>CM019182.2:27806590-27849031 GCA_009739505.2 Apolygus lucorum | reverse complement strand
TACAATGAATAATAGTGAGAATCCTAGTAAGAAAGTGCTCTCTAGTATTCTCTAGAAAAGTATACTCTAGTACTTTCATCTAGATCAGTGGTCCGCAACCGGGGTGCCCCGACACGATTGAACTAAACACATCCCAAAACACTAACAGATCCGCTACCTAGTGTAATATGTGTCTACAAGGTCCTTCTGACAGTATTCTATCGTTCACAGACAAACTTTCTGCGTTTTGGGAGAAAATCGGTATATGACTGAACAATTTGGAACAAGGGCACACTGATATGTTTCCGCTGTTTTCTGGTGAGGAAAACTCGAGCCCTCCTATTTTACAAGGCATTGTAAGCCACCTAATGAACTTGAAACTGGCTCTCGACAAATACTTCCCGGACCTGGACATCAAAAAGCATGACTGGATTCGAAATCCGTTTTCCACCATGGTGCAAGTAGAAGGCATGCCTCTTCAAACCGAATTTATTGATTTGAGAAACGACCGAACTCTACAACTCAAGTTCAAGCAATTGACATCCTTCTCCAGTTCTCAACTTCGTGGATGTGCGAACATGGATTTTCGACACTTGCGACCATGAAAACGAAAAAACGGCAAAGAATGTTGGAAAGCACATTAGAGGACGACATGAGGGTTTGCCTTTCCCAACTGCCTCCTAGAATCCCAGAAATTTGCCGAAAACATCAGGGACAAATATCTCATTGATTTGAGTTACCTACCACTATACAAAAGAATCAACATTTTACTTACCTACCTACCTATTAATTGTTAATTAAAGTTTTTGTGCTCTTTACTGAAAACTTGTTTCTATTCCGAAATTATTACACTGCAAAATTTTGTGTTTGTATGGTGGGGTGCCACAGGGTGAGGCCGTCACGAAAAGGGGTGCCGTGACTCAAAGAAGGTTGCGGACCACTGATCTAGATAGTTATTAATAATACAGTTTATTAGTTATTATCAATAGAGTTTTGTATTCATGTTTCACACAGACAACCAATCATTAGTCTGAAACACGCACTTGGGATGCCATTATAATTTGGAGATGGTAGGTATGATGTGGACTAACTAGTCGTTTTTGGTGAATAAAAGGGAAACTTTTTTAAATCGATTTTGAAACTAGAACATAGGTAATCGATTGCAGTAAAAAATTGAAAATTCGATGATTAGAAGTGCTCTAAAATGGAATCTGAGCAAGAGCTCTTCCATAGCTATTTCTACTCTAAGAGCCCTTACGCATCATTCTCTTCAAGCTTGTCCATAGTACGCCTGTATTATTTTATACTAACTTGATTGAATAAATTTTTTGGAAATAATTTATTATTTCCATTGTGAAAATGTTCAATACAATCCAGGTTCATGTGGTGGATCCTCAGTATCTTCATCAAGAATCTGTTGTAACATCGACTGAGTTTGCTGGAGGCTGTGGAAGCTATCCACAAAAACAGGAACAACTTATTTTCATCTACCCTCTAACATTCGACGGCGTTTTTGAGGAAAAAAACTCTCAATTTGCAATGATAGGTACGCTCTCAGAACCTGAAATAGATCGAATATTGCTAATCGATTAATTTTCATTTGAAGTAACAAAACTCCTGTTGGTCTTCTTAAGAGCGCAGCAAAACTTCAATCGTCCTTCCTGAACATGTGTGCTTCTTTCAAACTAGTTATTGACACGTTTTTGAAGAAACCAATCATCGTCAAATGTTCACAGATTGTTCTTACATAGATGCCCTTTTGATTAAACAGAACTTTAATTTTGTTTCTATAATGAAATCAAAACTATACTCCAATTTGGTAATTTTTGATGTTTCCCAATTTCAAGGATCCATTGTTTCCCAGATTTCTCTGTTCAATTGAATGTACCACTAGAGCTGACTAGGTATTCGGTAGAAATTCCAGTTCAATTGCTCAAGTAAAAAGAATAAATAAAAATAATAATAATAACAACGTTCTTACTAAAAAAACTAAAGTGAACAACGCAAAATTTGGTGGCTTCCTCCCCCCCCCCCAATGAATTGGGTCATTTAAACGAAAAATTCGTGGCTCAACTAGAACTGCGACGATGAATTTGTGTGAAAATTTCATCGAAACAGCGAAAAACCCGAAAAGCTGCTCGCTTCCGAAAAACGACTGGCCGGTAAAATAATGTTGGGCTGGTTGAAGGAGAATGACTGCTTTCATTTGAATGTTCCTTTGTTAGGATGGTAAATATCTACTGCACCATCAGATATCAACCAGCTATGGTCAGCCTAATAATTTAGGCGATTATTAGTAAGATCGCTACAAAGAAATCCAGTGGGGATTTCTTGAGTTCGAAGTTATATTTGCAAATTCTTCTACGTTCAGGTAAACAGTAGCTGTGACTTCAGTTGGTGGTATACTTGATGGAAAATTGATACCTTAGAGCGGAAAGGAACAGATAAAATTCTATTTCGTTCGATTTCATAATGTAGTTTATGCAGTCTCTTATTATTGCAGAATGGAATATTTCCTGTTTCACCAGTAGCGCCTGTTTTGGACAATCGTAACCACAAACCATTTTTTATGGAATATCCTTATGAGTCTTTGAAGCACGGCAGGGTTCGGAATATTCCTCTCCTTGTGAGTAACGTGAAAATGGAAGGCATTTTCCCCGGTGCAGGTAGGCATTGTTTTCTCACGCATCTTAATTATTGAAGTACCTACTTGCCTACACTTCAGTTACATGAAAACTATAGCTTTTCTTTTGGTGGATTTTTAATCATCGTAGGTATAATATACCATCAGTAGTTAGAAATTTCAATTCACTGAAGTATTGTAGTGATATTCTATCCTTTCAATAGTGATCACTGAAGACATAGACGCCCTCAATTACCTCAACGACAATTGGTATTCGCAAAGTCCTTGGCTCTTGGGGATGGAAAACGATGTTTCTAATATTTATTTGAATGAAACATTGAAGAAAATCCGTGAATATTACTTCGGTGAAGGTGCTATCGACCAAAGTTCTTCAAGAGATTTGCTTGAGGTAAGAACTGAAGAAAAGAGCTTCATTTGGCGTACTATGCAAGGCAGGTTCGTTCAACTTGGGTGTAGGTTTTACTCCTTTGAAGAGCAAATTTAGTTAACTTCAAAAGAGGTTTTATGCTGTTTTGACCATCGATTATAACAGTTATGTTCCTTACTTTTCAAAGTAAAATGATTCACAGTTCTATTCTACTTAATTTTTAATTAGGAGGTACCCATAACCATGGTAACAAAAACCAAGAAAATAAATTGTTTCTATAATAAATCATTTTAGGTATAATACTATTCACAGCGCTCTTCTTTGTTACCTACCTTACCATTGTCTACTTGAGTTCATAGACAAACTGAAAAACGTCTGCAAAGTGGGTGTGGCACATAGCTTCCTCGTATCCATAACCCGATTGTATAGATGATCCGATGCATAGTAGTTAATCTCAAAACACCAATCTCTAAGTACCTTTCACTACCCTCATAGGGGACCATCTACACTTTAATCTGGACAATCCTAGAAAATTTCATCAAATTCGGATGAAAAATGTAAGTGTTATGGCTGTTACAAGGATTTTACGTATGCGCATGCGCACTGGCTACTATCAGTCCGAAGGTGGTGATTTTCAGAGGGGAACATTTAAATACTGATTTGTAACATCCCTGAAAATTTCATCAAAATCGGATGGAAATGTGGAAGTTATGGCTGTTACAAGGAATTCACGTTTGCGCATGCGCAGCGGCTACTATCAGTCCGGGGGTAATGATCTCCATTGGGGACCATCTGCAACCTAATCCGCATAATCCTTGAAAATGTCATCGAAATCGGGTAGAAAATGAGGAAGTTATGGCCGTTATAAGGAAATTCACGTTTACGCATGCGCAGTGGCTACTATCAGTCCGGGGATGATGATTTGCATAGGGGACCGTCCACACACCAACCCGCACAATCCCTAAAAATTTCATTGAAATCGGATGGAAAATGTACAAGTTATGGTCGTTACAAGGGATTCACGTTTGCGCATGCGCAGTCGCTTCTAGCAGTCCGGTTATGATGATTTTCATAGGGGACCGTCTACATACCAACCCGCACAATCCCTGAAAATGTCATAGGAATCGGACAATAACTTCGTATAGTTATGCACGTTACAAGGAATTCATGACAGACACACAGACAGACAGACACGGAACCAAAATTGTTCAGAAAGGTCTAAAACGTAAAACGCGAGTGAAAATTTTGATTTTGGCGAACTTTTTTTTTTCATCCTTGAAAAGTGAAAACAAAGCTTCCGCTACCTTGGTAGACTCGGAAGCAAAATATGAATTCTTGCGGAGCTCTTTGTTCAGCCATGACAATGATTTAACGTCGATTAAAACCATCCGGTATGAGAAATAATACCGTAGCTTTTGAATTAAATTTTTCTTAAAAATGACAATTTACCTACCTGCAAAAATGACGTGAAGTAGACAATTTGTGTTTTTATATATTTTTGAATGCCTGAAAATACGAAGGTATATTGATAATGTCCTCTCAATTTCAAAGCTTGGGTTCGATTGGTAAGTCTTAATCTTAGAGAGTACCTGGCCAAAGTCCTGCTGGAAGGACCTCGGTCGTTTTTCCCTACTGCGTACTGCTGGCAGAACTTCTTAGTCCTTCCAGGAGGACGCAATTTTGGGCGGATTTCATCATTTTTTTCACAACCTCCATTTAAATTTATCAGTCGGTAAAGGTTTTTTTAAAATGTATAAAACTGTATTCATTTCACTAAATAGTTGTGGTATTCCAGGGCATAAAAGGGTTGTTCTTGTTGTAACCTTCCCCGACTGTTACCTTAATTATGCAAATTCATTCCATGTTATCTAATGTTCAATACAACGCGTGCAAATCAAGTCTCTCATCAGTCTCTTTATCATTTTTATCCCAATATACAATAATTGTCGACGAGGATGAAAAGAAAGTGTTTGAAAGTGATCGTTCAAAAGTAGGTAGGTACGTGAATCTCAACAGTGCGTACGTCCGATCGAGTCTCCCAGTCGCCTCAAGTTCACGTTGCCAGTCTCATTTTTCTCGGGAAGATTTTCGTGAAATACCTACGTAAGTCACAATGAATTCCGATCAGTTTCACCAGATGTTAACAGTTTTTGCCGAGACGATTAAAGTCAGCAACCAAACTCTGATCGCGCAAATGCAGTATCAGCGGGAAACATCCGACTCACCAACAAACGTTCACCCTTTTGAGGAATATGACCCGAAAAAGGAAAAGTTTTCTTGCTACTTAGAGCGTTTTAGTAATTACCTAGACGTCAAAAACATTCAAAGTGACAGTAAAAAGGCTCAACTTCTTTGTGCATCTATAGGTTCAACCCATTACAACAACTTGTCGGCATTTTCTGGCCCTGACAAGCCGATCAAGAACCTCAAATATGCGAACTTGAAAGAAGCATTTTCCGCGATGTTGTGTCCCAAACGTAACATTGTCGTGTCCCAACATTACTTTCTATCTTGTTATCAGACCGACAAACAGACAATTACCGAGTATGTTGCCACACTTCAACAAAATCTATCAGATTGTGGGTTCCACGTCGAATGTGTTTGTCAAGAACGAGTCTCAATTGCAGAGGTTTTTCTGCGTGCTCAGTTTATTAGAGGTATCCGCGACAATTGGATACGTGAGCAACTGCTTCAATCTGATGTGACAAATTTTGATGACATTTTGTCGAAAGCAATTTCATTGGAAGCTTCTCGAATTCAGTCTCGCGAACTCCAGTCACAGTCTGTTTCCAATGGTTCAGTTCCTGTTACGTCCGAGGAGCAGGTTTCTACTAACAAACTGTCACACTCGCACAAATCACGTTCGGATTACCCAAAACGGAACTCCGCTAGCCGTTCCAAGTCACGGAACCAGTCTCAAAATAGCCGTTCCTCATCTCAACATAAAAACAACTCAAAATATCGCAATTCAAGGCCTGATTTTCGTGCTTTAGGCATCGATAATTTGTGTTTCAAGTGTGCCAGCAAACAACATCGATCATATGACTGCAAAGTTGATCGAAACAAACTATTTTGCCACTCATGCTCCAAAAAAGGTCACGTTGAGAAAGTTTGCATTACTTCTCTCACCAAGACAAAAGGTGATATCCATCAAGTCTTTCCTGAAAATGTACAGTCTCAAAATTATGGAATTAGCAAAACTGAACCAGTTCCAATTTCACACAGTGAGGTCGTTGACCTTTATGAAGTCTCTCAAAATTCTGGGAAGTATATTGTCACTGTTTTTATAAATGGAAAACCTCAACCTATGGAGGTTGATTCAGGCGCTCGGTTTTCTATACTTCCTGAGGACAAATTTGTAAATCTTGACCTTGGATCACAATTGCAGCCATCTACTATTTGTTTTCGGACCTTTTCGAATGACATCGTGCCTTGCAGGGTAAAACTAAATGTCTCAGTCGCTTACAAACAGAATGTTATCAACGCAGATTTGTATATCGTTCCCCCTGGTCATGACTCACTTCTTGGGCGCGATTGGATCCGAAACCTCAGTCTCGAATTGAAACAAATTGACGCTGACATGGGTTCTCGTTCATGTTTGAGTAATCCTAGCTCAGACTCAGCCACACTCAGTGTAGATGATCTCCTAAATGAATTTCCTACTGTTTTCGAGCAGAGTATTGGCAAAGTCCCCAAGTTCCAGATTTCTCTAAAACTAAGAGAAAATGCCAAACCGGTTTACACTAAAGAACGGGATGTACCTTACGCACTTCGACAACGAGTGGAGAAGGAATTGGATTCTCTCGAAAAATCAGGCATAATCAGTCCCATTGCTACCAGTGATTGGGGATCTCCGTTGGTAGTGATTCCAAAAGCGGATGGAGGTGTACGTCTGTGCGTGGATTATCGCTGTGGAGTCAATGATAGACTAGTCTCGTCAAATTTTCCTATCAAACGTATTGAAGATGTTCTTAGTAGCCTCAGGAACTCCCGATTCTTCTGTAAGCTCGATCTATTTAAGGCTTACCTTCATATTCAAGTAGACCCAGAGAGGGCAGCAATCCAAACCATAACTACACACAGAGGTACCTATCTCATGCATAGGCTAAGCTTTGGAATTAAAAATGGCCCTTCAGAATTCAATCGTATCATGACACAGATTATCCATGGATTGCCAAAATGTGAATTTTATTTTGATGACTTGATCGTACATGGGTCAACACAGGCTGAATGCACTCAGAATCTCCGTGCCTGTTTGAAGCGCTTGACAGAATACGATCTTCATCTAAACCAGTCCAAGTGTTGTTTCTTTAAAACGTCTATAGATTACCTTGGTCATGTGATCCAGTATAACAAAGTTCTCAAATCACCTGAAAAGACTCGTGCAGTAGCAGAAATGCCTCGCCCTACTAATGTTGACGAAGTGAAGAGGTTTCTTGGAATGATAACTTATTATTCCAGATTCGTTCCGGATTTTTCATCATTATCATTTCCACTTCGCCAGCTATTGCACAAAAATCATCGATTTAAGTGGACAGACGCATGTGAGGACTCTTTCCTGAAATTAAAACAGGAAATGTGCAGTGATAGAGTTCTCATACCTTTTGACCCAGCATTACCTGTTATTCTCACAACGGACGCAAGTCCTGTTGGCGTTGCTGCAATCCTCAGCCACGTCGTGGATGGACAAGAAAAACCGATTTCATATGCATCCAGATCTCTGTCTCAGGCTGAATGCAACTACAGCCAGCTTGACCGTGAGGCCCTGGCAATAGTTTTTGGAGTCAGCCGCTTTTACAATTACCTCTATGGTAGGAGTTTCTCTCTGGTGACGGACAACGAACCTTTGACGAGGATTTTCAGCCACAATAAGTCACTGCCTCGTATGACATCAGCCCGTTTGCTCCGTTACGCTTCGTTTTTATCAGGTTTCAATTACACTGTAAGATTCAAGAGAGGCGTTGAAAATGAAAACGTTGATTGCCTGTCGAGAGCTCCTGTGTCCCAAGATTCCATAACTTCAGATGTAGCAATCAACCAGGAAGTCATGCAAATTTATTCTGAATCAGTATCTCGCATCTCAAATATCAATGTCACCTCAGTCACAATCGCCGATGAAACCCTGAAAGACCCAACCTTGCAGAAAATTATCCAAGACCTCAGAAGTAAAGCAGATGACTCACCTTACACCATCAATGACGGCATCCTATTTTGGCAAGACCGTGTGGTGATACCTGCTACCCTCAGAGACTCTATACTTCAGGAACTGCATTCTACTCATGTTGGTATTTGCAAGATGAAGCAACTAGCTCGTCGCTATGTTTACTGGGAGCGCATAGATCGCGATATAGAAAAATTGGTAAAGGAGTGTGTTGAGTGTGCCTCAGTTCGGCATAACCCTCCAAGAGTCACAGTACACCCTTGGGACGACCCAGATGAAAATTGGGAGCGTGTACATATGGATTATGCGGGCCCATTCGAAGATCACCACTTCCTAATTCTCATAGATGCCAAATCTAAGTGGGTGGAAATACGAATATTGAGAGACGCCCCATCCACAGCCTCAACCATAAGTCTGTTGAACGACATATTTGCTGCTCATGGATTTCCAACGACTTTGGTTTCAGACAACGCATCTATTTTTACTAGCGCTGATTTCAAGTCATACTGCCAGAGCAACGGCATTTTTCAAAAACTCATAGCTCCAGGGCACCCTGCCACAAATGGCCTGGCAGAGCGAACTGTACAGACCATCAAACGTCGCCTGAAGTCAGCTAAGGAGGAACCAGGAACATTGGTTGATAAGGTTCGTCGTATTCTATTCAGATATCGAGCCACTGCTTTAGCATGTGGTCAGTCACCTGCTGAGTTATACCTACATAGGAAAATGAAAATAAAGCTGGACGCAATTTTTCCTCAAACTCAAGAGAAGTCTCAAACTCCATCAGACCCTGTGCGCTCAATTTCAGTGGGGGAGAGAGTGCAAGTGCGAATGTTCCAGAATAATTCTGAAATTTGGATCTTTGGCTCAGTGATTCGCAAGTACGGAACAAGGCATTATCTTGTCAAACTGGACAATGGTCGTGAGATCAAGAGGCACATAAATCAACTCATCTCGTCCAGAGTTCCACAGCCATCTGAAGACCAACCTCAGTCACCAGCACCAAGTCGTTCCAGTCGCTCAGTCACATTCCAAGCTCCAATTTTACCAAGTGAAGGGGGCTTCCGTGGTTTTGACCAAGAGCCTATTCAAGCTCCAAATTCTCAGCCAACAACATCCAATGCTGAGACCCTGATGCCTTCTCCTGAGCCACCACTGCCTCAATCAGGACTATCAACGCCACAGACTCTTCGCCGATCTCAACGGAACAGGAAACAACCTCAATTTCTTCAAGATTATGTAACTAAATAGTGGGGGAGAACTGTGGTATTCCAGGGCATTAAAGGGTTGTTCTTGTTGTAACCTTCCCCGACTGTTACCTTAATTATGCAAATTCATTCCATGTTATCTAATGTTCAATACAACGCGTGCAAATCAAGTCTCTCATCAGTCTCTTTATCATTTTCATCCCAATATACAATAATAGTTATGGATGGTAACATACGTAGTCATCACAAATAAGAAAATCCTAATCCCTAATCCTAATCCTAAAAAATCCTATCACAAATAAGAAAATTCAAACCCATTCATCGCTTACCTACGTTTCAAAAAACTGGAAGTTATTGTAGGTACTTACTTACCTGAACACCCTTGTAGCAACCTCAATAAATGGAGTCTGAACTTGACATTCTTGATGTCAAAGTCTTCCTACAATAAAATTAGCGGAAATAATTGAGAAGATTAACCGAATTTCCTCCGTTATCAGGAGCCCAAATGTGACAATTTTTCCCGCAGAGATCAATTTTCGAACCTGGAAATCCGAAAAAGGATGGGAAGTTGAAGGAAATGCAGGTGGCCTTTTAACTTTTAATTTTCCGAGCCAAAAATGTCGAAATTTTTAGATCAACGTAAAGAGTAAAAGTAAAATTGGATTATTAAAAATATTCAAGCAACGGGGATAAAGAGGTGGACCCATCAACTCGCGGATACCCTGTATTCTACGTCTATTTGGGTAGGTGTTAGTTAGGTTACCCATCCAGTGGTTATTTCGAGTAGCGAAATTTATCAGGCCAATACATTTTTTCTTTACATTTTAATGTTTTTTTCATGTTGAGAAAGATGACTGAAAATTTAGTTCGCACCTAGGTAGTGAGTAATTTTCTTTTGGAAGGTGTTAACGATAATTCTTTTGTTCTGGAAAATAGCTTTATCTACTTCAACTTTCCATGAATAATTTACAATTTAAATTTTTCAATGAATTTATAGATGATGTCTGACCGATACTATCTCACGCAGACCATGAAGTCATTAGCTCTCCACTCACGTCTCAATTCAGACGTTTACTATTACATATTTGATTACCGGGGTGCTCAAAGCTCTTCGCAAAGGTTGATCGAGAATCCTGGCGCATATGGTAAAATTTCAAACCATTGTATTTCTCAAATTCCGTTTATTACACTCACACGCACTGTCACTTTTAAAGTGTTTACAAGTCTGAAAACCTCAACTATTTGGCACCTATTCTACTTGATGGATTTTTGAATATATTTATATCTCAAGCACAGATCCTATTAGGTTACATTTGTGATTACAGGACCCTCGCATATTGATGATTTGTTCTACATGCTCAACGTTACCAACAGAAGGGATCTGGAGAAAAATTCTACTGATGTACTTATGATACAACGTATGACAACAATGCTGACTTCTTTTGCTAAGACTGGGTTAGTATTGCCAGATTGAATCCCTAGCCCTAGGTAACAAGATATTTTTATGTGATAGATAATGGTATGATAGGTACCTTTCTGTTTGGCGCTGCAGTAAGATAATAATAGTTATCCTAACCTAAGGAATTCACGGTTTCAGAAAACCTTCATTTGACAATGATGTGGAGTTTCTTCCAGTCAAATCGAGCACGAGCGTGTTTGGACCTGTGAGGGCTTTGATGATAAAAACACCGGATGACATGGAAATTGTAGAGTTGGAAGATTGGGGTAACATTCAGTTTTGGGAATCGTTACACTTATGAATCTGGGAATTTTATATACTTCTTAAAATAAATTATGACATTGTATTATACTGATATGTTAATGTTATAAGGATAGGACGTGATATTTATCAGACTTTATTTTTTACAATTATTGCGCAGTTTTATGGAATTTTGAGCTCTCAATGATTCTACATTTGAATTTTGAGCAGATTAGAATGAGAAAAAACTTTTTCCGAAATACTACTTATTCCTCCGAAAGAGACCTAAAGGCCCATTTAGACGAGCAACTGAAATTGCCGAAACCCGGCAATCACTTCCCCATTGAAAAGTTGAGCAACTTCGAGCCTGGAGTTGTTCAACTTTTGTGGAGCAACAAAAAAACGAATAAAAGATTGCATGTATTCTACACCCAGAATATTTTATGTTCATTTTATTTTATATTTTATAATCTTCTGGGAGGAAACGAATTGTGTATAAATCACAGTACAATGTATATTTGAATGTATACAGAAACATAATATGTAATAAATAATGTAATAATATGTTTTTATATATTATATAAATCGATTTCATTTCCTAGTGAATTCTTGGAATCTCACCTCCTTGCCCGTCACTCCCGAAATAATTGTCGAATAAGTGTAATTGAATTGAAGTCCACTGGCGATCGACCTCAAAAATTGCCGAAAAAAGTTACGGAGTTCACCATTAACTTCGAACAATATTGCTCAACACGAGGCAATTATTATTGCCGGAGACTCGCTCAATTTCTTGGTAGGGGAAAAATTGCCAACGCAAGGGAAAACGTCTGCCAAGTGGGTGTGGCACATAGCTTCCATAGTAGTTGATCTCAAAACATCAATCTCTAAATACCTTGCACTACCCTCTTAGGGGACTCAACTCGTCAACCGGCACAATCTCTGAATACTGTTGGAAAATGTAGAAGTTATAGCTGTAACAAGGAAATATTAATTCCGACAAGACAAGGAAACTGACAAGGAAATATAATTTTGCTCATGCGCAGCGCCTACTATTAGTCCGGGGGTAATGATTTTGATGGAATCCCCGAAAATTTCATCGAAATTGGATGAGAATTGTAGAGGTTATGGCTGTGGCAAGTATTTCACGTTTGCGCATGCGAAGCGGCTACAATCAGTCCGGGGGTGATGTTTACATAGGGGATCATCTACACGCGAACCCGCACAATCCCTGAAAATTTCATCGAAATCGGACAATAACTTCGTATAGTTATGTCGGTTACAAGGATTTCATGATAGACACACAGACAGACAGACACGGAACCAAAATTGTTTGATTTGTTTGTTGTTTGTTTGCTCAATTGTTTGAGCAAAATTGATTGCTCGGCATTTTGCTTCCGAGTCTACCAAGGTAGCGGAAGCTTTGTTTTCACTTTTCAAGGTTGAAAAAAATTGTTCCCCAAAATCAAAATTTTCACTCACGTTTTACGTTTCAGACCTTCCTGAACAAGTTTGGTTCCGTGTCTGTCTGTCTGTGTGTCTGTCTGTGTGTCTGTCATGAAATCCTTGCCATAGCCATAACTTCTACAATTCTCATCCGATTTCGATCAAATTTTCGGGGATTTTGCGGGTTGGCGTGTGGATGGTCCCCTATGAAAATCATCGCCCCCAGACTGATAGTAGCAACTGCGCATGCGCAAAAGTATATTTCCTTGTTACAGCCGTAACTTCTACATTTTCCAACAATATTCAGAAATTGTGCCGGTTGTCGTTTAGAGTCCCCTATGAGGGTAGTGCAAGGTACTTAGAGATTGATGTTATGAGATCAACTACTACGCATCGGATCATCTATACAATCGGGTTATGGATACGAGGAAGCCATGTGCCACACCCACTTGGCAGAAGTTTTTGTAGGTACCCAGTATTGTAATGTGAGTGTATGCAGCATGCTGGGCCTAGAACCCATCGTAATGTAGATCCACACAGTAGTTGTGTGAAGAGAGAAGAAAGTGATAACATATTATGGGAAGATCTTGTTGGTAACAAGGAACAACTTGAACGAGTCGTGAATAATTATTATGTAAGTGGAGGCGAGTGAATATATATACCTACCTAGGTACCTATTCTCCCGTTGTTTCCTTTTTATGTTTCAATATGAGTGTTTTACATTCATACCAATGATCGCGAATACAAACTTGATGTGAAAAATGTCTTGAGTATGAACTGTATAATGACTTTTCGTTCATCAAGTTAAAAGTATACTAAACTAAGTTACTGACATTTACGGCTAAATTTTATGTGACACTATGTGTTATACAAAATCTATAGAATAACAGTGTCATTTCTTGAAGGGGATGTCCCTAAGATTGAGAAGCTCAAGTTGTGGACCCAGCTTCACTTCATGGGAGCGCTTACCTCCCTGAAGGGAAGAACAGCTCTACCGATACAGGAGTACAAAAGTCTTTTGTAAGAATCCAGCTACATGTATTTATCGAAATGGGAGCGTGTACTTTTTCTGATGGGTAAAATCAGCTACACCAATAGGTCCAGTCATGCAGCATGAGTTAATGAGCGAATTTTCATAGAAATCTGGTAGGTATACTTTTTTGAAAAATTATTTATTCTTATTTTTTAAATTTTTTTTACAGTTTTTAGTGATCGTTTTAGAATGTTCCAAAACGGATTTCAGTGAACAAATTTTTCGAAAATGTCCATTCTAAAAACTTTGAGACCATTGAAATAGCTTCACTTTTCTAGAAAATTCATTACCAGCTACACTTCTAGTGGGAGCGCTTACCATTTTCTCTCATGGAGAAGAACAGCTTCATCACCGATAGCCAGGAGAGCGCGAACTTGCGTTGAGGAGGAAACACTGCTCGAACTGGCACTGAACAGACATAGTACCTTCACCGCGGAAAGCAGGAAAACAGCTCACCCAGTAGTAAAATGTTTTAAAGGGTTACTGAATAGAAAGTAGAGTTTTACTTAGGTATCCGCGACAGAAGGTCAGGCTGGGATGAATACAGGCTATCCTGGGTCTTGAGCTTGCAAAGGGCCTGTGGCTCTGTATTGCTGGCCTTGGGGGAAAGCGCTGGGCCCTAGGGACACATTATGAGTAACATTTGGCAAGAGTACTTGGTAATAAGAAACACATTATTTTGTTCGTTCGTTGGAAGAAAATTCATATCAAAAACCATTATGAAAGTTTAAAAAAAAAAAAAAATCTGAGAATTTGTAGGTTTTAAGTAGTTAACGCCTTTCTTTGACCTGCTACATTCAGACAATCATTCCGCAGATTACCTTTACAGATGTTTAAAGTTCTTACGAATCCGCCGCAGGGCGTTGGCCGATTTGTTTCTCCGAGTATTTTTCCCTCTCCCTTCACAGGGTATTGGGGTTGTCCTCTGTGTTGTGTAACAGAAATACATGCTGTTCGGACCGAAGGCGGGGATGGACCGATCTATTATAGTCTAGAGATCGGTGTCTGTGGCAGCCTGCCCACCAGCCTTATGTACCTTTGGGCATTCGCCAGTCACCGAACAAATATAGACTCCATAAGACGGACTTCTCTGAAAATCCTTTATCCTTACCCTCTCTCTGTCACCCTCTCTCTCCATTTTTCCGGCCAAAACGAGGGTCTGATCTGCTGACTTGAATAGACTTGATAGAAATCGTCTTTCTAATAGGCCTATTATGTCGAAAATAATACAAGTAATTTGGATATTTGAGTTTTCATTACTTGCAAAGGTTGGAGAATCAAGTAGTAGCTTCGCTATACTTACCTTCCTGTTGTTGAATGTACCTGTACATCGACAAGAAGCTGATTCTTTACTGCCTCATTGTGATTGTCTATTGAGATGTTTAAGTTTCCATACTTTCTTCTTGCATAAGCGACCTTGATGAATATCTAATAATTTTCTATAGTAATTTTTATCTCCAGCAGTCTCAGAATCGGTGTTCTCAAAAGTTCTCGTCTTGTTCATGTCCAACGTGAACGAATACTTATAGAAGTTTCTATAGGGCTTGGAACTCAATTTGAATAGTATTGTCATAAATAATGATTCATAATCCTGTATCTATAATGTTCAGAACTTAAGAATGTTTAAATGTTGGTTTTATCTTTACGCATCGCCTCCAAATGTTTTTCAGGTAGACAACCTAAACATTTATAGGCACCAGCCTTCTTCGTTCGCTTAGGCACGTATTACAGTGTTAGGTTTCCTGTGAATGAACATAGCAAAATTTTATGAACTTAGGTACTGGTAACATCTCAAGTTAGAATGACGTCCTATCAGGAGAGTATTCTCGAATTACATGACTCTCAGATCGTCCATTGTCATTATTATTAATTTCAATCCTAATCCTACAGTTGGAAAAATTCTGATTTTTATTGCTGTGAATTACAGAGATTTGTTCAAGAGATAGAAAAATGGGGAAGAAATGAGTTTTTATCGTGGTGGAAATATATATATTACTCAAGTGCGGACAGGTGGGAATCAGATGGACGCGTGAGGCGCTTGAGGGGTAGCCTTGCGATGGACTACAACCGGGATCTAGTTAGCGGTTCGATCTAACTTTGGGAACCTCTGCTTGAATCTTTTGTGGTGGGGAGGCCGTGAACCGTCTTCTGCCCCGCTAGACGGATCTGAAGGATTTTGCTCTTTGGGAACCGTTGGAGAGAATAATCGGGATTCAGCCAGCGAGGTTTCCCGACTCCCGATTTTTACTTATGTGTAACCATTCAGCCAACATGGTTATGCCTGTTTGGGAGCTGTCGTAGAGAGTGCACAATGATGAAATCAAGCGATATTGACGGAAGAGTTGTATCGATTTCTTCATGATAATGATACAGTCCAAGATACGTGATTAAAGGGAAATTAGAACAAAGTTTTGGTTTAATGCGCTTACCGAATTAGTTTTGAAAATTGGGTACCTATGTCTATCTATGACTAGGTATTTGGGGTCGCAGACCATGTATGTCAAAACAAAGTTTTTACAGATAGCTGTCGGCAGATATTATATTTTTTGAAAAAATATTATATTTTTTGTAAAAATATTATATTTTTTGAAAAAATATTACATTTTTTGAAAAAACACCTATTTTTTGAAGAAAAAAAAAAATCCGAAATTAAAAGATATTACTTTATTCATTCTTATTTCCAAGATTTTCCAAGAAATTACCTTTTCAGCAAAAATGATTTATTTTGTATAGCAACACAGAATGAAACTGATACGTTCAAAGTTTTCTCACTTTTTTCCTTTTCAGATATGGGTCTTAATTATTTAGGTGACTGATTACTAGGACAATGGTAAAAATGACCTTTTTAGAGGGTATTTTATACCAAATCCTTGGGTCAAATTTGAAATTTATCGTGTGTATTGACGTTATTTGCGAGCGTGTTTATCTGTCTCATTAACCAATATTTTGGTAAAACTAGAAAACTTACATTTATTTTCCCGTCTAGGGAAACCCAAATTTTACCGATTTAGGATTGACCGATTTGATAAATTCTATATGAACTAATTCATAGTTAGATTAACTACAACTTTTGTTTCAATTTTTTTTGTATTTTTGGGAAATAAGAGAACAACTTTATGTCTCAATATAATAAATATCATCAATAAATAAATAAATATCATCATCAATAATAATATATCAACAACAAATATCATCAACAATAATATCATCAATATAATAAATATATATAATGTATCAATATAATAAATTAGAAATCTGTTTTCGGGAAGATAAAATTCCAAGTTTTCTTCTCTTTGATTGTGGGGAAGCAAAATTAATTCAATAATTTGACTAAAAAGGAAATTCATTAATGGAGTACAAAATTCTGTATTTCAAATTGACTACAAAATTTCATTTAGGTACCAGTTGTCTTGAAAAAGTTTGAAAAATAAGAATAAATCGTAGGTAATGAAATAAAAATAAAATTTATCAATGAGAAAAATCAATAATGTTTTTTTTTTCTGAATCCTCGGATTTGTGTTTTGCAACCCAAAAATCGCATTTTTTTTCTTGTTTTTCTCTTCACCTACGAAGTTTATGCGAGACTAAAAAATAATGAAACAATGTTTCATTGTTTTTATATTTTTTTAATAAAAATTATAAATTAATATAAAATATTAATTTATATAAATTAATATTTTATATAAAAAATATTTTATATAAATTACATTCATTATACATTCTTTTACATGTCATGTAAAAGAAGATGTATGAAATGTGGAGTAAAACGAGATGTTTTTAGATTTGGTTCCATGGTCTGCTGGTATCCATCATTTGGTTGTTTTCCCTTCTAATGAAATGAGTAGGTACCTATTTGTCATTGTCATGTACCTCCTTTTTGTAAAATTTATGTTACTCTCTGTTTTGTATACCGATTCTATCCACGAGAGAAACCGCTGGTCTGGAGAAATCGATCATTGAAAACCCACGTTTCGTATCTTAGATGGGGTAGATCGTGGATTGGAGGATATAGTGATATGATTCGTCAATGAACAAGCGTCAGACTGAGTAGCTATCTGCGACCTCGGTTCACAACGGCTATTCTTACTCGCAGTTTTTGGCTCGTCAATAAAAACACCTGATCTAGTTCAGCCCTCACAATATATAGAACACTGTAAAAATGAGATGTATGAATCTTACTTAGTAACTTTCAATGAAATTTTGGAAATATTTTGAGAAAAACTAGGTATTTACCACAACACATTATCTTTCGAAATCTTCAAAATTCGTGTCAAGGGGGGGGGGGGGGGGGGGGGAACAACCGAGTTACTAAAATTTTCGTATCTAGGTACCTAGTAGTTGAATAAATTATATTAAATATAATTTATAATTTATAAATATAATTTTGCTCAACTCACAAATTGACTAAGAATTGAGAGGCATTGGTAAAACTTGGAAAACTAGGTATCCGAAGGTTGATAAGCACCTACGGGATAAACCAAAATTTGACAGGAACCTGCCCTCACTTTTGCTTATCAGTCCTCAGTGGGTTTTAGGTAACATCTCTGCGTCATTTTCCTTCCTGAAGGTGAGCCAAATCCATCCTCACTGGACTCCTCGAGGTCTCATTCAAACCTGGAAATTCTGATTTATTGAAAACCGGTGGCACCGCCTTCAGTTCTTATTGTATCTATTCTGATTTTTCTCCAATCATAAATGACTGCCTATCTATAGTTTCAGAATATGAAATCAAATCAGTTTTTGATGGACTTCAAAACACCCAAAACCCCAAAGGAGGAAAAATTTCGATTCGGAGAGACGAGGATTAAAAAAAAAAAAATCATACCTAATGGGGAATTTTATTAGTGGTAAGTACCGCTCAATAATACGCATTTTTTAAACCAACTGATTATGTAAATGCCCATGTTAATTTATATTAGGAAGCTATACTATCCTCTCAATTTGGGCTCTAGTGCCCTCGTTTATTGTTTTTTTTTTTTTGTTGAAAATATAAATCCCTGCGATGCTAAAAAGTTCTGCTTATTGGCATTTTGACACAATTTATGATTTTAATTTTTTTTCAAGTCAGAAATAGGGTGTGCGCCTGGGTAGGAAAAACTGTTTATTGTTAATTTTATTCTGAGAATTTTGGTACCAACCGCGACCTTCTAGAGTGTGTAAATCTTTTCCTATGAATTTTTAAAGTTTCGACCGTTTATGACGTCACAGTGGGCTGGGGGGTCCCGCCCAGGCTAGAGGGGCGCGTGACGTCATAAACGGTCAAAATTTTGAAAAATCATTGAAACAGATCTACTCATGCTAGAAGGTCGCGGTTGGTGCCAAAATTCTCAGGATGTAGTCTACTTTCGATTAAAAATCTTAAAAAAATCAAGGCGCACCCCCCATTGTCATTGTGACGATTGTCATAGCTTAATTTTCTATGAAAAATTTCGTCCTTTATTTTCACCCCTAAGAAGTGATTTTTAACCAAATCTTCGAGCACAACTTGATCTTATATCGAGCTCAAAAATCGATCTTTTTCTTCGATTCCGGTCCTTGAACTAAGGAAAGTGCCGCGGACGGAAGAAATCTTTTTTGAAAAATGATCTTTTGAAGAAATCGATTTTCGCGTTGGGGAACGTAAAACGGCAACATTTTGAAGGGGTTACCTTTTTACCCTCGATTCTAAAGATCCTTTACATTAATGATTAAATCAAGAGCAATATTTGTGGAGTACTTGGACTATGATAATTTTCCCCTTCACCTTTTGATTTAGATTCCGAAGTTTATCACGTTTGAAACATCACAATATTTGATGAGAAGAACAGCTTTGGCGTCTCGAAGGCGAACGGGGTGCCGGGGAGTTTTCGGGCGCCGTTTGATTTGCGAAGTGGATAGGAATAGTGGCGAGTAGCGTGGGGCATTGTGCCCACGGGCCTTATTTAGGCAGGAATGCCGCCTCCCTCCTTTTTCCCCTTCCTCTCCCCTTCGGGCTTAACATCAACCGTTTGTCCTTGAAACGACTTCAAACCATTGTAGTCCTGAATATGAGGTAAAAGAGTTGGTTTTTTCTACTCTCATTTCTCTCAGCTGATGTTTCGGAGTTCGAGCCTGCGAAGTCAGTCATGGGAGGAAAAACTAAAGGAGAGTAAAAATTGAAAAACGCTGAAAGTTGATAGATAGGTTGGCAATTACAAAATATTATTTATGACCATTGCAACCTCAGACCTTTGCAAGTAAATGATCTGGGACTTTAGGTAATTAATATAAAATATAATACTAATTTTGTTATTACTAATACTAATACAAATTTTATTATTTTGATTATTTTTTCTGGCATGGGGGGGGGGGGCTCCACGCTCACTCTCTTTGATTGACAGATTGCCCTTTTTAAACTCTGGGTATGGTATGAATATTAACTATTTCTACTATGATCTATGGGAAAACTTATTCCCAATAAGTCCCTTTATTGGGCCTTTATTGAGCCCTTTTATTCCAATTGCCAGTTTAGGGATTTGCTTCCCCGATGTTACCCTCCGTTTTAGGATAAACTAACTAGTAGCTGAGTCGTCACAGCTTCTTCAGAAGATGCTTTTGTTCGTTCACTAGGACGAAATACCCAGATGACACGTTGAGCCGTCAGCAGAATTCATCATCTGCAAAACGTAAACACATCAGTCATGGGCCTCCTCAAATTATTCGTTCTTGTTTCCCTCTTATACCAAAAATGAACTTCATTTCGTCCCTATACCTGGTAAACCATGAAAGTCGGTATTTTTTCGAAAATAAGGTTTTGAGCTTTTCAGGTAAATTAGGCTCGCTTGATTCATTTAGTGAAGCCGTTTTCCAATCTGATGAATAGTTTTTTACCCAGAAGGCATTGAAAAAACGTGTAAGTCGGTTACCTATTTTTTCGCCGGAAAACCATGTAAGTCCTGTGTATGCCTTCATAAGAGTGAGCAGCTCACGCTGGTGGCAAGTTTCCATGAAAGATTTTTCAGATTTCAGGTTTTTTAAAATCTTTTTTCCATGTAAAAGTTTACAAAATCATAAATGGAGTTCGGAGAAAGTGATCATAAATAGAAACCTTTTTATTAGTCTCAATTTCAGCAATAAATTCCACTCCTTGTGTTCTGCAGACACGTGATTTTCCATACTGTGGCCAACCTTAAGATCATAACCTACCTACGTGTTATTCCGCATTGTTTCTAAATTATTTTTACATTATTTAGGAGGATAATTTTAGATGAATTGATTGATTTGTTGGCTGTTTGACGTAGCTGTAATGCTGATGTTAGAAAGAACAAAAAGAGATTAGTAGTGTGCTATTGGTCTGCTTATGTTTTACAGGAAACTCTGTAAAATTAACGATACAAGAGATAATAATTGAGGAAATCCATCTCTGACCAATCCCTAACCCCTTACCCATCCCTAACCCATATCCAACCCATCCACAGCTCATCTCCAACCCAGCCCTGTCCTATCCCTACCCCACACCCAACCCATCCATAACCCATATAGTCCATCCCTAATCCATCCTCAGTTCTTACCCTACCCAGCCCTGACCTATCCCAACCCCTAATCCGTCCCTAGCCCATCTCCAACCTATCCTTAACCCCTATCCCATCCCTAACCTAACTCATACCTAACCCATCCCTAGTCCATCTCTAACCCAACCCAGCCCTGAGCTATCTCCAACCCCTAACCCATCCCAAGCTCATCCCCAACATGTCCCTAACCTATCCCAACCCCTAACTTATACCCAGCCCATCCCTAACCCGTCCCTAGCTCATCCCCAACATGTCCCTAACCCCTAACCCATACCTAACTCATCCCTTGTTTTAATGAAACAAAAGTACCTAGTTACCTAACACTCAAATTCAATGCATACCTACCTAGTTACGGTTGTGATAGGAAAAGTGTTCCTATAAGTAATGGTTTTAATTTAATAAATGGTAATTGAGGAATTGTTAGTATAATAATTTATTGCTCAACTCTAGTAATATTAAGACTGAAAACTGTCATTTTGACTCAAGGAGCCTTACAGTTGGATTGTGTCAACGCTTATGAATTTTCATTTAAATATTTTCCTTTTGCATCGATTTGGGTATTTTGTGTAACCTTGAAACCTGGAGAGAAAAAATTGAATAATATTCCTAATAATTGAATAACCCAAGCTGGGTATATATTCATGAAAATCAAATTGAAAACCATGTAAGTCGGGTGTCGAAGGCTGGGTAAAATCATGTATGTCCATTTTTTCGTTCGCTAAAGTAAATTTTGATGAAATTAGTCTCAGGCTCTTTGAAATACTACTGTTACCACCTGTTTTAAGGAATGGAACGAAAAAACTTATTGCATGTGGAATGAAAACTGAATTATTTAGTTTTTAGTGTCCCCTGTAAAATTTGATAAACTCGACTTACATGGTTTACCAGGTATAGGGACGATTTGCAAGATGAGACCAGCATACAACTGGGGTGTTCCATTACATCCCAAACCTTCAAGAGCGGGAATGAGCCATGAGGGGTTTTGCGTCGACGCCTATCGAAAACAAGAGCACCATGGGTTGCAGAAGATTTTGAAAATACTTGCAATCCGTACCTATTCAATCCTGAATGCAATCCTACCGTACATAATTTTGTAATGGGTAGCACAAAGAGGGGTAAAACATGGCCAGGATTTCATTGATTTTTTAGCGTACGATTTTCCCCGGATGGTTGATTTTTCGACATAGCGTGTTCCCTGGCCCCCTTGCTCGCAAAAAAAATTTTTAACCGACCCCTCAAAATTTGTTGGTTTACGTTTCAAGATACCGACGTGGAATCTGAAAATCGAATACAACTTTTGCCGTCCGTCAACCCTACGCGGCACTTTTCTTTGAGGTTTAGTTATGTCCCAAAGCTTTTGGTTGATGTCAATCACTTCTAAGGATTGAAAAATGAGGGCTGAAATGTTCAAAACCAAGCTCAAAAACTTTTAATTTAAAGGTATTGTTTTTTTCAGTTTAAACTAGTATAGAATTTTTAGAATCGAATAAGACCACCCAGAGCTCTGTAGGACAAACCGTTCGCTCCCTATCAGCACTCAAGGATTGGTCTTACAATTATTCAGAAACACGAGCGTGAATCGCAAGAGAAGTCTGATCTCCGTTCATATTTTAGCTGACCAAAATGCGTTGTTCGTTTATTTGAATAGTACTCAGTTTTGCGTCCTTTGCAACCAGTAATAAAATTTCCTAACGAAGGCACTAACAACTTTTCATTTATTCGAATTCAGCGAAGCGTTTGTTCCTTCAAATTAAACTTGATTGTGAAGCGAAAATATGGTTGGTGGGCGTAATAATGGCACAGCTATGTTCTTTGCAGACTAGTGATCTGTATGGAAAAGCAATAAATGTTTGTGTAATAATTTGCAGCGTTTTTTAAATGACATTATTTTCTCCACTTGATCCGTGTTGCACCATTTTTCAATAATAATTACCGATTTTTGACTGATCCGACTGAGTTACTCATTAAATTTGAAAGTCTGATATGCTCTTGAAATGAGTTTGTTTAATCCTCAGTTTTCTCCTGACTAACAGTGACAAAGTATTGACAATAATGCCCATGTTTTTCCTTTCTTTACATACTCAAAGGAAGCCATTCGGATAAATTGAGGTGTCTGGGTGGTTTTTAACCTGTCCGCTCAGGATGAGGAACGACTTCATCCTCCAGCATAACAATCTGTCTCGTGAATTGAGCTCGGTTAAGAGACTAAAAGAAGTTGAAATATATGGCGTGGGATATAACGCTGCAAATTATGTCACAAAGGTTTATTATTTTTCAGTATAAATTGCTCGTTTGCAAAAGACACTGCTTTGTGATTGCTACTTTTCTTTTAGTACCATAGGAATTACCTACCTACTACATACCTACTTCACAATCAAACGCTTTACACTCTATCCGAAGAAATAGGGAATTATGGTGCCTTCATTGGGAAATTTGATACTGGTTGCTAAAGACGCAAAACTTGGAACATCTCTGGGAAAATACGGCAATCTCCCTTTGGTAGGTATAATTTAGAGGTTAGAGCCCTTTTGCGATTTACAGTCGTTATTCTGATTTATCGTAGGTCCAACCCTTAAGTTCTCATAAGGAGAGAACGGTTTGTCCTACAGAGCTCCGGATGGTCTCAAAAAAGTCTAAAAATTCAATACTATCCTAAATTGGCGAAAAAACAATGCATTTATTTTGAGAGTTTTCGAGCTAGGGCACGTTTGAAAATGTTAACCCTTATTTTTAACCCCTTAGAGGTGACTGACATCAAGCTTTGCAGCACAACTCGAACCAAAATGGAGCCCATATACAAAATTTCATCCAAACTAAGAAAAGT
Organism: Apolygus lucorum; assembly: GCA_009739505.2. NCBI lineage: Eukaryota > Metazoa > Arthropoda > Insecta > Hemiptera > Miridae > Apolygus > Apolygus lucorum. The sequence goes on along the minus strand of CM019182.2, from coordinate 27,825,144 downwards.
GCCGCGTACGGCGGACGGACGGATTTTTTAAAAATTCGATTTTCGGATTCTACATCCTTTAAAACGTAAACCATCAAATTTTGAAGTGGAGTTAAAATTATCTTTTCTTGTTCGATTCCAATGGTTTAGAATTGAAAATGATAAACCAAAATCCAATCCGACGGAACCTTGCCGTCCAAATGAATTGAGCATGAGCTGCCGGAGGTCGAAGTTGCACCGTGTACCTCAGAGATGTACTTGCCTACTAGTGGGGAGCTAGGGAGGGCGCAAGGAAACCTTGAGATTCCCGATAATTCACTCGCTTTCACAAAATCTCATTTGGCACGCTGGAAAAAGTTGACTTGACGGAAGTGTTAATTTTAATTTTGTACCCCCGATGTGTATATTTCCTTGGGTGACGTGGGATTTCAGTCTAATTCGAACCGGCCTGCACCGATAACCCAGAGGCATGGTTGATCTACAGGAGTAATTGGGTGAAATTAGAGCGTGTATCTCGAATGATTCAACGGTCTAAATCCGGACCGGGGGGCTCTAGTTGTTCAACTTTACGTGGAAAATCAGAGGACGTCGCGAATCTTTTCACCACTACCCGTCTTAAGCAACGCGATTGTGGCATGTGAAATATGGACTCAAATGATCTGCAATATCAACTCTACTCGTAAAATTGCTTGTATAATTAATTTCCTGCAAAAGTATTATTGGATAGTTTTCTGTCAGCTCCTTGTTTTTGGTATTTTCACTTCTAAAGATTGTCCAGTTTTTAATATCTAGCACTATTTGGATGCCAATAACTCCCTTCATAACAATACAAAATAAGATTTCTTTGTGAAGAGCGTTAAATTGAATAATATAATGAATTGAAATAATGTACCCCTAAATTCATTTTGCAAGCATTATTTTAACTTTTTGTGACCAAAAATGTCTCTTAAAACCAAAATTTCCATTCACATTTCTCGTTTTAAATCTTGTTGAAAAATTTTCGTTTCGTGAAAATATTGTTCGGTCTAAATTTTTGAGACGGGGACTTTGCAGCTTCCTCAAATGGAATAACTTTGTCTAACAGCAACACGATTGTGAAGTCGTTCGCGGTTACATAATAATATATGTACATAATATGTAATAATGTGTGTTACATATTATGTAACATCTGATGGCGTCCGCGACGCCAGGAATGGCAGTCTGACGAAAATCAAACTTGAAATGGTTGTTTACTTAACTCTTACATAGTAAGTAAACAACCATTTCAGGTTTGATTTTCGTCAGACTGCCATTCCTGGCGTCGCGGACGCCATCAGATGTCTTCCCAAGGGAGGATCAGAATTCGCAACGCCCTGGGTTTGACCGAGAGGGGAGGGGGGGATGAGGCCTGGTCGGAAGAAAACGCGCCCCAGCACCGAGAATCGAACTCACGACCTTACCGCAGTAGTCGGTTCTTGTCTCGCCACTAGGACCTGCACCTCAACGACCGTAGCCACCCCGGGCCCTGCGATTACCTATGTTGACCATATCGTGGTTCCGTTTTCACCCACAAACTGCTCTCCAAATTTGAACATAATTGAGCAATTAGATCATTTGATGGGGAGAGTGGAAAAGGTGACGTCAAGTGATGTCACTGTTCCCCGTACCTCACCTTACCTACCTGGCATGATGAGTCACTCAGGGTTTCCCTTGTCCTTTATTGGAGAACTAAAACGGTTAAGAGTATGAGTCATTACAGTGTTCAGATAAAATCACATTAGAAAGTGCGCACAAGCTGTGCAACTTTGTGCAATGATGACAAATTTCTAGGGGACCACCTCGAGGCTGACACCGTATAAACGCTGAAAATTCCATCAATCAATTCGGACCACGAATGCGAGTAGTTAAGCCCAAGTCAAGGATTGACCACAAACAGATTCGGAACCGAAGTTGTTCAAAAACCCCCGAAAAACAAAATACAAGGGGACATTTGTATATTGGAGGACCCACATATTCGTTCTTCCTTAGTAAGTATGCAAAGCTTAAATAACATTGATTGTAAAAAAGAAATTTACTAGTTTTTAAAGGTACATTTATATTTCGTTTTCTATCAAATCCAGTTTTCAAATCGACCTTTAAACCATAGCAAATATTTTTGTTATCACAATCCACTTAGATATCTTGAAAATCATTTGGAAGTTTTCAGCCTCCTCTTGTTCATCCAAGAACTTGTTTATGACTGATGATTTATCGTTCGTTAGAAACACGAATCGATAATCAACCCGAACGAGTCTATCCCTTTCGTATATAGGCTTATCGTGTTTCCAATTAATATTTGATTGATTTTTTAAATTTAAAATCTATTTTATTTTTGTTTTTAATAAGTAGAGAGAAAAAAAACACTTTATTGGACGTTTTAGAAGTTTGGAATGGACTCCAGTAGTTGTCGAAACGTAAGGGGTTTGCAAAAGATTCGTTTGATTGATTGCTAAGAACACTAACGCGAAACTACTTCAGCCAATAACTTCTAAGCCCTACGGTACTGTATGGGATTCTCAAGTTCTGTTTCTGACAAATATTTGTACTCACAAGTCACTCAGATTTGATGGCCATTTGTGGAGGTTATTACAGAACTTGTTTTTGATAGATAGATTGATCGATCGCTATAAAAAACGATAGGAACCCATAGTGATGAAGTCGATATTTTCCGTATCTAGTTTTCAAGTTCGTGTTTCTGATTAATATTGGTCGATGGCTAGAAGTACTAATACGAAACCACATCGGCTTTATTATTTATATACGAATAATAGGATTACTACTGTTTATCCTCATTGCCCCCATTCTGTCCCGATTTCTTATGTCCCATTTCTAACTATGTGTCTCCACAACTTAACAAATTTTTTTGCGAATTAAGGTAGCGATTTAGGGTCTTAATTGTGAGCCCTAACTTATCTAGGTTTTTAAAGGTTCCTCTCGGTGATTACAATAAAAGTACGAACGGATAACTATACCTCATTGGAAAATCTGTCGTAACCAGCACAGGAGGCGTGACAAGGACATCATGATCAGGACGTCTAAAGAACTCAGTGCACAGTACGATGTTTAAACGTGCATTTTAAAAGATTTTATCCCATAAGCCATCTGAGAATAACTTTCACAAGTTTTCTCATCAAACTTCCATTATGAATAAGAAAATCGTCGTCCCATGACACACCGAACTGTATACCTCCTTCCTTCGGCGCGGCTTCGCCGCGCTTGAAGTCGGTCAAAAAGAGGACGGTTTTCATTTTTCAATCTTACACTAATTTTTGAATTTAGCCTGTTACTTTTCCTCCGTTGATGCTTTTCCTAAGATTTTTGGAATTTAAAAGTTAATCACGGGATACATCTGAATCAACCACAAAAATCAGTACCCAAGTGGGTAAACGTTTGTTAGAACGCAGGTAGGTATGAATCTACCGCAACTACCCCTCTTTCATCTCCTACGGTACCTACATGTTATGGTGACCTACCAAACTGTCGGATTATTAACATTCTAATAAGTAACAAGAAGATGTTATGAATCGGTCACACCATAAAACGATGCTGAAGAACAGGAGGATTCTCGACTGTATCGCAAATGTTCGTAAGGGAAAATGTTTATTTTTCTTCGGCCGGGTTATTTATAGAATATATTTTACAGGCTCGCGGCCACCAGCTCAACCTTCTATTTCTAAACCAACAACTGATAAGCAATAGAGAAGCGCTCGGAATTTCGAAAAGAACGAATACGCTAAATGTCGAGGTTCTTCAATTATTGTTTATACTTGGATTTTAGTTTGAAAAATATCAACTTAATGATTTTGTTTTTATATCTCTTGATCCTTGTATACATATGGTTGAGTAACGTGGAATTTCCAACTAGTCTTTACCTCGAAATGTATGCGATATTTATAATAATTTATTGGAAAACGGATCGAATTATTTATGGTAGGCTACATAAATACTACTGTCCACGTTAAGGGCCTACGAGATATTGGTGTCTGTAAGATTCCACAATATATTAATAATTAATATATTGTGGAATCTTACAGACACCAATATCTCGTAGGCCCTTAACGTGGACAGTAGTATTTATGTAGCCTACCATAAATAATTCGATCCGTTTTCCAATAAATTATTATAAATATCGCATACATATACGTATAATTATTATACGTATAATGGTTTTCAATACCTAATGAACTTTTGGAATCGAGCAATACATATTTTTAACCTCCAAAATCTTTTGTTTAACGTTTCAGGTATTAAAATATTTTACCCGAAAATTAAATTGAAAGAAAAGTCCGATTTCCGTACGATGCGTTTTAGAAATGTTTGAGGTGTTTTATTTCAAACGGACTTATATCCACTTGGAATATTTTGTTGGAAATTGAGAAAATTTAATATCATGGCGAAGGAATTGTCTAGGTTCCCAAATTTTCTAAATTGTTTGTTCATAGAACTTTTGATTGTAAGACCAAATTTCGAAATTTTGGCCTGCGTTCTGAGGGAGACACGGCCATTTTTTATTTGGATATAAAACCCATTTGATGAAAAACGATGATTATGAGCCACTTACAAAAACAAGCGAATTTCTGGTTGTGTGAAGAAAAGTCTCATTATCATTTTCTTTTATTTGTTTACCCATTGTTTTCAATAATGAACCTTCGGAATTGAGCAAGAAAAAATTTCCTAACCCCCTCAAAATTTGATGGTTTACGTTTCAGGGTATGAACAACCCAAAAACCGAATAAAATCATTTAAAAAGTGTTAATTGAAACAATGGGATGGATGTAAGCCTTTTTTTTTTTTTTTTTTTGGCTAACCCGATTTTTAGCAAGCTTTTAAAGAGAGATACAAACCGTTTCGGAAGGAATTCAACTCTTAAGGTGATAGGCCTTAGATTAGATTCAGAATCTGTGAAAAAATTTTGTATTTTGTTTTGTGAAAATTGATTTTTTGACCTACCTATCCTAATTTAGGTATCGGTTCTAAATTTCACCATGGGACCAAAATTTTTAAAATTAAATTTTTCTAGAATTTACTAAGTTGTGGTAATTTTTCTCAGATCATTTTTAATTCCTCAAACTAAACAGGTTGATTCTATTTTATAACCTAAACAGTTAATACATCTCGACTGGTCCGTAGAATTTTTTAAAACATGGTTTTCTATGATCTAGTCTTAATAATTAAGAAAAAATGTGGTTGTAATAAGAAAATATGTGAATTTCGTTCAAAAACCGGTTGTAAACCTGAACATTTCCTTTAATATTCAAAATAAATAACATTTTTAATTTTAAAAATTAAGATTTTTTCATTTTTTCAAGTTACTACAAAAGTTTTTTTCTAAAACCCGAGATTGATCTTCTTTTAAACTCCAGATACTGTTTCAAGACATCATGGGCTTTTATTACTTGAAAACTAATCAAATTTGTGCGTTGTGCAGATGATTCGTGCAGAGACTCTCAACTCTACAGATGACTTGGAACAGACACTAATCAAAAAAAAAAAAAAAAAAAAAATACTACCTGGAAGTGAAAAAAACAATTTTTTTTTGGTACTTTCCTGTTCTTTGAATAGCCTTATAGACCTTTTAAAACCTTGAGCAAAATTTGCTGCATTTAATGCAATTTGCTGCATTTAATGCTCTTGTGCAAAACAACTCAAACTACACCTTCTGAAACTTGAAGAGTGTTCCAAGTTACCCGCCTATACGGTACATTATAGAGACGTTCATAAGTAGGTAAGTAGGTTCATAACTTTCGCAGTCAATGCGTACAGCGTCTTATTAGCCGAATAGAACCAGATGTACGGTAGATTTCTGTGAGTGGTGTCATTCAGGTTCTATTGTGAGACATTGATCTCTCAATCTTAAAAAAATGTCGTATTATTCTTTTTAATCAAAATTGAAGTAGTCATTCCCAAACAACTTTGGTTTCGCGGTTGACAAACATAATTGCCAATATATGTTTGAGTTGATGGCTGAATGTTAGGCACCGATTTTGCGGCATATTGTAGGTAGGTCACTAACCAGCTAGCTTGGAGCTTCATTCCAGCCTCACCAAGTACCTTCCTTTAGTATCTTGCAATTTCTTTCAAAAAATACAATGAGAAAGCTCAGAGAGCTGGCATGAGCGAAAGGCATGCGGAACTCCGTTTAAGAATAGTCTGAACCTAGATTACCTTCTCCAATGTGCGCACGGCAATACTCTCATCAGTTTCTCAGGTGCTTGAACCAATTAGTAGGTGCAGCCCGGCGCCGATCCGCTATTTTCAGGAGTTCCTTTGCAGCCAAGAAAGTTCTCGATTGTAATTATTCATTGTTCGTTACTCCGGCTGCAAGATTGCGTTTATACTTGAATGTGAATTATAAATATTAAGCCACACATTTTTTTATGTCTCTCCACTATCCCTGCATTCATTAGTGATTTAAAAAATGTAAAAATCTTAAGGTCGCAAAAATCAACCTTATACACCAACATTATTATAAAAAGCAGACCTTGAAAACAACTGTTATTCGAAGACCGAAAGTTTTTTGGATTAACAATGGAGGTTTTTAAATCATTGGTCACAGGAAAAAATTTTGGTTTATCATTTCCAGAAAACCAAAAAATCTATCCGAAAAAAGCCTAACTTTCCTTCAAATTTGACCAAAAAATCCAAAACTCTGCAAATTATTACACAAAGGTTTATTAATTTTCTATATAGATCACTCGTCTGCAATGAACACGGCTTTGCCATTGTCACCATCTACCAACCGTAAATACTACCTACCTATCACGCACCTACTTCACAATCAAGTTTATTTGGAAGAAATAAACGCTTCAACAGGGAGTTGAGATTGCCCTAATTATAAGGAAATTCGATTACTGGTTGCTGAGGACGCAAAACTGAATACAACTCGAAAAACTCGGCGCTTTGCGCCTCGGCGGGGGGCTCCACCCCCCTGCACCCCCCGGTTTATTTCTTTTTCCATACTCTGTATGAAATCATAGGAACACAGAATGTGTTTTTGCGATGCTAGTCATCCGTTAAATAAAAAACAACAATAATAAATGTGGAGTCTTTGGCAATAATAAAATAAATAATTGTTAGACATTTAATTTGGTCTAAAACCCTGTAAATGTTATGTAAATAAATATGTAACTACAAGAAAAATACTATATAAATTGAGAGCTTTCCAACGAATGGTGAACAATTTCTGTGCAATGAACACTGCGGGAGTTCTATTTCCTTACCAACGGCTTGGTTGCACGTGAAAATCATTATAAAAGGCGCGTAACGGTTTTTTCTGTCGCTTTTTCGTGACGATTTTTTTTCGGTAGGTCATCGCAAAAACACATTCTGTGTTAAAAACAACGATCGCATTTTGGTCAGCTGAAATTTGAACGGAGATTTGGCCTCTTTTGCGATTCACACTCGTGTTTATGATTTATCGTGAGTCCAACCCTCTCTTAGGGAGCGAACGGTTTGTCCTACAGAGTTCCGCGTCTCAAAAAATTCTAAAAATTCAATAGTTTCTTAAATTTGTGAAAAAAACAATACCTTTATTTCGAGAGTTTTCGAGGTAGGGCACTTTTGAAAATTTCAACCCTTAATTTTCACCCCTTAGAAGTGACTGACTTCAATTAAAAGCTTCGCGGAATAACTAGACCTCAAATGGAGCCCATATACCAAATTTCATCAAAATCAGTAGCAAAGGCAGTATGCAGGTCTACTAAAATCGGTCCATGGGAACTAAGGAAAGTGCCGCGTACGGCGGACGGAAAATTGTTCTTTCGATTTTCGGATTCTGCGTACCTTGAAAGGTAAACCAACAAATTAAGAGGGGGGGGGGGGGGGTAACTTTTTTTTTCTTGGTCGATTCCAAAGGTTCATCATAGTAAATAATAAACCAAAATCGACTTGAAGAAAGTTCCATCCGACCGCCGTAGATACGCAGGACTTTCTTTAGTTACCATGGACCATACTTGATTTCTGACAATAGTTACTGCTTTCGTTATTTTTTGCGTAGAGTGGAAGTGCGTGTTCTCCTTAATCAACTATAGTTACCGCAATCCTGGCAGAAGTCCTACGGCTGAACATTCCTAAATTGGGCTTAATTCTATGCAGCAAAATTAGGAACTACTCGTATGGAGGCATACATCCCCATTGAATCTTCGATAACATTTAATAATTGAGAAAGAGCCCAATATTAAGATACCTACTTTACGCATTCAAGTATTGGGATGATTCCCAAAAAACGTAAGAAATCGGTAGCCACCTTGGGCAATTAGCAGTCAGACCTCTTGGACGATCCATCAACTGACTTCTTCTTGACGGAGCAGGTTAAATCGCCCCGTCCACGTCCTTGCCGCTCCCAAACCTGACATATTTCATCCAACTAAGTTTCTCAACTCTGGAGATGTGAGTGTGATAAATACGCGCTTTGAACCGTCTGTCAGCGACACACGTCAAGATTGTTTCAGGATATTCACCCAGTTGGAGTTGTCGATCGATGAAGTCTTTTTATTGTACATTGTACACCGATTACGCCGGCGTTGCACGGGCCCACCTTAGTAAGGATGTATTGGCTGATATTCAAACTGCTTTTATATTTAATCATAGTCGTACTAAATTTGATGAACAGCTGAACGATTGTACATCTGTTCTGATTCCTCTTTAATATTACAAAGATGCCCTCAAAGTAACGTCTGGGACTGCTCATGTATTCAAATGCCTAGTTGGCGTGCTTGAACCGACTCAACATCAGTCATTTCCAGAGAGAAGTAACAACTTTCAGTGTTCTAGATAAGCAGCTGATAAGTTAGCGCTGATTCACACTTCTGAGTTGACGTCCAATCTCAATCAGTGGCTCGCTTAGAGGCTATGTTCCAACTTTCAGTACCTAAAGATGAACAGGGAATGATTTTTAAGTAATACTACTAAGGGCTGTGCTATAACTTTCACTGACTTGAATGTATAGGGAATATCTTCAAAGACATCTGATTCCACATTATCCCAGTCACTTATCTCTTTTTCTTCCTGTTTTGGGCACTTAAATCAACGAGGTGTCATGGCATTCTTCAACAAACTCCTTCTGTTTACTTACTCGGTTTTGTCGTTTCCAGTTACGAAATCCTGAACCAATTTCCAAATGGAGATGAATTAGGGGTGTTGGTTCACAACGACTGAACTGACTTTCTCTCAATCTCCTCTATTTACTCACCGTGAGACTACTTACATACTACTTTATATCTCGAGGATAAACTGGAGAGGAGTTAGCTATATTGATTAGTCTACTGATTTGGATTCTTACCAATCACTGTCTATGTTGGTGGCTGTATCCCAACATTCAGCTCTCTAGGTGCAGAGGACCGAAAATCTACAGAACCTAACCAACATTTTCATAATATTCTTGTAAACATTTCAGTTGAAATGTCGTCGTAGAGTAAAAAACATACAAAAACTCGAATGCAAGGTATGCATGTAGTAAAAAAAGTCATTTAATTATATATCTGTCAGTAATAATGTTGACATTTTATAGCATCTCTTTTCTGTTTCAAATTCAAGAAAATCACTGTTTTATGAAGTTTTACGATTAGGCCTAAGTGCTCCCTGCTAAGTTTGCCTCATTTATCAAAGGGTGAACTACAAAGAAGAAGCTTGGCTGCAGCTTCTGCACTCTTCATGAAACCGGATCTATTGGGATGTGCCAGATCAATTAAAACAACGAATTTCTGAAATATTTACACGGTCGAAGGATATCTGTACTAGACATCACGTTCCTTCTTAAAGAGCCAAGATGAGTGAGTGTTCCACGAATTTATTTTTGATAATGGCCTAGATTCTGTTTGGTCTGATGCAATTAGGTTTTCTCAGGTGTTTGGCACAGAGTCTTTCTAGGAGGGAAGTGTCATTTTTTGCTAGTTTGCATTGCTCGGCAAGCCGACTAACCTTGAACTGGATGATTCTATTTCTCATTGAAGAGAAAACATGCGATTTCACTCATTCATGAAGGTGAAACTCAAAACGACACTTAAAGGGTGTCTGATGTACTTACACCTCTCCTCATCAATAATAAACAGTAAATGATTATCTACTTACAGTATTTACGGTATACAGTGTACTTACTGAGACGTGCAGATGAGTATTGATTTGGCTAGTTTTGAAGTTTAAAGCTGTATACATTGAAACTTGGGTTCTCGAAAACGACCATATCTCCTTGATATTAGTGCTGTATTTGGCAACCTACAAGGTCTCGACTATTAGTTGGTAGCTCGCAATCAGTCATGGCCAGAAACTTGGAGAGACATAAAAGAACTACTAAAAGAACATGTGTCCCAACGTACACTAATGCTGCTAATTGCAATTGATTTAGAACATACTTTTAATCTGTTCTGTGGACAAGGGTGAATTGAAACTGTTGGAAAATTGAGAACAAAATACTTCTACGAGTTCGGGTTTCCGACATCGAGAGTCTATACAAATGGTCTTTACAAGAATTAAGTAGGTTCCTACCTGTTCTTGTCGTAAGCAACCATAAAGAGAGAAATGGTGCTTAATAGATATCTACAATTTCGGCCCCTGTAAGGACTACTTAAATCTTTTTTTTTTTTTGTTTTTTTATAAGGAAAAGTGGTTTTGTTGAAGGTTGAAGGTAGGTTTGCATTCATTCTGCAACGAAAGTGAATTCTTGAAGCTCTCAGGATTGGCAGGATTGCTCCGTACTCTGTCCCCAGTCTTATCGACTTCCTGGACCCCCTTCAGTCTCATAGATATGGCCCACACCAAGGCTATCTGAACTTCAACTTTAACAAACCTTTACAAAAAACTTATAAAAACTTATAAATCTTCTTGATGTTCGAAGTTTGAAGTACAATGGGAAAAAATTAATTTAAATTCAGGGGATTTAGTAAATAGGGTATGAAATGATGATTCATCTTCGTACAAGATATAAAGTGATGCAAGTACATTGCCTGTTAAGATATTGTCCAATAAATTAGCTTTTTTTCTAAAAAAAGTAGGTTTGTTCGTTGCTTATAGTCTTATAGGCATTCATTCCTGTTTGTGAGAATTATGATTTAAAATTCCCCTGAGGGTCGAAGAGGGAAGAATAGAGAGTAGGCTGTGGCCCACATAGGCGATGGCAGGGTTGACCAGCTTCACAAGAATAACAGCAAGGACGGAGACCCAACAGAATTAATAGAACCCTTCTCTTTCTAAATCTCATCGCTCGTTCGTTTTTTGTTCGAACCCACCAACCGCTTTCCCCCACACAGTCCTCCTCTCCAACGTCCAGGTTCAGGAACCGCCCTCTCCTGGACGCTCCCGTCCCATCCTCCTTGGATAGAGCGTCAAATGCCGCATAAGCAATTTTCTTCAACCGGGTTTTGTGGTTTTGTGGCTTAGCTCCAAACAGAAAAACTTTGAACCGTATTTTTAGTCTGTGAATAATCCAGACGTAATAGAACTGCCAAGCTCGAATATTTGTTGGAGACCCCCATAAGATCAAGAGGTACCCTATCGGTTTCTAGTACATACAGCTCTATAAATTGAAAAGACAAAAATTGCTATCGTTTTCGCTTGCTTTTGGTTCCATGCATTGCACACCTGTTGTCTGTATGTCCGTCTGAATATTTGCTAATTCTTGTAACGGGAAAACTGCACAAAGTTACGTCTGATTTCGGTTACCTACGAATTTCATACCTACCTTCGATCAAGCAGCCTTTGACAAACTCATTATCCCTTTCGTTATTCATATATTCCTCTCAAACTTTAGTGATAGTTTGGGATTGGAATTTTCACCATCACACATGAATTTAGTTATACATCATTGATAGGCACTGCGCAAGCGCAAACATCCTAGTGAGATGCATAACTTCTACAGTGTTTCTATTGCTTCCGAGTCTATGAAGATATGGGAAGCATTGTTTTCACTCTCAAAGTTGAGAAAAAAGTTCTCCAAAATCGAAATTTCCACTCGTTTTTTTACGTTTTAGACATTCCTGAATATTTTGGGTTTCGTATCTGTGTATCTGTCTGTCATAAAATCCTTGAAAAACACAAAACTATACAAAGTTATTGCCCGATATTGATGAAAATTTCAGCCGTTTTTCGGCTCGGCATCTAGATGGTTCCATACGAAAATCATCGCCTTTGGATTGATAGTAGTCTATGGGCATTTACAAACGCAAAAATCTTGTAATAGCCATAACGTTTCTCTTCTTTTCGTTTTATTCTTCTAATTTCACAAAATTTTCAAGGATTATGCAGGTTGGGATAAAAATGGTCACCTATGAAAATCATGGCCCTCGAAATTTCGGGTGGAGTTTGTAACAATATAGGTTGAATTTCCATCTGTACAACAAATGAGAAATACACCCAATTGCCCATATATGAGACAGAGGAGGGTGTGACGACCCTACCCCTTCAAACCAGTGATTAGATTAATCAAGAGAAGAGAATATCGATTCATATCTCTATGAATCAGATATCCCTAAAGGCGTAGCTCCAACAAATCGGGAACAAACCAATTGGATTGTCCCTTATAAACAATTAGGATCGTCACACTCCTCTCCCTAAAACATACTTCTGGGTTTCAAACAGAAGTATGTTTGAAAACAAGTCAAAGGGACTGAAAAATAGTATGAAGCCCAGGAAAGGACGTCTGGAAACTTCAAGGGGATTCCTCCATCGTAATGGTACTATTGCAAAAGAAGAAGAAGAAGAAGAATGCCACGAATGGGTCATTTATGCCACGAATGGGCCATCTATACATAAAAGAATTAATCAATGGAACTGAGGAGAAAGCAAACTAAATAAAGAATACGAACGACGAAACATTCAAGTGTAATGATTGAAAAGGCAAATGCAGAAAAGGCTTATATATAAAAGGCTTATGTATAAAAGGAAAACGAAATTGAAATTAATAAAATGCCAGATTGGCAAAGCCTAACAAGAGATTGAATTTAATTGCCGGATTGGCGAAGTTTAATGAATGAATTTAATTGCCGGATTGGCGAAGTGGAAGAAAGGAATGAATTTTATATGGAGATTCCTTCTGGATATCTCTTTGAGTAATTCCTTCTGGAATACTCAAGAAAAAGTGGAGGGGAAATGATGAAATAAATTCAGTGCATTTCCACCGAACCACGCTCTGTTACCATGTAACAATATAGGTTGAATTTCCATCTGTACAACAAATGAGAAATACACCCAATTGCACATATATGAGACAGAGGAGGGTGTGACGACCCTACCCCTTCAAACCAGTGATTAGATTAATCAGCCGGCCTGAAGAGAATATCGATTCATATCTCTATGAATCGGATATCTCTAAAGGCGTAGCTCCAACAAATCGGGAACAAACCAATTGGATTGTCCCTTATAAAAAAGTAGGATCGTCACAAGTTTTATAACATAAGCACCATATTATGGTGCTTTGATTCCGACTCTGAAATCTGAACGAACCACAACCCACTATAATTGCCTTTTATCTGTAGCCTATGGGCATTTACAAACGCAAAAATCTTTAATAGCCATAACGTTTCTCTTCTTTACGTTTTATTCTTCTAATTTGACATAATTTTCAAGGATTATGCAGGTTGGGATAAAAATGGTCACCTATGAAAATCATGGCCCTCGAAATTTTGGGTGGAGTTTTATAAGGTGCTTAGATTTTGACTATGAAATCTGAACGAACCACAATCCAATATAATTGCCTTTTATCTGATTTTGCTCAAACTTGGAAAATAATTTGGGACTGACGTTTGATAAACCATGATGCGTCGAGAATAGCTAATCTTAACAATACTCCTGAGGTTATGAAAAGGCTACAACAACTACTTGGCAGTCTTACTCTTTGTCGAAAGGTGTGCTCTGGTCGTCACATTTAGGCATAGATCCCAGAGTCCCACGGCAACAGATCCTACAACGTGTCACTCATGCAGTTAGTGTTCAGTTCATATCCGGTACATGAGAGTCAATACATCAAAACAAAACACCATATAAAACCCCATCCAAAATCTCGAGGGCCATGATTTTCATAGCGGACGATTTTTATCTCAAACTGCACAATTCCCTCAATATTTCGTCGAATTTGGATGTAAAATGTAGAAGTTGGGGCTGTTACAAGATTTTTACGTTTGCGCATGCGCAGAGGCTACTATCGATCCGATTTTCTTATAGAACCATCTAGATGCCAACCCGAACAATCCCTGAAAATTTAATCGAAGGGATTCATCTGTCATGATGACTTTCAAAGGCTCTCCAAATCTTCTTTATCATAAGGGATTATTGAAAAATAGTAAATGATACGAATTGAAACAACACAAAGTGTGTTTAGACTTTTACTTAAAAAATTTCCTTTGCAGGGAGATCATGGTTTAGCCTTGAAGATGTTTTCTTTAATTTTCGTGGAGCCAATGAACATTATGATTTATGTGACGGTTTCCAGAGCTATGGCAAACATGAGTACTAATCAGTTACTTACCTAAGGGTATTGATTTTTTGTTTGTTTTTTCATTTCTGTAATTTTTAGAAATTCGATTATAATTAGTTTTAAAGAAGTTTTGGAACAGTTGCTCCCGCCAATCTCTGAAAGCCCGTCACCAATCGATGTCATCCTAACACTTCAAATCGCAACGACGCGGCGTGAAGTGCCAAGACTGCGGGAAAATAGTGAATGTCAAATAGAATTCGGCTCGACCGTAATTCTTCACAGAGCTGTGACATGATCTATAGTCATGAAGTTCAAAACTGTCAGTTTTCACGGTTGGTGGTTGAAACAAAACGTCAATACCATTATTATTTATGAACAGGGTTCATATTACTAATTACTGGAACCAGTTATTGTTCTACATTAAGCGCATACCTACAGGCGTATTCAATCATTCATCAAATTATTTTTTCCCCTAAATTCGAATGAGTACTTTGGATTATGGTAATCGAGAAATCATAGGTTCAATACGTGCCAGAAGAAAAGTGCGGCCACTCGAATCGGAGGATGGTGCAGCCGTTCCACTGTTGGAAGAAAATTCCCCCCCGAAAAAAACTTACAGTAAAACTACCGATTGTTACGTCTGAAAAGAGAAAATTAATTAATTAAATTATTTAAAAAATGTATATATTAGTCCGAAGGCAGTACAACTTGTAGGACCTTCGCTGGTGAGGAAGCAAAAATTGAGTTAAATTGAATTATTTATTGGATTGCTCATTAAATATTTATTCTTCAAAACAGCTTCCCGGCCGAAGAACGTACGTAAAATTAAGTTGTTTGCTGATCGAGATTCTCTAAAACCAAAGTCAAAATTTGGATCCGCTTGCGTCAGTATTTCTGTTTAAAAGAGCTGAATCGTTTGAGAGATCCTGTTGAATAAATATTTTCATTCTGCCCAAAATAGACCACGAAAGATTGTTCGGAGAAATTGACGCGACTAGTCCACTCCAATCTGATTTGTGTTGAGTGTAGGTAACCACTATTTCAATCCACGATGCGCGCGGAACTGAACACGAATGAATTCAAATATTCTGCAAATATCCTGTGCTGCACGCTAAAACATTCCTGAACTGCAGAAACCCTAAAATATTATTGGTTTATTATTTTCAATGATAAGCCTTTGGAATCGAGCAAGAAAAAAAAAAAAAAATGTAACCCCCCCCCCCCCCTCAAAATTTGATGTTTTACGTTTCAAGGTACGTAGAATCAGAAAATTGAATAAAAAATTTTCCGTCCGTCTGCCGTACGCCGTACGCTGCAAATCATTGCCCAAAGGTTTATTATTTTCTGTATAGATTACCCTTCTGTATAGATCACTGGTTCTCCATCAATAGCACCTACCACCATTTGTATTCTCCCTTGACCTTCCCTCTCAAATTCTAGCTTCCTGCGTTCAATAGGATTGTAAAGGGCTTCGGAGCTCACTCAGCTGATCAGTGATCTGAAGAGTGAAGAAGATCTTCTCGAATGCTGGAGACGCCTGGAAGAGCACTGACCAGCTGAGTGAGCTCCGAAGCCATTTTCAATCCTATTGAACGCAGGAAGCTGAAATTTGAGAGGGAAGGTCAAGGGAGAATACAGATGGTGGTAGGTGCTATTGATGGTGAACCAGTGATCTATACAGAAGGGTGATCTATACAGAAAAGTGACGATTTTTCAGTTTATGTGCTAAAGCAAAGACATGAAAATGTCAATAATAAACCATTGGGCAATGATTTGCAGCGTTTTTCGTATAAATTTTTTTTTAAATTCGATTAAAATTTTTAAAAATTTACAACATACTTAACAAGTATATTTTCTTGAAATTTAATTCTTGCAATGCTATAAATTTAATTCAATTCTTTAGAGGGATTTTGAGCTAATAGTTCAAAAATGTGAATGAAACAACATTTTAAAAAATGAACATTCGTTGCCTCCCCAAGTCGATAATTAGAGGAAAATGCTTGCATACGAGTCTGCAACACATTGGGACATTTTCGTGTGTGTTTTCTTCCACTACACAACAAGGTAAGGGAGTAAGTAGTTTGTTAGTTCATGTGCCCAAGCAAGCATTAAAATCAGTTGATTGTTCTCTACGCAACACAGTGAGTCTATTTTATTTATTGGTCGCATGAGCAAGTTTTCGTGACGATTTTTCAGTTTATGTGCCAAAGCAAAGACATGAAAATGTCAAAAATTATATTTTGCTCGCTTTCTTCTCAGAAAATTGGGAATTCATATCATCATATCACGAGCAGAACCAGAATTTCTTAATCATGCTTACATGAGGCATGAATGGTTATTTTCAGGCGATTTGAGTTGATTTGGGGCCATGGAATATTTTCCGAAAACTGGGCGTATGGGAAAATACTAGGTACCCATAAAACCGTTATAACCTTTTAGACGAAAAAGCTTAAAAAGTGTTACAAAATGATGCAGGTATTTTATCAATGCTTCATCAATTATTGATGATTCATCAATTTATAACACATACACATACAAAAACACATTATGCATTTCATTGGTTTGATCTTTGATCATAGATGGTGTCCCACAGATGTGATTCAACAGTAGGCAAATGAACAAACACTGCTTGAACAAACGGCACTTGAACAAATACTGCTGGCGGCTAGACACCCCAAACTGCAAATTTTTTGTCATCAAAGATACCTCGGTTCCGTTAGTCACAGTTTCCGACTGTAGTAGGGACTTTTGTATATTTCAATTGGATAAATAATTTATCCAACAACAACAATTATTTATCCAAGAACAATTATTGTTCTCACCACCAAGGGTTCTTATGACGCTTTTACGTGTTAGACACAAACCAAATAACCTCTGTAAAAATATCAACATAATCAATTTTCCTTTCGGTTTTGTAGAACATCAAGAAAACATGCAAACGAGTTTTATGAATTTTCTTTACTTTTTCAAGCCTTCTTTGGGTATACTTTTTAAAGTAGCATTTTTCGATGTTAACGCTTCAGTAGGAATTATCTATACAAGCCCCATTGACATGGAGAGAGCTAGTTTGTTTCCACTGACGTCATCAAAAGTAAAGCTTTTCGATTCTACCTGTCAAGTAAAGACATATTTTGTTTGGAAATTTTGTTATTAGTTGTGTATAGATCCCACACCATACCAGTTGTACTGATGCTATTATTCCAGGTAACTTATCTACCTATCATAGGTAGATGATATGACTACCATAATGGTAGTCGGTTCTAAAAGAATTTGGGGCTCACGAGATATTGCAGGCACACAGTTGTTTTAACCTTAAATTCATTAGTGGCGTTAATTGTTGCGAACGATTCTCATCCCAATGCTCCTTCATCTTGGGAGGGTGTCTCGTATGCCGAGAGGCTGGTTTGTTTCCTTGACTCAGATATAGCCCATCATGTCTCGCCTTATGAGGGTGGCCAGATTGTGCGAGATTCTACGACCAGCCGTTTCCACTGTCAAAGTGGCCTATAGTAAATGTGGCCGACTTCGGTTGGTCTTGGGACCAATCCTAATCATCCCTACATAAACAATGCTAAGTATTTGCGTCTCTTAGTGTTTGAGTTACTTAGTAGGTAAGCATGTAGTGTATCGCTACATCGATTTCAGGGAAGTGTTGTGCTTGAAGATGGATTTTCTGAACCTAGTCTTATATTACAGGAAAATACATCTTCGATATTGAGGAAGCTAGCATTTTTGTCTTTCAAAACAAAAGTTTCCACTCGCAATTTCAAAAAACTCTGGTTTTGAGTTTGTCTGTCTATGGTCAATTCATTGTCCCAGCGAAGAAAACGACGCTTCAAACACAACGCTTTTTCTCAAACATTATCTTCTCACGATCTTATCATTCGATTTTGATCAAATTTAAGAGGATAGTTCTTATTAATTTATTAACGATCCGATCATTAGGAGCCTCGGTACATGTGAACAAGATGCAACAAAATAGCTGAGAACAATTTCTCAATCGTAATGCTGTTTCTTGTTGAAATTATGTTTCATATTGTTTTCACCAACGAATATTATTTATGTGCACTTGTTCTTCTTTGATGAATCTTTAAGCCCACACAACTTGGCTGACTACTTTAGAGTTGTGTTCAGACCCAGGAGGTGACATTCT
>CM019182.2:27772441-27806490 GCA_009739505.2 Apolygus lucorum | reverse complement strand
TGACGTTTTTTTCTTTAAAACGCTAAGGGTCGTGCCTTCGAAATGCGTAGAGTGGACGACTTTAGCTCTTTAACTGTGTATTCTCAAATCTTTTGACTCACCATTTCCCAGTTTCATAAAAACACTACCAAGGAAGAGTGATTAAAAAAACTATTTTGTGAAAATGGATTTTTTTAGGGTGACTTGGAACCCTACAGTTTTTCTTCCCTATCATCTCTCGGCTCTCCAGTGGATTTTCCCTGCATTTCAACTCGTTATGTGAGAATACGATCGTGATAGAGTTGATCACTGATTAGTACCTACCTACCTATCCTAATTTAGGTATCTGTTCTAGATTTCACCATGGGATCAAAATTTTTTTAAATTCAATTTTTCTAGAATTTACTAAGTTGTGGTAATTTTTCTCAGATCATTTTTAAATTCCTCAATTGACAGGTTGATTCTATTTTATAACCTAAACAGTTAAAACATCTCGACTGGTCTGTAGAATTTTTTAAAACATTGTTTTCTATGATCTAGTTCTAATAATTAACCCTCGAGCATTCGCGTGTGCGGCTATTTGGCCGCATTTTTGAAAAATAGGCTGGTTTTTTCTATATCATACTATAAACCGCGCAATAGCCGATGTGTACCTTCAAGTTGCTGTTCAAGAAGCTAGACTGAGCTAGGCTCGGACTTCAAGAAGCGCGTAGGGTACTCAGTTCAGTACCTACCTAAGTTGAAGTCGTCCATCAACCGGCCACGTTCCTAATATTTCTTTTGTGAAAAGTGTTGTGGTATGTGCAACCATTTTCTAGTAAAGAACAAGTCATTTTTGTTTTAAAATGCATCTGAAATACGAGAGAAATCAAAGGCAAATATTGGCAGGAATATTGGCTGTTTCATACAATATGTACCATAGGTATGAAAGAAGAACTTTCTAATTTTGATGTCATTCTAGTTGACTTTGTGGAATTTGTTGAGTAATAAATTATCGTTCAATTGAAATTGGTTTCTTATGTGCACCCTGCGTATCATTTAAATAAAGAATATATGCGTAAACGCGTTACACAACTGAAATTCGACTAAGTTCGAAGTGCGGGCCAGTTTTGCCGCCACGCGCTCAGTTACTGTGTTTTTAAAACAACGCGACTGCTCAAGGGTTAAGAAAAATGTGGTTGTAATAAGAAAACCGAGTGTAAACCTGAAATTTCCTTTAATAATTCAAAATAAATAACATTTTTGATTTTAAAAAATAAGATTTTTTCTTTTTTTGAGTTACAAAAACAAAAATTTTTTTCTAAAACCCGAGATTGATCGACTTTGAAACTCCAGATACTGTTTCAAGATATCATGGGCTATTATTACTTGAAAATTAATCAAATTTGTGCGTTGTACAGATGATTCGTGCAGAGACTCTGGAGTCTGCAGATGACTTGAACTTTTTTTTTTTTGATACTTTTCTGTTCTTTGAATAGCCTTATAGACCTTTTAAAACCTTGAGCATGTGTTTTAAATGTTTATGTGCAAAACAACTCAACTACACCTTCTGAAAGTTTGAAAAGTGTTTCAAGTCACCCGCCTCTACGGTACATTATAGAGACGTTCATAAGCAGGTAAGTAGGTTCATAACCTTCGCAGTCAATGCGTACAGCCTTATTAGCCGAATAGAACCAGATGTACGGTAGATTTCTGTGAGTGGTGTCGTTCAGGTTTTTTAGAGAGACATTGATCTTTCAATTCTAAAAAATGTCGTATTATTTTTTTTTTAATCAAAATTGAAGTAGTCATTACCAAACAACTTTGGTTCCCGGTTGACAAATATAATTGCAATAAATGTTTTAGTTGATGGCTGAATGTTAGGCACCGATTTTGCGGCATATTTATAGGTAGGTCATTAACCAGCTAGCTTGGAGCTTCATTCCAGCTTCACCAAGTACCTCTTCTAGTATCTTGCAATTTCTTTCAAAAAATACTATGAGAAAGCTCAGAGAGCTGGCATGAGCGAAAGGCATGCGGAACTCCGTTTAAGAATAGTCTGAACCTAGAATTACCGTCTCCAATTGTGCGCGCGGCAATACTCTCATCAGTTTCTCAGGTGCTTGAACCAATTAGTAGGTGCAGCCCGGCGCCGATCCGCTATTTTCAGGAGTTTCTTTGCAGCCAAGAAAGTTCTCGATTGTAATTATTCATTGTTCGTTACTCCGGCTGCGAGATTGCGTTTATACTTGAATGTGAGTTGTAAATATTAAACCATACATTTTTTTATGTCTCTCCTCTAACCCTGCATTCATTAGTGATTTTAAAAAATGTAAAAAGCTTAAGGTCGCAAAAATCAACCTTACACACCAACATTATTAAGAAAAGAAGAGCTTGAAAATAACTGTTAGTTATTCGGATTAACATGGAGGTTTTTAATCATTGGTCACAGGAATAAATTTTGGTTTATCATTTTCAGTAAACCAAAAAATCTATATGAAAAAAAGCCTGACTTTCCTTCAAATTTGACCAAAAAATCCAAAACTCTGCAAATTATTACACAAAGGTTTATTAATTTTCTATATAGATCACTCGTCTGCAATGAACACGGCTTTGCCATTGTCACCATCTACCTACCGTAAATACTACCTACCCATCACGTACCTACCTACTTCACAATCAAGTTTATTTGGAAGAAATAAACGCTTCAACAGGGAGTTGAGATTGCCCTAATTATAAGGAAATTCGATTACTGGTTGCTGAGGACGCAAAACTGAATACAACTCGAAAAAAACAACGATCGCATTTGGTCAGCTGAAATTTGAACGGAGATTTGGCCTCTATTGCGATTCACACTCGTGTTTATGATTTATCGTGAGTCCAACCCTCTCTTAGGGAGCGAACGGTTTGTCCTACAGAGTTCCGCGTCTCAAAAAATTCTAAAAATTCAATAGTGTCAATTTCAATTCAATTTGTGAAAAAACAATACCTTTATTTCGAGAGTTTTCGAGGTAGGGCACTTTTGAAAATTTCAACCTTTAATTTTCACCCCTTAGAAGTGACTGGACATCAATTAAAAGCTTCGGGAACAACTAGACCTCAAATGGTGCCCATATACCAAATTTCATCAAAATCAGTAGCAAAGGCCGGCGTATGCAGGTCTACTAAAATCGGTCCATGGGAACTAAGGAAAGTGCCGCGTACGGCGGACGGAAAATTGTTCTTTCGATTTTCGGATTCTAGGTACGTACCTTGAAAGGTAAACCAACAAATTATGAGGGGGGTGGGAGGAGCTAATCTTTTTTTCTTGGTCGATTCCAAAGGTTCATTATAGAAAATAATAAACCAAAATCGACTTGAAGAAAGTTCCATCCGACCGCCGTAGGTACGCGGGACTTTCTTCACTTACCATGGACCATAATTGATTTCTGACAATAGTTACTGCTTCCGTTATTTTTTGCGTTGAGTGGAAGTGCGTGTTCTCCTTAATCAACTATAGTTACCGCAATCCTGGCAGAAGTCCTACGGCTGAACCTTCCTAAATTGGGCTTAATTCTATGTATGTGCAGCAAAATTAGGAACTACTCGTATGGAGGCATACATCTCCATTGAATCTTCGATAACATTTAATAATTGAGAAAGAGCCCAATATTAAGATACCTACTCTACGCATTCAAGTATTGGGATGATTCCCAAAAAACGTAAGAAATCGGTAGCCACCTTGGGCAATTAGCAGTCAGACCTCTTGGACGATCCATCAACTGACTTCTTCTTGACGGAGCAGGTTAAATCGCCCCGTCCACGTCCTTGCCGCTCCCAAACCTGACATATTTCATCCAACTAAGTTTCTCAACTCTGGAGATGTGAGTGTGATAAATACGCGCTTTGAACCGTCTGTCAGCGACACACGTCGAGATTGTTTCAGGATATTCACCCAGTTGGAGTTGTCGATCGATGAAGTCTTGTTATTGTACATGCTACTTGCTGATTCTTCCACGCAATGTTTGCGTAACTACTATTATCACTCGCCGATTACGCCGGCGTTGCACGGGCCCACCTTAGTAAGGATGTATTGGCTGATATTCAAACTGCTTTTATATTTAATCATAGTCGTACTAAATTTGATGAACAGCTGAACGATTGTACATCTTTTCTGATTCCTCTTTAATATTACAAAGATGCCCTCAAAGTAACGTCTGGGACTGCTGATGTATTGAAATGCCTAGTTGGCGTGCTTGAACCGACTCATCACCAGTCATTTCCAGAGAGAAGTACCAACTTTCAGTGTTCTAGATAAGCAGCTGATAAGTTAGCGCTGATTCACACTTCTGAGTTGACGTCCAATCTCAACCAGTGGCTCGCCTAGAGGCTATGTTCCAACTTTCAGTACCTAAAGATGAACAGGCAATGATTTTTAAGTAATACTACTAAGGGCTGTGCTCTAACTTTCACTGACTTGAATGTGCAGGGAATATCTTCAAAGACAGCTGATTCCACATTATCCCAGTCACTTATCTCTTTTTCTTCCTGTTTTGGGCACTTAAATCGGCGAGGTGTCATGGTATACTTCAACAAACTCCTTCTGTTTACTTACTCGGTTTTACCTTTTCCAGTTACGAAATCCTGAATCAACTTCCAACTGGAGATGAATTAGGGGTGTTGGTTCACAACGATTGAACTGACTTTCTCTCAATCTCCTCTATTTACTAACCGTGAGACTACTTACATACTACTTTATATCTCGAGGATAAACTGGAGAGGAGTTAGCTATATTGATTAGTCTACTGATTTGGATTCTTACCAATCACTGTCTATGTTGGTGGCTGTATCCCAACATTCAGCTCTCTAGGTGCAGAGGACCGAAAATCTACAGAACCTAACCAACATTTTCATAATATTCTTGTAAACATTTCAGTTGAAATGTCGTCGTAGAGTAAAAAACATACAAAAACTCGAATGCAAGGTATGCATGTAGTAAAAAAGTCATTTAATTATATATCTGTCAGTAATAATGTTGACATTTTATAGCATCTCTTTTCTGTTTCAAATTCAAGAAAATCACTGTTTTATGAAGTTTTACGATTAGGCCTAAGTGCTCCCTGCTAAGTTTGCCTCATTTATCAAAGGGTGAACTACAAAGAAGAAGCTTGGCTGCAGCTTCTGCACTCTTCATGAAACCGGATCTATTGGGATGTGCCAGATCAATTAAAACAACGAATTTCTGAAATATTTACACGGTCGAAGGATATCTGTACTAGACATCACGTTCCTTCTTAAAGAGCCAAGATGAGTGAGTGTTCCACGAATTTATTTTTGATAATGGCCTAGATTCTGTTTGGTCTGATGCAATTAGGTTTTCTCAGGTGTTTGGCACAGAGTCTTTCTAGGAGGGAAGTGTCATTTTTTGCTAGTTTGCATTGCTCGGCAAGCCGACTAACCTTGAACTGGATGATTCTATTTCTCATTGAAGAGAAAACATGCGATTTCACTCATTCATGAAGGTGAAACTCAAAACGACACTTAAAGGGTGTCTGATGTACTTACACCTCTCCTCATCACTAATGAACAGTAAATGATTATCTACTTATAGTATTTACGGTATACAGTGTACTTACTGAGACGTGCAGATGAGTATTGATTTGGCTAGTTTTGAAGTTTAAAGCTGTATACATTGAAACTTGAGTTCTCGAAAACGACCATATCTCCTTGATGCTGTATTTGGCAACCTACAAGGTCTCGACTATTAGTTGGTAGCTCGCAATCAGTCATGGCTAGAAACTTGGAGACACGACTACATAAAAGAACATGTATCCCAACGTACACTAATGCTGCTAATTGCAATTGATTTAGAACATAATTTTAATCTGTTCTGTGGACAGGAGTGAATTGAAACTGTTGGAAAATGGAGAACTAAATACTACTACGAGTTCGGGTTTCCGGCATCGGGAGTTTATGCAAATAGATGGTCTTTACAAGAATTAAGTAGGTTCCTACCTGTTCTTGCCGTAAGCAACCATAAAGAGAGAAATGGTGCTTAATAGATGTCTACAATTTCGGCCCCTGTAAGGACTACTTAAATTTTTTTTTGATAAGGAAAAGTGGTTTTATTGAAGGTTGAGGGTAGGTTTGCATTCATTCTGCAACGAAAGTGAATTCTTGAAGCTCTCAGTATCGAAGGAGTGGCAGGATTGCTCCGTACTCTGTCCCCAGTCTTATCGACTTCCTGGACCCCCCTCAGTCTCATAGATATGGCCCACACCAAGGCTATCTGAACTTCAACTTTAACAAACCTTTACAAAAAACTTATAAAAACTTGTAAATCTTCTTGATGTTCGAAATTTGAAGTACAATGGGAAAAAATTAATTTAAATTCAGGGGATTTAGTAAATAGGGTATGAAATGATGATTCATCTTCGTACAAGATATAAAGTGATGCAAGTACATTGCCTGTTAAGATATTGTCCAATAAATTAGCTTTTTTTTCTGAAAAAAAGTAGGTTTGTTCGTTGCTTATAGTCTTATAGGCGTTCATTCCTGTTTGTGAGAATTATGATTTAAAATTCCCCTGAGGGTCGAAGAGGGAAGAATAGAGAGTAGGCTGTGGCCCACATAGGCGATGGCAGGGTTGACCAGCTTCACAAGAATAACAGCAAGGACGGAGACCCAACAGAATTAATAGAACCCTTCTCTTTCTAAATCTCATCGCTCGTTCGTTTTTTGTTCGAACCCACCAACCGCTTTCCCCCACACAGTCCTCCTCTCCAACGTCCAGGTTCAGGAACCGCCCTCTCCTGGACGCTCCCGTCCCATCCTCCTTGGATAGAGCGTCAAATGCCGCATAAGCAATTTTCTTCAACCGGGTTTTGTGGTTTTGTGGCTTAGCTCCAAACAGAAAAACTTTGAACCGTATTTTTAGTCTGTGAATAATCCAGACGTAATAGAACTGCCAAGCTCGAATATTTGTTGGAGACCCCCATAAGATCAAGAGGTACCCTATCGGTTTCTAGTACATACAGCTCTATAAATTGAAAAGACAAAAATTGCTATCGTTTTCGCTTGCTTTTGGTTCCATGCATTGCACACCTGTTGTCTGTATGTCCGTCTGAATATTTGCTAATTCTTGTAACGGAAAAACTGCACAAAGTTACGTCTGATTTCGGTTACCTACGAATTTCATACCTACCTTCGATCAAGCAGCCTTTTACAAACTCATTTTCCCTTTCGTTATTCATAGATTCCTCTCAAACTTTAGTGATAGTTTGGGATTGGAGTTTTCACCATCACACATGAATTTAGTTATACATCATTGATAGGCACTGCGCAAGCGCAAACATCCTAGTGAGATGCATAACTTCTACAGTGTTTCTATTGCTTCCGAGTCTATGAAGATATGGGAAGCATTGTTTTCACTCTCAAAGTTGAGAAAAAAAGTTCTCCAAAATCGAAATTTCCACTCGTTTTTTAGGACGTCCCACAGTAAGACTTGGGCGTCCTTATGCGATCGATCTGGGGTGATGTTGGACAACACTCAACAGAAAAAAAAAATAACCACACAGTAATCCGTTTTAGACCATTCTGAATCCAAATCCGCGAAAAAAACCATAGGTGTATGTCTGTGTGTGTGTGTGTGTGTGTATGTGTGTGTGTGTGTGTGTGACAAAATCTTGTGTCGTCTGCACAGCCCTTAGTTCTCAACCGATTTTCCTGGTTCTTTTTTGTTCGACGCGGAAAACTATCTAGTTGTGCACTACGTCGCCGGAATTTCGAATTTTGCCTTTTAAGGGGGGGAAAGGGGGGGTTAATGCTCAAAAAACGTGCGTTTTTGGGCATAATCTTGTGTCGTCTACCCAGGCCTTAGTTCTCAACCGATTTTCGTGGTTCTTTTTTTCTTCGACGCGAAAAACTATCTAGTTGTGCACTACGGCGCCGGAGTTTTGAATTTTGCTTTTTAAGGGGTGGAAAGGGGGGGTTAATGCTTAAAAAACGTGCGTTTGCGGGGGTAATCTTGTAAAATCTGCCCTGGCCTCAATTTCCAACCGATTTGCGTGTTTCTTTTTTGTTTGACTCAAATAACTTCCGAGTAGTACATGATTTTACCAGAGTACCAAAATTTGCAAGGGGAGGGGATGGGTGGGGGTATAATATTCACAAAATATCCGATTTTTCAATATTCCGGTTCCTTTACTGCTTACTAATTGTACCCAACCTTTGAATTTGAGGAAAAATTCTCATTATACCCCAGGATTTTCATGAATTATTCTCTGTAGCACCATGGAACTAATAGTGGTGCCACCATTAGTTTTATGGTGCCAGGGCACCATAAACCGCATAAATCGTGGTTTTTGTTTTTTTTGTGTTTCACCTTGAATACGGATGTGAACCTCGATGGACCGCCTACTAAAACTAATAGATGAAAGTTCAATGTTACAACGTATTTCCGCTTTGGTGCCAGACTGGCACCATTGGTGGTGGTGGGGGGGGGGGGGGTGAACTCGAAATCACATATTGGGTATCGTAGATCATGGATTTTAAAATGCTCTTCAGATTCGAGGCTCCCATGCCGCTAGAAATGTTATGGTGGATAAGGGTGAGGGGGGGGGGGTGTCACTATTTCTTGCCTAAAGTAATAAATAAATTACATCGAGTGAAACAGTTTTATCGCTTACCAACTGGTTTAACTGATCTAATGCTTATCCAATGGGACGTCCCCTGGAATGCATGCATTACTAAACAATATGTTTGACGTTTTAGACATTCCTGAATATTTTGGGTTTCGTATCTGTGTATCTGTCTGTCATAAAATCCTTGAAAAACACAAAACTATACAAAGTTATTGCCCGATATTGATGAAAATTTCAGCCGTTTTCGGCTCGGCATCTAAATGGTTCCATACGAAAATCATCGCCTTCGGATTGATAGTAGCCTATGGGCATTTACAAACGCAAAAATCTTGTAATAGCCATAACGTTTCTCTTCTTTACGTTTTATTCTTCTAATTCACAAAATTTTCAAGGATTATGCAGGTTGGGATAAAAATGGTCACCTATGAAAATCATGGCCCTCGAAATTTTGGGTGGAGTTTTAGGTATAAGGTGCTTAGATTTTGACTATGAAATCTGAACGAACCACAACCCAATATAATTGCCTTTTATTTGATTTTGCTCAAACTTGGAAAGTAATTTGGGACTGACTTTTGATAAACCAGGATGCGTCGAGAATAGCTAATCTTAACAATACTCCTGAGGTTATGAAAAGGCTACAACAACTACTTGGCAGTCTTACTCTTTGTTGAAAGGTGTGCTCTGGTCGTCACATTTAGGCATAGATCCCAGAGTCCCACGGCAACAGATCTTACAACGTATAACTCATGCAGTTAATGTTCATTTCATATCCGGTACATGAGAGTCAAAACATCAAAACAAAACACCACATAAAACCCCATCCAAAATCTCGAGGGCCACGATTTTCATAGCGGACGATTTTTATCCCAAACTGCACAATCCCTAAATACTTCGTGGAATTCGGATGTAAAAGTAGAAGTTGGGGCTATTACAAGATTTTTACGTTTGCGCATGCGCAGAGACTACTATCGATCCGAAGGCTATGATTTTCTTATAGAACCATCTAGATGCCAACCCGAACAATCCCTGAAAATTTAATCGAAGGGATTCATCTGTCATGCTGACTTTCAAAGGCTTTCAAATCTTCTTTATCATAGAGGATTATTGAAAAATAGTACATGATACGAATTGAAACAACACTCTTGGGGTGTTTAGACTTTTACTTAAAAATTTTCCTTTGTATGGTTTAGCCTTGAAGATGTTTTCTTTAATTTTCGTGGAGCCAATGAAAATTATGATTTATGTGACGGTTTCCAGAGCTATGGCAAACATGAGTACTAATCAGTTACTTAATGGTATTGATTTTTGTTTGTTTTTTCATTTCTGTAATTTTTAGAAATTCGATTATAATTAGTTTTGAAGAAGTTTTGGAACATGCTAGCAGTTGCTCCCGCCAATCTCTGAAAGCCCGTCACCAATCGATGTCATCCTAACACTTCAAATCGCTACGACGCGGCGTGAAGTGCCAAGACTGCGGGAAAATAGTGAATGTCAAATAGAATTCGGCTCGACCGTAATTCTTCACAGAGCTGTGACATGATCTATAGTCATGAAGTTCAAAACTGTCAGTTTTCACGGTTGGTAGTTGAAACAAAAACGTCAATACCATTATTATTTATGAACAGGGTTCATTTTACTAATTACTGCAACCAATTATTGTTCTACATTAAGCGCATACCTACAGGCGTATTCAATCATTCATCAAATTATTTTTTCGCCTAAATTCGAATGAGTACTATGGATTATGGTAATCGAGAAATCATAGGTTCAATAGGTGCCAGAAGAAAAGTGCGGCCACTCGAATCGGAGGAAGAAAATCCCCTCCCCCCCCCCCCGAAAAAAACTTACAGTAAAACTACCAATTGTTACGTCTGAAAAGAGAAAATTAATTAATTAAATTATTTAAAAAACGCCTCATCTTGAACTTGAAAATGCTTGCATACGAGTCAGCAACACATTGGGACATTTTCATGTCAACCACTACACAACAAGGTAGTGAAGTAAGGTTGTTAGTTCATGTACCCAAGCATCATAGTTTTCGTGACGATTTTTCAGTTCATGTGCCAAAGCA
Source organism: Apolygus lucorum (assembly GCA_009739505.2). NCBI lineage: Eukaryota > Metazoa > Arthropoda > Insecta > Hemiptera > Miridae > Apolygus > Apolygus lucorum. The sequence continues at coordinate 27,795,840 of CM019182.2, read as the reverse complement.
AAATGTAATGTTGTTGATTGTTCTCTACGCAACACAGTGAGTCTATTTTATTTATTGGTCGCGTGAGCAAGATTTGCTTAGTTTTCGTGACGATTTTTCAGTTCATGTGCCAAAGCAAAGACATGAAAATGTCAAAAATGTATATATTAGTCCGAAGGCAGTACAACTTGTAGGACCTTCGCTGGTGAGGAAGCAAAAATTGAGTTAAATTGAATTATTTATTGGATTGCTCATTAAATATTTATTCTTCAAAACAGCTTCCCGGCCGAAGAACGTACGTAAAATTAAGTTGTTTGCTGATCGAGATCCTCTAAAACCAAAGTCAAAATTTGGATCCGCTTGCGTCAGTATTTCTGTTTAAAAGAGCTGAATCGTTTGAGAGATCCTGTTGAATAAATATTTTCATTCTGCCCAAAATAGACCACGAAAGATTGTTCGGAGAAATTGACGCGACTAGTCCACTCCAATCTGATTTGTGTTGGGTGTAGGTAACCATTATTTCAATCCACGATGCGCGCGGAACTGAACATGAATGAATTCAAATATTCTGCAAATATCCTGTGCTGCACGCTAAAACATTCCTGAACTGCAGAAACCTTATTATTGGTTTATTATTTTCAATAATAAGCCTTTGGAATCGAGCAAGAAAAAAAATGTTTAACCCCCCCATCAAAATTTGATGTTTTACGTTTCAAGGTACGTAGAATCAGAAAATTGAATAAAAAATTTTCCGTCCGTCCGCCGTACGCCGTACGCTGCAAATCATTCCCAAAGGTTTATTATTTTCTGTATAGATCACCCTTCTGTATAGATCACTGGTTCTCCATCAATAGCACCTACCACCATCTGTATTCTCCCTTGACCTTCCCTCTCAAATTCTAGCTTCCTGCGTTCAATAGGATTGAAAAGGGCTTCGGAGCTCACTCAGCTGATCAGTGATCTGAAGTGTGAAGAAGATCTTCTCGAATGCTGGAGTCGCCTGGAAGAGCACTTCCATTCAATAGGATTGAAAATGAATTCGGAGCTCACTCAGCTGATCAGTGATCTGAAGAGTGAAGAAGATCTTCTCGAATGCTGGAGACGCCTGGAAGAGCACTGATCAGCTGAGTGAGCTCCGAAGCCATTTTCAATCCTATTGAACGCAGGAAGCTGAAATTTGAGAGGGAAGGTCAAGGGAGAATACAGATGTGGTAGGTGCTATTGATGGTGAACCAGTGATCTATACAGAAAAGTGACGATTTTTCAGTTAATGTGCTAAAGCAAAGACATGAAAATGTCAATAATATACCATTGGGCAATGATTTGCTGCGTTTTTCGTACAAAATTTTTCAAAAATTCGATTAAAATTTCTTTTAATTTACAACATACCTAACAAGTATATTTTCTTGAAATTCAATTCATGCAATGCTATAAATTTAATTCAATTCTTTAGAGGGATTTTGAGCTAATAGTTCAAAAATGGGAATGAAACAACATTTAAAAAATGAACATTCGTTGCCTCCCCAAGTCGATAATTAGAGGAAAATGCTTGCATACGAGTCTGCAACACATTGGGACATTTTCGTGTGTGTTTTCTTTCACTACACAACAAGGTAGTGAAGTAAGGTTGTTAGTTCATGTGCCCAAGCATCAAAATCAGTTGATTGTTCTCTACGCAACACAGTGAGTCTATTTTATTTATTGGTCGCATGAGCAAGTTGTCGTGACGATTTTTCAGTTTATGTGCCAAAGCAAAGACATGAAAATGTCAAAAATTATATTTTGCTCGTTTTCTTCTCAGAAAATTGGGAATTCATCATTATATCACGAGCAGAACCAGAATTTCTTAATCATACTTACATGAGGCATGAATGGTTATTTTCAGGCGATTTGAGTTGATTTGGGGCCATAGAATATTTTCCAAAAACTGGGCGTATGGGAAAATACTAGGTACCCATAAAACCGTTATAACCTTTTTGGTGAAAAAGCTTAAAACGTGTTGCAAAATGATGCAGGTATTTTATCAATGCTTCATCAATTATTGATGCTTCATCAATCTTCACACATACACATACAAAAACACATTATGCATTTCATTGGTTTGATCTTTGATCATAGATGGTGTCCCACAGATGTGATTCAACTGTAGGCAAATGTACCACTTGAACAAATACTGCTGGTGGCTAGACACCCCAACCGGCAACTTTTTTGTCATCAGATACCTAGGTTCCATTAGTCACAGTTTCCGACTGTAGTAGGGACTTTTGTACATTTTAATTGTATAAATTGTTCTCACCACCAAGGGTTCTTATGACGCTTTTACGTGTTAGACACAAACCAAATAACCTCTGTAAAAATATCAACATAATCAATTTTTCTTTCGGTTTTGTAGAAAATCAAGAAAACGTGCAAACCAGTTTTATGTATTTTTTTACTTTTTCAAGCCTTCTTTGGTATACTTTTTGAGGTAGCATTTTTCGATGTTATACGCTTCAGTAGGAATTATCAATATACAAACCCATGGAGAGAGCTAGTTTGTTTCCACTGACGTCATCAAAAGTAAAGCTTTTTGATTCTACCTGTCAAAGTAAAGACATATTTTGTTGGAAATTTGTTGTGTATAGATCTACACCATACCAGTTGTACTGATGCTATTATTCCAGGTGAACTTATCTACCTACGGTAATCGGTTCTAAAAGAATTTGGGGCTCACGAGATATAGGCTGGCACACAGTTGTTTTAACCTTAAATTCATTTAGTGGCGTTAATTGTTGCGAACGATTCTCATCCCAATGCTCCTTCATCCTTGGGAGGGTGTCTCGTATGCCGAGAGGCTGGTTTGTTTCCTTGACTCAGATATAGCCCATCATGTCTCGCCTTATGAGGGTGGCCAGATTGTGCGAGATTCTACGACCAGCCGTTTCCACTGTCAAAGTGGCCTATAGTAAATGTGGCCGACTTCGGTTGGTCTTGGGACCAATCCTAATCATCCCTACATAAACAATGCTAAGTATTTGCGTCTCTTAGTGTTTGAGTTACTTAGTAGGTAAGCATGTAGTGTATCGCTACATCGATTTCAGGGAAGTGTTGTGCTTGAAGATGGATTTTCTGAACCTAGTCTTATATTACAGGAAAATACATCTTCGATGTTGAGGAAGCAAGCATCTTTGTCTTTCAAAACAAAAATTTCCACTCGCAATTTCAAAAAACTCTGGTTTTGAGTTTGTCTGTCTATGGTCAATTCATTGTCCCAGCGAAAAAAACGTCTGCCAAGTTGGGTGGGCAGTATAGCTTCCTCACTCATTGTAACATGGACGTATAGAATCAGTTGGCGAAAAAATTATGATTCAAATAGTTATTGAATACCAAAATATTAGCGGTCCACCGTCTAGGACCTAACCCACACAATCCCTGAAAATTTCATCGAAATTGGTTGAATAGTTGCGGAGTTTTGGTTGTAACAATAAATTTAAAGTTCGCGCATGCGCAGCGGATATTGCTTGACCAATCTGATTGAAACTTATAGGGTGTCTCTCAGAAGTTAGTCCCTAACTAACCTCCAAATTTGAGCAAAATCGGTTCATTAGAAACCGAGAAACCGAGGTTCCAGGAAATTCACGTTTGCGCATGCGCACTCGCTCCTATTGGTCCGAAGGTGCTGAAATTTACAGGGGACCGTCTAGGACCTAACTCGCACAATCCCTGAAAATTTCATCAAAATCGAACCACAGGTTAGTATAGTTTTGCCCGGGACAAGGATTGACCATAGACAGACCGACAGACAGACAGACCGACCGACAGACAGACAGACAGACAGACACGGAACCAAAATTGTTCGCGAAGCTCTAAAACGCAAAAAGCAAGTGGAAATTTTGATTTTGGAGGACATTTTTTTTTTTCACTTCTTTCACGAATACAAAGCTTCCCTACCTTCGGTAGTGAGGAAGCAAAAAAATACGCCTCAAACACAACGCTTTTTCTCAAACATTATGTTCTCACGATCTTATCATTCGATTTTGATCAAATTTAAGAGGATAGTTCTTATTAATTTATTAACGATCCGATCATTAGGAGCCTCGGTACATGTGAACAAGATGCAACAAAATAGCTGAGAACAATTTCTCAATCGTAATGCTGTTTCTTGAAAATTATGTTTCATATTGTTTTCACCAACGAATTATTTATGTGCACGTTGTTCTTTGCGATGAATCTTTAAAGCCCACACAACTTGGCTGACTACTTTAGAGTTGTGTTCAGACCCAGGAGGTGACATTCTTGAATTGATGAATATTAATCTGGACATTGATCGTTAAACCAAGTTTGAAGCAGTAATTTCCAACTATGTATTTATTACGTAGCCTGTATTTCGCTGAAAGATTGGCGAAGTTGATCGTTAAACCAAGTTTGAAGCAGTAATTTCCAACTATGTATTTATTACGTAGCCTGTATTTCGCTGAAAGATTGGCGATGGTGACATAGGTAATTATACATATTTTCATGGTCAGTTTTTTGGGAAACAGTACAATAATTCCAGTTTGTAGTTTAGTATGCTCATAGATATATTTAACTCTTTAACTATTTTTTCATTGAAAAATGTATAATTATGACATTGGCGCAAGAAGTGGAATGTGGGGTCAATATAGAGAGAGGTAATCGCTGTCGTTCAGTAATCGTGTATCGAAGGAGTCAGACCAGGAAGCACCATTCCAGGAAGGTACTGAAGTTTCCATTCAGATTCTATTTGTTAACTGACAAAGAGAAAGAAATAAGACGAGCGGATTGTGGGTTACTTTATTTCCAAATGGGACTGAGCATGCTGAATGAAGCTGCGTCTGATGGTCTCAATAACGCATTACTCAAGGTTCGCGACGAATATGATATGGGCTTTTTATATCCAGCAGACTATTGATGACAGAGCACCTTTTTCGCTCCCGTTTCACTTGCATCTGAGTCAAATATAAGGAGTGGAGACTCTTCCACTTTTAACAATTTTTTTTTCGTTGCCTATTATTATTGCCTATTATTTTATCGTTGCGTCAATGAACAACGCCCTTGCAACCTGTAGATAAACTCTTCATTATAATAAGTTTATTCTACCCTTAAACAAGCTGAGTTCATCCGGAATGGAGGGTTCAGGAAACACTAATAGCTTGAAAATGTTCATTTGAATGATCAATCTCATACTTATCTGTCAAATTGATGCTACGAATAAAAGTATTTATAAGGCTGAGTTTTGGAAAAATTTACGTTCTTATGTTTTCGTTTTCTTGTGGTGCCGCTAACCTTTTTCATCGGTCAACGAAGTGTCTCTCTGGGGGAATATTCACTAGAGTATTTGTTTGGATAAATTAACGTAAATATTTCGTAAAATCATGATGCAAAAGTACCCGTATAGCTTTTCGAAGTTTTTGTGCTAAGAGAGCATCTAATTCATCACAAGATGTTTACTGGTTCATCCCTCAAGAAACTCCGGCATCAGCTAACTCGATTCTCCGCCGATCTCATCTTTATATTAATTCCCGAGAAGACGTCTATTTTCAAGACTCCCCGCTTGTCCGTTTGGTTCGAAATAGGTTATAAACCGGGAGTGAGGTGTCCAGATGGTACGGGTGACTCAAGCAACTCTCTGCCACTAGCGCGGTCTCATCTCTTAACGCTTGGTGATTTATATTACCCTCCCACCTTCCCATCCTCCCGTCTTGTCTGCGAAGTTCGCTAGGAATGTCTCCCACTTTTTTCTCATATTTATGTCGATCTCGCTAATTACCGATGATACGATAATTTTTTCCCGCCTTTCTTTCAAAAATCATTTCATGCAAATGTAAATACTGAAAATGTTTGTGATGTATATACAATCTACCATTTGCGTAATTCGTCGAGATGTTTTTCAGACTCTATACATGACATGGGCCTCAGTTATTCACAGTGTTAACAAACAATCTCAGCTTGCATGTTATTAAGAACTTCCCTAGGTGTATTGATATAATTAGCTAATTGGACGATGTTACATTTATTTTCAGTACATCGTTTCGTGTTTCCTTCAGAAGGTCAAACAGTATTGCTCGAGACTCCATGGTCGAATGGTGCTAAGACTCAATGAGGAGAACATGCGGACGTAGACTGTGCTTCAGGGCTCATGGTCCCAATTAATAGTCAGCTTCTGTTTTCACACTGCAACTCTACCCTGCGTTCACTTGGGATGAAAAATTCTTGTTCCAATAATGCAGGCTCAATACTTAGCCCATCCGAAGTTCTCAGTGTTCACGGTATACTTCATTTTGCGTATGAAGTACTGAAGGTGTATTGATGCAGAGGTTACAGCAGTTATCAGAGTATCATATTCTGCAGCCCTCGACAGAGCAAGCAGTACAGCTCAAGATTCCACAACATGTTAATTAGGTAGGGAAAACAACATCACTGAATCGAGAAAAGAAGCACGCTTTTCCCTTCAGAGCGCATGGCTGAGATAAATGCTCAGCTCCTGTTTTAGGACTGCAATACGACTCTGTACTCACTCGAGAAAACCATACCCAAGCCCTTGCAAGTACTCTAATCAGAGTGGTGTTTCTGTTTGGGAGGCTTCATTTTGCTCTCTTCAGATCAGGGCTTTTCACTTAACGTACTCAGTTTGAGGTGCTTATGGGCTACATTTTTATTTTGGATCTCAACTAGTAAAAGGGTAAGCCTAGCGCAGCACCTCCATTTCAGTACCTGACGATCTTCACGCTCCCAGCTTTGTATGTTTTTACGTTGCTCTACAGAATTGAGGGATCCAATACCTTCATCCCCAACCTCCAGCATGAGGGTAATCGTCAATTGGACAAATTAGACCCCTGAAAAGGTCATTTAGCCCTTCCTACATCCTACTTGTTACAACAAACCCTATTAATTTGTATGTCTGCCCAACCAAATCATTAGTGCAGTACATATTTTAGATAGATACCGATATTTAGTTCGCTCATCGAGTATTGGCGGAGAAGAAAGAAGTTGGCAGGCGCTCAACGGATGTTAGCTTCAAGGTCCACCTGCAGGTCGGCTTTCACCAGATTCTCCGTGTTGTTGTGATCGGCAATTTTATACAGATAGAATTAGTATTAATGGTATACGACACGGTTCTTCACATTGGATTGGGAACAGGGCATACAACAAAAGTAATGAAGAGTTCATACTACTCTCCCTACACGTGGAAACAAAAAAAGACATAATATTTCATTCTTTTAATATCATTCTTGTAATATTGCTACTTGTGTTAAGTATTCCTATGAGATATAGGATGAGAGGTAACAGGGATTCGAGAATGTTGCAGACCCATGTTGATATCTTACCGGTCGTTACATGAATACATAGATACTTTTCTTTATACCTTTAGGGACGGTTGGGAAAAGTAAAAACCTCCTTTTTATACCTCAAGATTGATGTGTCTAGTTTTTGTAGTGTGTTTGGATTAAATTAGTATTTTTTCTTGTCGGTAGATTTTTCGAGTTTGGTGTGAGTGGTGCGTATGATTTAAATTGATTGTTTTAGTGAGAGTGGGTATATATTCGATACCTTAAAGCACATAAGCGCTATGTCCATCCATCTTCCACATTTTTAATTTCTTTTTAAATTTAAGAAAAACTCAACTTCAAAAAACCTTCTTGAAGAGTATATTTTGAGAATTTCTTGAAGAAATAAAAGAGTTTAGTGTAATAAGCCATTATTTTAGGAATTTTGCACTGGGGAAAACTTCTTTTGCGGTTTTCTCAAAACCCCGTTTTTGGACATAGCGCCTTTGTGCTTTAAGGCATTGATATTGTAGAGTATGTTTTTTGGCTGTGTGGTATTTGGACTTTATACTCTGTATAACCTCAATTCGAAATTTTGTCGTAAAAACAAAACAAGAAATGTTTAAATTACTCACCAAGACTCTGCCAGGGGACACAAATTCGTAAGAAGGTATCGAGCTAATTTGTTTTCTTATTTCATGAGACTTAGTTTTCTATCCTATTCTTTGTATCTATGATGTATTTTTGATTGCCAAATAAATAAATAAATTTATTTATCGGTCTAACCTGCGGAATCATTACACGTTATCAACATAATTTTCTGATCGATCCTGATCCGAATACCAGACTGTACCCTATCCCATTTCAGGACTCAGAGAAATTAGCAAATCTTAGATTTTTTGAGAATTCCAAAATTGATTTAAATCCAGATATATGTACTTATCTTATTAGGTACGATAAGCATGTGTTGAGATTGACTGAATACTTCTGAGTGTATTCTTACAAGCTGTGAAATGAACTCCATCGATGTTGGATACGCAGTTTTAGTTAGCAGCTGTTTTTGAAAGAAGCTTTGTTTAAGAGGTGTGATCACAAGTGTGAACCCACGTCAGCCCTTAGACATTGTACGTGTTGATAAAACTTAGTTCGCTCACCTGCGCGTTCATCGATCACCCTGTCCTCTTCCGTAAATAAATTTCGGTGGAAAAAGCAGCTGTTAACTGTTAATTTGCTATAAATTGCTCCTAGTTTATTTAATCAAATTACTCTCTCAAATTACGTATCTACCGTTAAGTGACAACTAACACCGGTTGAACGAATAATAACCAATTTAAAAATTTACACACGTTTCTAGCAATTCAATCTCACTTTTTCTCAACATAGGAAAGTACTTAGCTTTTCAAATCAGTCTCAAATTGATCTCACCGATAAACGTGACCTATGTGATATTATTTTTTTCAAAGAGTCAATATTTAATTTGTCTGTTTCCCTCTCCACAACGTCACCTGGACGTCGCAAAACGATGATGGGCAGGTAAGCGAGTGTGACAAAGAAGTCCTGAAACTTTTTGATTCAGGAAATTCGTGGTAAGTTCTCATACCTTATGTCCGTGAAATGTTTGAAAGTATCAAATTAGATGTTGCACTTAACATACATTTCCGCAAAAATGTCTACACCTATTGATGATTTTGTTATCATTTTCAATAATGACACTTTCCTTAGTAATTGATGAAACTCGGTCCAATTGGGGTCTAGTGTTGTGGATGAAGCTTTTGGTTATTTTCGTTAACTTGTAAGGAGTGAAGAACAGCTGTTGAAGTGGTCAAAACACCTTTCAAAGGTATTTGCAATTTTTAGAATCGAATGCGACCACCCAGATAAGCGAGATTCTCGTTCTGTATGTACTTAGTGAACTTCAAGAATACAGACGAGATATCAGCTCTGTAAATCATTGTAAAGTCCGTAACCTCGTTGCTTAGCTGGTCAGCGACCTCCAGTGTTGGCCGTGAGTCCAAGAAAAATTGTTACTGTTGTTACGGTGCTGTTTTTAGAGAAAAATAAATTGTAATCAACGATACAATGGCCATTGCTTCCCCACTAATTTGCCCATTGCTTCCCACAGCCTTATGTAATGATTCCTGAGACACCGATGATGAATAAAGGGTGGAAAATAGAGGATCCTGATATTTAGCCTCAGGGTAAATTTGAACGTCTAAATGCGACCTGCTTCGCTCAAAATGACGCAGAACTTCCGGGCTCTACAGGTCGTTTGGGTCGAAATTTCCGTTGCGGAGGGTCTTTCATAAATCTCTTGATTCTTTAACACACGCCCTCTCGTTTACGTCAACCTGACATTCTGTATCAGTAGAGAAGAGAATCATATTACGAGATTATAAGCTCATTATGCATTTGACTGATCCATATCACGGGATGAATAACCTAGGAGACCTCTATCAAATGACCAACTGAGACCTCTACCATCCTCACGGATTTTCTTATCAAAGCTTTGTTACACAATATAATATATTATTATAATATATATAGTATATAATATATACTATATATCTATATTATATAGTATAATATACTATATAATATAGATATATAATATAGTATAATATACATATACAGGGTGTCTACACTTTCGATGGGCATAACTTCAGGGTTCGATTCTACAAGGTATTTCCAACAAAAAATGTCTCCTAGCAATTTTCTTTTAAACCACTCAAAATTCCTTTTTTTCACTTTAAAGTTTTTCTTCGCGTTTTCGACCTTACGGCACTGATATGGTCATAACTCCCTTATTTATCCTGAAAATTCATATCTGACTGCACCGTTAGAAAGAGCGTTAAATTCCTAAGCTACCTAGTGCAAAATCAAAGTATTTCAGGAATAAAATAGTTTCAAAAAATCAAGTCAAAAAGCCAACTTTAAAAAATGTTCGAAACTTGACTTTTTTCGACCAAAGTTTTCACTCTAAATCCCTGCCCATTTCGATGGGCGTTCTTCGGAGAAAACATGTTCAAATTGTCAGCTTTCGAACGGTCTATCAATTTTTCTTTTTAACATTCAAATTGGAAGAGTAAATGAAGTTTGAATGCCAGAAAACGTGTGTTTTACAAGCAAAATCCAGTGTTTTAAGCGGTTTATGGTCCCCCTCGACCTCAAGATGGCTTGACGATTTTGGTATCATTTCCTATGTAATTTTTTACGCTGAATCAAATAGTGATACTTCCGAATGGTTCCGACTGCTAGAAAGTGGATTTTTTGAAGAAAACCTTCGTTTTTCGTACATAAAATACGCATTATTCTTAAATGTGGTAGTGAGCATGAAGAAAAACACCGAATTTCTAGCTGATTGAAGTTTTTGTTGAGTTCAAAGGTGTTACTTCATGCTCACTACCACATTTACGAATAATGCGTATTTTATGTACGAAAAACGAAGGTTTTCTTCAAAAAATCCACTTTCTAGCAGTCGGAACCATTCGGAAGTATCACTATTTGATTCAGCGTAAAAAATTACATTGGAAATGATACCAAAATCGTCAAGCCATCTTGAGGTCGAGGGGGACCATAAACCGCTTAAAACACTGGATTTGCTTGTAAAACACACGTTTTCTGGCATTCAAACTTAATTTACTCTTCCAATTTGAATGTTAAAAAGAAAAATTGATAGACCGTTCGAAAGCTGACAATTTGAACATGTTTTCTCCGAAGAGCGCCCATCGAAAAAGGGAGGGATTTAGAGTGAAAACTTTGGTCGAAGAAAGTCAAGATTCAAACATTTTTTAAAGTTGGCTTTTTGACTTGATTTTTTGAAATTATTTTATTGCTGAAATACTTTGATTTTGCACTAGGTAGCTTAGGAATTTAACGCTCTTTCTAACGGTGTAGTCAGATTTGAATTTTCAGGAGAAATAAGGGAGTTATGACCATATCAGTGCCGTAAGGTCGAAAACGCGAAGAAAAACTTTTAAGTGAAAAAAAAGGAATTTTGAGTGGGTTAAAAGAAAATTGCTAAGAGACATTTTTTGTTGGAAATACCTTGTAGAATCGAACCCTGAAGTTATGACCATCGAAAGTGTAGACACCCTGTATAGTATACATATATTGTATGTATACTATATATGTATATTATACTATATTATAGTAGGTATAATATATATGTATATAATACCTATATATAGTTTGAATATTATTCATACACAATCAGCTGGAAATTCCGTTCCTCCGGCTGAGTTCATCGCGCAACTCATCTCACTGGTGGTGCATGAAGTTGAGGAATACCGTCCCGAAGATTGGCGTAATTTAAAGAAAACTACTGAGTTCAGGAAGAAGATTAGATCACATCTCATTGATCTTGCACCCTACAACTACGATCACTTCTTCGAATCGTTTAATCAACCAATTGCCTAGTAATTTGGAGTATTTCCTCAACTACTTGCTACTTGTAGGTAGCAAGTAATGATTACCTACACTGATTATCTACCTAATAATGATTACCTACATTGACTGAATTATCTTAATTTCTGTACTGACTTTTGTATAGCCTTCGAGCGGTTAACAAATGAAAATTTTTCAATTCAATTCAATATACATACTGAATAGGTGCATGCAGTTCCTGAGCGAATCTTGCGATGGAACTCCTGTTTTTTTCAAAAGCAGGGGTCGCCTGACCAATGGCGACGAAATTCATACTCTCAGGAATCTGTCTAACCGTTCATATCCTGAAAATATCATCAGGCATGGTCGATTAGTATGTGTTGAAGATTCGTTAATACAAACTCACGTATGTGCAAGGTAACATTGATCAATGTATGATTGATTAACCCATTTCCACGGAGAATTAAAAAAAATGGAAAATTCGAAATTTTCAAACTTAGTTTTGAACTGGGTTATCTTGAGTTGAGAAAAATGTCTAAAACATTCGATGGGGCCTACGAGTGGGAGAATCTGCTCTAACATACTCGTAATACATTCGTTGTCGTTGCCATTCGCAAGGTAATTCCTGACTATTTAGGCGAGGGGAGGAATTATTAGGCGTTTCCTCATAATATAATTTACTTAATATTTTATTAATTTTTATTTTAATACTCGTAATATGTCACAGTAGAAACCAGACATACATTTCAGTGAACTTTTTCACAAGCAGTGAGAATCTTGGTAGATAAATTATCAATTTTACGGAACAAAATATGATTTTATTATTCAAACACAATCAAATAACGAAAGAGATCAATCAATTACAAATCACAGATCAGAGTTTTTGTGTAATTTGATAACTTGCACAATTTCCTTAGGATTAGTGGTAAAATTTCGGAGTTTCTGAAATTTCAATTTTTAAAAATTTTTATTGCAGAGCTTTTATTGTACTTTTTACTTGATACACTTCAACAAGGAAGGTATTCTTACAGCAAAACTAGTAGGTAATTGTTTCCAAAATCCAGTCGATAATAGCTCGCCAACGGATTGAGCTAGGTCGTTGGGTGGCATTCTGCTTCATTTCACAGTATGTACTTTCACATAATTTTTCTTGTCACTCTCGGTACCTAAGTATCCACCATGTACAAGTAGGAATCAATAAGAATAAGTACTCACCTAAGAATAGGGTTCGACGGCTGGAACTTTTTTTGTGTTTCTTAATGACGTTCAACTTCATCTATATTTTACGTATCATACCTGAATGTGACCAACCTAATAACACAGATCGCCATGATGTAGTATATTTGACGTGAAAACATTGAGTAGTGCCACTTTAAAAAAGTCTTCTTAAAACCATTTTTATAACTATCGTGCTGATAGTTGTTTGGAACTGACAAACATCAATACGATCAAAAAGTTGTTCTGAATTTTGTTGATGATTTCCCACAAGAATCGTGGCTTCTACACTGATGAGCAACCATCTCTGGCCCCGCAAACATGATCAACAATGGGTTAAAAAATCGTGAAAAATTGGTGTTCAACAAAGATTCACTTTTAGTATCTAACAGGAATTTGGACGAGAGTTTTCTTACCAGTGGAAAACTGTGGACCTGAGTGAGTTTTCCTTACGTTCTCCGCGTAGGCTCGTTGTGAGGATTTGGTTTGATTTGCGAAGTTGTTTCTTCGTAGAAGTGAACTTCTAAGTTTAATTTTTTAATCATCAAATTAGAGCTTGGCTCATTCAGAAGTGTATGTTTATTTGATTACTCGTCTACGTTCTTTAGAGTTCCCCCGTTTTTTCTGAGGATGAATCAAATTTTTATTAATTTATTTAAATATCAAAAAGCTTTTTACTCCCAATTCGAGCACCGAGAGCACCGAGGCCAAAAAATTAACCCAACAAAGAGAACAGTTTGTCTATTTTCGCTCCGTTTGTTGAAGCTTTCCTGTAGATTCTCACGAATACCCACTCGTAATTTTGAGTGAAAAGCTTTGCGATATTTAAATAAATAAAAAGTCAATGTCTATAATGTCGTTGATCATTTCACCCACTATGATAATTTATCTCCTATTTAATATTCTTCGATAATGAGTAACTATGAACATTTTGGTGTAGGATCTTTTTATACCATTTCCGAGTCAAATTCAACCTTTTAGCGAATTTTCGAAGAAAATGAAGCTATTGCAATGGATTTTTAGAATCGACTTTTTCGAAAAAATTTTACAATTTTTATTTTATTTTTTTACTTTTTTAATTTTTTACAATAAACTGTACAGAGTGTGTTTGTAGGGAGAGTCTTCTTCTTTGGTGGCGTTACAGCCCGGGGTGGGCCCTAGCCTGTTCAACAATATTTCTCCATTCCTCTCGTCTCTTGGCCAACATTCTCCAACATCTATGCCCCGTGCGCGCTACATCCTTCTCGACTTCGTCAGTCCATCGAAGCCTCGGTCTTCCACGAGCCCTTCTACCCCCTGGATGTCCATCGAATATTCTTTTGACGGGATTACCATCGTCCATTCGAACGACGTGTCCTGCCCATCTGAGGTGACCTAGCTTGACAAACTTCACGACATCTATTTCATTGTATAGGTCGTACAGCTCGTCATTTCTTCTTCTTCTCCAAACCCCACCCTCGCAAACCGCTCCAAAAATCTTTCTGAGGACTCTTCTTTCGAAAGTTCTGAGAAGAGTCTCTCCTTGTCTTCCCATAGTCCACGCCTCTGAGCCGTAAGTCAATACTGTGCGGATCAGGGTCCTATACAGCAAACATTTTACTTGGGGAGTGAGGAGCTTTGAGCGGAGGTGCTTTATCAGGCCCCAATAGCAGCGGTTTGCAGCTGCCAGCCTAGCCTTGATTTCGAGAGTGGGGTCCCCATCAGCGAATAAGAGGGATCCCAAGTAGACAAAGCTGTCTACGACTTCGAAGCGAAAATCTCCGATAGTTACATGGGAACCCGATCTACAGACGGTATTTGTGGGCGTCGTCGTCGTGATGAGGTACTTTGTCTTTTCCTCGTTGATGCACAGCCCCATATCGCCCGCACTCTTGACCAATGAGGCAAACGCTCTCTTCATATCACCTTCTGTGCGGGCTATTATGTCTATGTCATCAGCATAGGCTAGGATTTGCACTGACTTGAAGAAGATTGTTCCCCTAGTTTGTATTCCAGTATTGTAGGGAGAGTGGTTCTACTTTTAAGAAGTTCTTCATGCTCTTCTAGCTGGGAGTTTTTGTAATTATTACTGTAAGTATTATAATTTGTAAGTAGGTTGGTACCCAAGAAGGAACCCAAAGTCTACCTAAAGTTTGAGTTTAGATCAATAACGGCAGTGTTAGGTGTGGGTACCCTCGATGTACCTTCAAATTCTGTTTGTTTAACTTCAGATGACATTTTTATTTAAATCATTAAATTGTATTTAAATGCTAAGTTTCATCTATACTTTGGTCTTCGGGTTTCACTAAGTACTGAGCATACTATTGTTAGACCATTTTAGAGCTTAGATGAGAAAGAATGATGATGATATTTCGGAAAAGGAATGATTTCGGGAAATCTATTAACCCTGATGAGAGTTTTTACCAGCCGGAACATTCGATTCACGACTCTAGGGGTTTTGGGAGATCAGGGGCAAGTCCTACCTCTCCGTCAACACCTAGCGGTGTTGCGGGTCATTCTCGTCAACGGAGCTAAAATACCTACTTGAGAGTTTTATTTCAGTCACCTAAAAATCTCTGCCAATTAGGCACTTACCTCTCCTTAACGAGTTAGTTTCATATTATTTGCTCAATAAGCTTTATATATTTTTGAAAAACCGACATAAATGAGAAAAAATTCTTAATCTCCTGAATTGGGAAGATCATGTTCCATGTTGGGGAATTTAAGTGCTCCGATCAATTCAATAATTTTTACATAATTCCATGATATTTTTGGATAAGCTATACTGTCCACCCAACTTGGCACATTTTTTCAAATGGAGCTGACGTATAAAGATAAAGTAAGGCTAAAATTGTCTACTAGGTGTATGCGAGAAGCTTTCAAGTAAATTAAACAGTATCATTATATCCCAGTGCGAAAGTCCACGTACAAATTAAAATATACTCTTAATATGAAATTCGATAAAGTAAAATAAATACATAATTACCTCTGTCAATAGTTCCATAAATACTAGGGTCCATAAACATTGTTGGTTAAAAATTATGGAATGATGGAGACTTTATTTTGATTTAAAATGGGCGTGATTTAGTTATTATCAGTTTGTCTGGAGTATTGATTTGAATGTTGTTGAATGTGGTTCATGAAAACGATATCGCCAGATATTGACCAGCTTGCAATTACAATTTGAACATTTCAAGCATGAAAGAAAAATTAAATCAAGACTAAATTGGATCTGATTGACACGAGAATTGATTAAATGTGTTAGTTTCCATGTAGCAAATAGAAATTAGGGAGGTAAACAACATAGCGTCTTGACAGCCGGTTCAACGGCAGAGGCGTCCTAAGTGAAATATGCCAGATCGTGTTTTGGGCTGGCACACCCTTTCACCGGTAAAAACGTTTCAATCCAAGTGATATGTGAAGGCTTGCAAACTGTATCAAGTCATCCAAGAGTGAAGAAAACAGGTTGAAAATGCAAGGAAATTTGAATTAAAAATTGCTGATCCCGTGTTACTGGTGTAGTGCATGGAGAGACTGTATAGACACGGGCCCCCCTCCTCAGCCCTAAAAATGGTCCAGCGCCAAAAGCTTACGATCGAGTCGAGGATCGACCAATCAGAATGCTCGTTACAATGGGAGATCACGTTGCACGGGTTTATATTGGGACGTTGGGTCGGCCGCTCTGTCACTTCTCTCCTGCAAGTAAGTGTGTTCAGTTCGCGTGGGACTTTGAGTGTTGAAGTTTTTACAGTGCTACAATCATCCATCACTCGGAACCTCATCATCGGATACCACTTGGATTACCATCCCATCTCAGGTTGTCTGGGTTCTACCTTAAATTGTGTTTATTATCATCTTTGACCGAAAACTGGGTAAGTACTAGCATATAGTTTCCCCAAATCAGCTCAGCCTCCTAATAAGAAGAATCAATTTCATCGATATAGATAGAAACAATCAAATTTTATATAGCTATCAAACCGAAATTAATTTAAATTTCGAAAACTATCATAAAAACGATAAAAATTTACGGTACTGCTTTATGGCTATCCAATTATGGAATTCGGAAAAGCATCGATGACCCATTTACTGTGGTCGACAGGTTGCAAATGGTGGGGGGGAGGTAGGCATCTATTCTTGTCGTCGAGCCAAGAAGCTAGGACGTTTGCTTGGAGTTACCCCTTCAGTCTCTCGACTGATTTCGAACCTTCAGCTTCTTTCTTGAGGTATATGATGTATTTTTTCTTCTTCTTCTCACCCCTTGGGGCAAATTGCTTGAACCCACTGATACCATAGCTGACCCTTAACTGATAATAGTTCAATTGAATTAATATACATCTAAATACAACGGAAACTAATCATTACTTGACTTAATTGAATGATCAATATCTTCAAAATTTATAATTCGAAAATAATTTGAAACTTTTCACATCCGTGTTTCCTTTTTGGGACATAGTACCTCCTCATTCATATTTCAAATCATACCTTCCCACATCCTTTATTCAAAAAAATATAATAAAATTATAACTAACATTAAAATAATAAGAAATAAAATTGATAGGAATCCCACACATTTATGAAGTTTTGTTAACGACTTCAACTTTATCAATTCCTATATAATATTCGAAAAAGGTTAGACCCAGACAACTGAATGGTATGTGAGTCCATTTTTAACCTCATTGACTTTAATATAACCTTTTGTTGACCTTTAATTCATACCAAATAGTTAACCAACTAGGAATGAAGGTTATCTTTCATAATGAGCGTTACCCACAAGTTCAGTCTATTCACTTGAATGAAAGTAGATTTGACTCTAGGAATTTTGAAACCAACCGCACTTTCCTACGATGAGCAGCTATTATTTTATGATTTTTCAAATTTGCTTGCACAGGTGACTTCACACAGGGCCATCCCGTCCATTATTGGTGTACAACACTATAGAAAAAAGTTGTTACAAATGGAGGCCAATTGGTTTCAAAATTCTTAAATTCAAATTTAGTTTAATGGTAACGGACATTGTACTAACCAATCATTTATACAAATAAAAAAATACCACACGAATCAAACCACATCAGCGATACGATGCCCTGATTCTGGAAGTGGATTTTTGGAAGAGCATGAAATTATTTACTCCATTGACATCTGAAGTAGTTCCGCTCAAGAATTTTTATGTCTAGAGCCGATTTGGTACAGGATAGGTGAGAGGGTACTGGTTTTATTTAGGTACTTGTTGATGGTATAATAACCTTTTCTTTTAAAATTTTCTCTTCAAATTTTTAAAAACAATAACCAGTAAAAACCCTTAATGATAGAAATCATGGCCAAAAATGACAGTCAATAAAATTTATATTTATGTACTAACTACAAATCACTGTATTTTGTTGAAAATAATTTTTTTGCAGAAAACTGTTCCTTTTTTGTACACTCGGTGTGAAATTCATGACTGAGCGAAAAGAAGTGGTACCAGATACAATACGGATCGGGATGGTCTAAATTTAGCGTAGCATTTTATGATATACCTAAGGGACTCCTGGTAGGAGGGGGGCTTCGGCCATCGCCCATTCAGGAAATACAGATTTAGACGGAGCCTCAGCCAAGAAACCGGAGACCCAATTAAAAACCCTAGAAAATGTTTCACGTGCTCGGCGGCAATTCAACTAAACGGTTTTTTTATAAAACTGCTCGGTGAATTTTTTTTTTTTTTCGATTCGTACCATCGAGACTGAGCTGTATTTATTTCTTCTTGAAAGAAAGAGGGGAAGAAGAAAGACCGAGAGGTTGGCGCTAGATGGCAAGGGATTCCTCGGGTCACGAAGACTGGCATTCCAGTTCTATTCTCAAGGTGGTGACGTCAGAACGGATTTTCAAGTGGCTCACTCTATTATCTTGGTATTATTTCGCGTGAAAAGTAGATTTGTCTTAATAAATTTCATAGATGGATAGACATGAAAAAGCTCTACCAAAAAAACTAAAGCCGTCAGTAATAAAGAAAATCAAATAACTGAAACTACTTGGAAACCCACTTTTTGAATATCTCCAAATAGTCACAACACTAATTCCATCCAAATATCCCAGACAGAAAAATACAATTATCGATCGGATTTAAGAAGTTCGTAAAAACGATGAACTAAATCATAGCTAAAAAGATCCTTGGTGAAGTTAAAAAAAGTTTCTGTCGATAACTTGGAAGTCAACATACGACAAATTTAATACAATACAACAATAGACAAATTTTTGTACCATTTTTAAGCGATTTTCGGTAGTATCATTTATTTTTCTGCTTATGCGACAATGAGCTTCGCAAATTGTTTGTAGATCTGTTCTGGGCTCTCTCAAAATTTCACAAATAGCATTGCGAACCATACAGCTCACTTTTTCTTCTCATAACTTGGTGCAATTCTAGTAAATTATAAAGATCGTCTTTTGTCGGATAGTCCAGATAAAATTCGAATGAAGATCCCTCTCCCAAACAAAGAAAATAAATTCCGATCAATGATATTTATCCCAATTCTGGCAATGAGTAGATAAATTTTAATTTTATTCAATTAATTTAATTTATTAAAGACACCACTGAAATCCGCCCTATCTGAGTTGTCCAAATACTGGTTATTTGGGGGTACCCGACGAGTTGGAGTAGGCGGAAGAGCCACTATGTCACAAATACGACCCCCCTGAGAGGCACTTTCTCCTCCGCATAATGGATCAAACTCTTTTCATCAGTTCAACAGCCACGAAATTTCGAACTAAAATTGGAATTAATTGGTACTTTAAGGCAATAAATCCGAATTCGACGTTTGAAAATACTAACATTACGACAAGCGGTTATGGTCTTTATGTTGAAGCCCGGGCAGACTAAGTAAACATTTGACTACTTTTGCCAAAACGTAACAACTAACGACAGTCAAAAATTGGCAAAGACCCAACCAAAATTCCGATTAACCTCGTTATGGGTCGCTCTAAAAATTGCGCACGTGGGGTCAACAAACTAGCATTATTTGAGAAGGTATTTTTGAATTTCGAAAACCACTTTGTGATTTTACTTTCGGTCTTGAAGTAAATAAGTGGAAGTGAATAAGAAAGGACCAGAAAAACAAATGAAAAAGTTACTGTTGAACAATACAGTTATGATGTATTCTTGTTTAAACAAACTACTACAGTAAATAGTCGGGAATGTATATATTTAGCCAAGTTGATATGGGAATTATACGCGTTGGATGGATTGTTGACTTTTTAATCTTCGGAGACTTCATAGGGTATCTGTGTGTTCGTGGGACTAACATTATTTGCGTTGTCAATAACTTTCTATTTGTAAATAAATCAATCTCTGACGTTCAAAACATCTCTGTACAGCAGGAAGGGCTGTCCATTATCTCTGTAGCCCGGTTTGCAAGGACAGACTCGAAATGGCGTCGAAAGGTCCCGCAGGGATGCAAAAATCGGGAGACGATCCTGATCCAACTCCCTACCTTTTTGTCTCACTCGAACAGAAACGTATCGATCAAACGAAACCCTACGATGCCAAGAAGGCCTGCTGGGTCCCCGACGAAGCTGAAGGCTTCCTCCAGGGTGAAATCCAAGGAACAAAGGGAGATCTTGTGACTGTCAAGCTCCTGGTGGCGAGGTGAGTTAATTTAGAGAATTAAAAAAAAACAACAAAAAACAACTAAGTAAGGAATTAGAAAATTGCTGGAAAAATAAAAAGTAATAAAAAAAAAGAAGAACGTAATCATCATATATTCAAGAAATGGACGATAACAATTTAAAAAAATTCAAGCTGAGCAAATTACCTAATTACATCACAAGTCGTAAAAAATCCTCAAAACATTTTTTCAAAGAAATATTTAAACAGTTTTACCAAGTCATTTTTGAACATTACATAACTGTAGTATGAAACGGTTTTGACCTTATTTTGCAAAATTTTACCATTAGCATGCTCCGAAAATGTGAACTTTTTGGAACTTTTATAAGAAAAAAACAATTGAATGAAGCACTTCTAACGATTTTATTGTAGGTAGGTAGTCACTAGTTTTATTAAAATTTGTTTTGCAGGTTTTTGTGTAGGAACGTTTATAATCACTGGTATATATCAGTACAAAGCATTTAGCTCAAGAGATTGGTACCTAAGCCTTCTGTACAATTAAGGGAACTTGTTTAAGTATGTACCCCTTGAAATCACATCCTCCAACTTTCTCAAACGATATACAAAAACCACAATATAAACCTCATGAAGTTTTTCATGTTCCTGATATTTTATAAGAAAAAACACTAATGTGTTGAAGCAAAAAATCGGAAGAATTATCGTAAATAGTTTACCAGTGCATAGGATTCCCGACCTTCGATTTACCAATATTACTGAAGTTTATTTGAAATGCGTGGAAATCATGATTCAGAGAAAATGGCGAATATCTTTCCATTTCTCTTGGATGAGAATCCCCAAAGTTACTTAGATAGTTAGGTAGGAGTTGAGGACAGTCAAGATAATGATTGGAAAAAAACAACAAAAATATTAAAACAGGATATAATTGTAAAAAAAAATAAATAAATAAATAATAATAATAAATAAAGTAAACAACGTCTCGAGTTGAATCTTTATCCGACAAAAGAACAATATTGGCTTGTGAAACAAATTTCCGATTCGCAGTTCAAGAACAGGATCAATTAAGAAATTGTGTACCTTATTTCTCACAAAATCGCTATGTATTCAGCAATCAACATTCAAGAAGGAGCAGGTTTTCCAAGTAAACCCACCCAAGTTCGAAAAAGTCGAAGATATGGCAGATTTGACGTATCTGAACGACGCCTCTGTCCTTCACAACTTGAAGCAACGTTACTACGCAAAACTCATCTACGTAAGTCACCTTACCACACGTCCGAACTAACATATGCCTCTTCTTTCTATTTCGCAGACTAAGGACTTCAAAAAAGATTTGGTGGGCCAGGTCAACCCTCCCAAGTATGAAAAAGCTGAGGACATGTCCAACTTGACCTACCTCAACGACGCGTCTGTCTTGTATAACCTTAAGCAGAGATACTATCATAAGCTGATCTACGTAAGTTAGGGAAAAAAACCGTACCTATAGCATGCAGAAGGAATGCGGAAATCCCAGACCAGAAAGCCTGTTCCCGAACCGACAAGGCATCCGTGTTTATTGTTTATGTTTATGTTACCCAGCCTGACAGCATACTTTCCAGGCGAATGTTCATCACCTATCATAATCGTGAATCAACGTTGATCATGACGCACGTTGAGGGAATGAATTTTGTTAAATGTTCTTGATTTATCCAGAATTGTGATCCTAGAATTTTTTAACAGTCTACAACTTTCACCATGAATAACAGTACCTTCATCTTCAAAGCATGAATGGAAATCCAACCATTTTTCATTTGTCATCATATCGAACTAATACCTATGTTCAAAACATCCTCTTACTGATTCCTGTTGAGTTGTCGTTTTAACTTCCTGTTAACTAATCTGAGAAGTAATGCAACGGTGGATTTTAAACTTAACGTTATGTTTTTGTCATTCAGACCTACTCCGGCCTTTTCTGCGTTGCTATCAACCCCTACAAGAGATCCCCGTATACACCCTCCGTTGCGCCAAATATACAGAGGCAAGAGGAGGAACGAAGTGCCACCCCACATCTTCGCCATTTCTGATGGTGCCTACGTCAACATGTTGACCAGTAAGTATAAGTACATGGTGATATTCATTGTTAAAAATTATACTTGAATCGCTAAGAGCATCAAACTTGCAACTTTTACTACCAGTAGGTTCCTAGTTATACCTAAAATTTTGATCAATTAGATGAAGTCCAAAAAACAATCTGAGTGTAATTTTCCACAAAATTCACAATGTCAAAGTAAATGTCCCTCCTATGTCAGTGGATTAATGAAATTCTTTTTTTCTGTCAACAGACAAGGAGAACAGTCTATGTTGATCACGTGAGTATTCAACAATGTTATTGTGTTGTTAACGACCATGCGGTTTAGGGCTTTTTACGTAGCTACGGTCTCTGTCTTTCGATGAATATTCAATGTTATGATTTTCTACCACAGAGGAGAGTCTGGTGCCGGAAAGACTGAGAACACGAAGAAGGTAATTGCTACTTCGCCACCGTCGGCGCCAGCACAAAGAAAGACGAAGCTTCTGAAAAGAAGGTAAATTATCAAGTATTTAACAGGAAAGAAAAATATAGGTGAATATGATATAATGTATCTTGATCATTATGCTGAACAAGCAGTATAAAAAAATGTATTTCAAATCGTAACTAGGTAGTTTTCAATCATTTGGCTTCTCTTTTTAGTAATATTTACTAGTTCAATCAATGAAGTTTTCAACTTCACGTCGTTTCGACGATGTTTCTATCCGTAATGTTCTGTTTGGTAATTTATTACGTTTCTCTGTCTTAGGGATCTCTGGAAGATCAAGTCGTACAAAAAAACTACCCCGTACTTGAAGCCTTCGGTAACGCTAAGACAGTGCGTAACGACAACTCTTCCCGTTTCGTAAGTTTCACACTTCTCTCTATCATTCAAATGTATTAAAATAAATTACTTCAAGCTCGGCAACTTACAAAATGT
>CM019182.2:27714760-27772341 GCA_009739505.2 Apolygus lucorum | reverse complement strand
GGGTCTAAAGAGTTACTCGGCCCTTAAAGATATAATTGCGATTATCCCGAAAGAACAATTCAAAGTCACTGCTCTCAACAACAACGTTTGGAAAATAAATGTAGAAACGAGAGATAACTGGAAATTGATTACAGACAATTTACGTATGGAGAAAAAACAGTGGTATACGTACCAAGATAAAGTGGACAGGCCAATCAAGGTCATGGCTAGAGGTCTACACGCAACATGCGAGAAAAGTGAAATTATTGAAGACCTTAAAAATCAAGGTCTTAACATTATGGATGCGACCAACATCCTTAGGAAAGAAAAAAGGAAAAACGAGAGAGGTGAAATCGAAACCTTTCAAAAACCTCTTCCTCTCTACATGTTAACTTTGACAAAAACCGAGGATATTAAAAAAATCCATGGCATAAAGGCCATTCTCAACATGATTGTGAAGATTGAGCCTGTGAAGAGAACCTCAAAACTCATTCCCCAATGTAAAAAATGTCAGTCATATCTACATACACAGTCCTACTGTGGGAAGGAACCTGCATGTGTTAAGTGTGCTGGACAGCATATAACATCCGAATGTACCCTAGACAAGACAGATGCTCCCAAATGCGTTAACTGCAAAGGGGTTCATCCTGCAAATTATCGAGGTTGCGAAGTAGCTAAAGAGCTACAACGACTGCGAAACAATGCCACCAAATCCCAAGTGAAAGTGGTTCAGAGTAAGCGAGATGTTTCTATTGACAGAAGTGTAACTAGAAGGAAATCGCTCACCACATCCACAACAGGTGCAGCTACCCCAAAGGTATCATATGCTTCAGTTGTTGCAAAAAGAGAGGTAAATGTGTCGAGCGCAGAAAAAATGCTCGCACAAATACTGGAAAAACTGAACGAACAGACTAATACAAATAAGGTGTTATTTGAAAGAATAACCAAGCTAGAAAACCAACTAACTAACTATGGAATAATATGATGGATCCAACACTAAGAATAGCAGCTTGGAACGCAAATGGGTTATCAAATCACGTCAAGGAAGTAGAACTATTCCTCCACTCTAACAAGATAGACATCCTACTCGTTTCTGAAACACATTTTACTCGGACTTCATACGTCAAAATAAGAGGGTTTACATGTTACCATACTATACACCCAAGCAATAAAGCTGGAGGAGGTTCGGCAATCATAATCAAAGAAAACATCGTGCACCAAGAAGAACCAAAAATCGAAGAGGAAAAAATGCAGGTAACATCGATAAAAGTGAATCTAAAAAATAAGAGCTTCAGAATAGCTGCCATATATTGTCCCCCCAGGCATAACTTGAAGAAAGATGACTACAGAGGTCTATTCGAATCACTAGGAAACAACTTCATAGTGGGAGGAGACTACAACGCCAAAAATACCTATTGGGGCTCACGATTAACCACGACCAAAGGTAAACAACTGTACGAGGCAGCAACCGCATTCAAGTGTGATTTCCTATCAACCGGAAGACCTACATACTGGCCTACAGATGCCAATAAAATCCCTGATCTAATAGACTTCTTTATAAGCAGAGGTATCTCAAGTGGATACATACATGTAGATGATAGTGACGACCTACCCTCTGATCACTCACCCGTTATTGTAACAATCAGTGAAAAAGTGATTTTAAAAGAGAACACTCCAAGCTTATCCAATAAGAAAACTTGCTGGTCTTGTTTTCGGAAGCAACTGGAAACATCAATTAACCTTAAAGTTCCCCTGAAAACCCCGGAACAACTAGAAGACGAACTTGACGTATTTATAAATAACGTACAACACGCAGCCTGGCAAAGCTCTAATTTGAACGGAGATTAGGCCTCTTTTGCGATTCACACTCGTGTTTTGATTTATATATATATATATATATTTCAATATAAACCCTTAAATTTTCGTAGGGAGCGAACGGTTTGTCCTACAGAGCTCCGCGTGGTCTCAAAAAATTCTAAAAATTCTATAGAATCTTAAATTGAAGGAAAAACAATACCTTTATATCAAAATTTTTTGAGTGAGGGCGTTTTCAACATTTCAAAATTGAAGAGCTCGGCCGAAAAGGGGTACAATGTACCCCTTTTTTGTACCCCGAAAAGGGGTAACATGTCCTGTTCCTTTTTTGAATTTTACAGGAGAGCCAAAAAACGAATCCCAATCATGCGGTCACGAATTCGCAAGCTAAATCGAACATGTACCCCTGTTCCATCAGATTTCCCACAAGCTAATGATATATTAACACGTACCGTATAATAATATAAGAAAGCTATCTATTTGTGGCGCAGTTACACATTATAGCATTTACAAATGTATTTCAACCCTTTACAAAATAATTAAACCCTTATCAAATTATTTCAACCTTTTACGAAAGGGTTTAAATAATTTTGCAAAGGGTTTGAATAAATTTCTAAAAGGTTGAAATAATTTTGTAAAGGGTTGAAATAAATTTGTAAATACCATAAATGAACATAAAACACTTTGAACACAAAAACGTTTGATAGAACGAAATACACTTTGATAGACTTTGAACACAAAACGTTTGATAGCTTTGAAAGCTTGATAGTGAGAAGAAAACAGGCGGTCGTCGGGTTTTGAGTAACTCATCGTCCTAGCAACGGGAACATGTATCCCTATTCGTCTATTGGAGGCGTCACATTTTCACTTGCTCTCATCGCAAAAAAAACAACCATGAAGTTAAAAATATCGATATTGTATTCTATAATCGTGTAGAGGAAACGTCAAGCTTCAATTTGACGCAAAAAAAATTTTTTCGTAAAAAGTGACATGTACCCCTTTTCGGCCGAGCTCTTCAATTGATTTTGGAACCCTTAGAAGTGACCTACATCAACAAAAAGCTTCGGGGCACAACTAGACCCCAAATGGAGCCAACATACCAAATTTCATCAAAATCGGTCAATGCTAAGTGGCAAAAGTGCCGCGTACGGCGGACGGCGGACGGACGGCCAAATTTTTATTCGATTTTTGGATTCTACGTACCTTGAAACGTAAACCATCAAATTTTGAGGGGGTGTTAAAATTTTTTTTTTCTTGGTCGATTCCAAAGGTTCATTATTGAAAATAATAAACCAAAATTCAAATGTAGCCATCACGGCTACACTGTAGCCAGATTACGGCAAATTTTTGTTTTTACTATTTGATAATGAATATTTTTTTTTGTAACTGATTTATTACGCGATCCTTTCCATTTGTAAGGGAAGAAAAAAAATCGTTTCATTAAACAAAGGTTTGTAAATAAAATTGGAATAAATGCGAAATTAATTATTCATTTTTATTACATTTTAAATGTTCGAATTTTATTACAGTTTAAATTAATGGATTTTATTAATATATTGATAATGTTAATATTTCTCAATTATTGGGGTTTTTGTTTGGTTTGAAAAATCTAGGTTGATTAATTTGAAAATATCGGGGGTATCGATACTTTGAGCCGGTATTATCGACGTATCGATATCTTATAATACGGGTATCGATACTTCCTGAGACATATCGTATCAAAAGAAGTATCGATACTTTGATTGTGGGTACTCACAACGTGTGGCGGAGCGAAGAGCAGGCTGCATCGGTGGGGGCGGCGATCTCGTGACGTCACGCGGCCACCGCCAGGCCTGCACTCCCTCCGGGCCACTGGTCTCGCGCATGCTTTGGGTACCCAGAACCCCCAGGCCTCCGAAGGGGGCGGACCAGGCGGGGAAGGCATCGCCCAGGCGAGGGGCGGAGGAGCCTAGGCTGGAGGCGGGGGGGCCTTCGAGGGTATCCAGGGGGGGCTCGCACGGAGCCGGCAGAGTGCGCTATCTTGTCCGCCCGCCCGCTCCGTTTCCGACGAATACCCTTCGGTTTTCTCGGGAGAAACCTTCTCTCTCCGCCCTTGTTTTCTCACCTGTTGATCTTTGTAACTCCAAGCTGTTGTCAAGGTAGGTCGCATTTCTCCTTCTTATCACGTATCTCCACTCCCTGCCTCGCTTTAACATATCATTAACATAACATAAACATCAACAAGTCATATTTCTTGTGAGAAAAAGTCGTATCACAAATCAAGCAGTATCTACAACACTTTAAGCCTTATTATACTTCATAACTTCAACTGTTCTATAATTTAACCATATTTATGTGATTTTATCTCGATTACAAGGTAAATTTCTACCTCTTATGTTATGTCCAGTAGGGTGCTATTTTGAAAACGGAGGAATTTTGATGACCTCCTCCCGAAATTTGGTTTAAAATGTCAAAAAAATTACCCCTGAATTTTTTAAAATTTTTTGCATACCAAAAACCTACGCCGGTAGCTCGATTTTGGTTTTTCAAATACGCTCTTTTTGCCAATTTTTATTGCACTATTGAATTTCTTTGTAAAATTGTGAAACTTCGTATACTCACGTTTTTGGGGTCTCTGAACTCGAATATGCAGTAAAAACAATTCGACAGAAACAACTTTTGACAGTTTGAAATCTCAAAATCATGTCAAAAATTCATTGTAAAATGGTGAAAATTTGTATTTATATTTATTTTTTTATATTTATTTTTTTATTGTATATTTATTTTATTTATATTCATTATTTTATTTATATTATAATTTTTTTGTTCACAATGAATTTTCCTCATCAAATTTGAGTTTAGTGACCAAAATACCATTGAAATAATAACAGAAAATTAAATATTAAAAATTTGCTTTTTAGTTGAATTTAATGAAAATTCTAACAAAAATACCAAGCGGGTGTGGCACATAGCTTCCTCGTATCCCTAACCCGATTAAATAGATGATCCGATGCATAGTAGTTAATCTCAAAACACCAATCTCTAAGTACCTTCCACTACCCTCATAGGGGACCATCTACACGCCAATCTGGACAATCCTGGAAAATTTCATCAAATTCGGATGAAAAATGTAAATGTTATGGTTGTTACAAAGATTTTACGTATGCGCGTGCGCAGAGGCTTCTGTGGATTTAAAGGCCTTGATTTTCATAGGAGACCATCTAAATGCTAATCTGTAACATCCCTGAAAATTTCATCGAAATCGGGTAGAAAATGTGGAAGTTAGGGCCGTTACGAGGAAATTCACGTTTGCGCATGCGCAGTGGCTACTATCAGTCGGGGGGGGGGGGGGGGGGATGATCTTCATTGGGGACCATCTACAACCTAATCCGCATAATCCATGAAAATTTCATCGAAATCGGGTAGAAAATGTGGAAGTTATGGCCGTTACAAGGAAATTCACGTTGAAAAGTGAAAACAAAGCTTCCGCTACCTTGGTAGACTCGGAAGCAATAAGTATCATGTCAAAAAATGACAATGTTTCTAAATTCAATCTGTAACATTAGTAGTTAGTATACTAACCTGAAAATTTCATTGAAATCGGATGGAAAATGTGGAAGTTATGGCTGTTACAAGGAATTAACGTTTGCGCATGCGCAATCGCTTCTATCAGCCCGAAGATGGAGATTTTCATAGGGGACCGTCTACACACCAACCCGCACAATCTCTGAAAATTTCATAGAAATCGGACAATAACTTCGTATAGTTATGCGCGTTACAAGGAATTCATGACAGACAGACACGGAACAAAAATTGTTCAGAAAGGTCTAGAACGCAAAACGCGAGTGAAAATTTTGATTTTGGAGAACTTTTTTTTCGTCCTTGAAAAGTGAAAACAAAGCTTCCGCTACCTTGGTAGACTCGGAAGCAATAAGTATCATGTCAAAAATGACAATGTTTCTAAATTCATTGTGAAATTATAAAAATTCGTATTTTTACGTATTCTATATCATAGAATGAATATATTATTATACCTGGGTAGTTTATTATCATAGTATAGTTATAATTTGTTCTGCTCATAATGAATTTTCCTCGTCAAATTTGATTTTAGCGACCTAAACACCAATGAAATAAAAATAGAAACGCTGCATATTAGTACACAAAGGTTTATCATTTTTCTATATAGATCACTCGTCTGCAAAGAACACGGCTTTGCCATTGTTACCACCAACCAACATGAAGAAAAACATCGATCGCATTTCGGTCAGCTAAAATTTGAACGGAGATTAGGCCTCTTTTGCGATTCACACTCGCGTTTCTGAGTTATCGTAAGTCCAACCCTTGAATTCTCGTAGGGAGCGGACGGTTTGTCCTACAGGACTCCACGTGGTTTCTAAAAATGTTAAACTTCAATACTATCTTAAATTGATGGAAAAACAACACCTTTATATCTAATTTTTTTGAGTTAGGTGTTTTCAAAATTTCAACCCTTATTTTTCAACCTTTAGAATTGACCTACATCAACCAAAAGCTTCGGGGCACAACTAGACCCCAAATGGAGCCTACATACCAAATTTCATCAAAATCGGTCGCTGCTAACTGAGGAAAGTGCCGCGTACGGCGGACGGACGGCCAAATTTGTATTCGATTTTTGGATTCTACGTACCTTGAAACGTAAACCTACAAATTTTGAGGGGGTTAAAAAAATGTAAAAATCCCAACTGGAGCCCATATACCAAATTTTATCAAAATTGGTCCATGGTAACTAAGGAATTGTTTTTAAATTCAATTTTTTGGATTTACGTACTTTGTAAACCATCAAATTGTAGGATGAGGGGGGGGGGGTTAAAAAATGTTTCTTCTTTCTCGATTTTAACGGTACGTTATCGAATATGTTAAAGCATAAAGCATCAAGTCTTGTTGTCAAGAGCGGCTGGACATAATTAACTATGAATTTCCTATCATACATTTGAGATTATCAGGTCAATTCGTCGTGCTTCATGCCTCTCAAATAATGAATTAAATTAATGAATATTTACTGAAATCTGTTACTAAATTTTCATTTTATATAAAATGAAAATGTTGTGAAATTTTTTTTTTTTAATTTAATTTATTTTTTTTTCATTTTGGTTTATTATTTTCAATAATAAGCCTTTGGAATCGAGCAAAAAAAAATTCTAACCCCCCCTCAAAATTTGATGTTTTACTTTTCAAGGTACGTAGAATCCGAAAATCGAAAAAAAAATTTCCGTCCGTCCGCCGTACGCGGCACTTTTCTTAGCAACACTGGACCGATTTGGTTTAAATTTGGTATATGGGCTCCATTTGGGGTCTAGTTGTGCCGCGAAGCTTTTGGTTGATGTAGGTCACTTCTAAGGGGTGAAAATTAAGGGTTGAAATTTTCAAGAGTGCCCTTGCTCGAAAACTCTCGAAATAAAGGTATCGTTTTTTCACCAATTTTAAATAGTACAGAATTTTTAAAAATTTTTGAGACCACCCGGAGCTCTGTAGGACAAACCGTTCGGTCCCTACGAGTATTTGAAGGTTTTCCTTCGATAAAACAGAATCATGAGTGTGAATCGCAAAAGAGATCTAATCGCCGTTCAAATTTTATCTGACTAAAATGCGATCGCTGTTCATTTCTTCGAGTTGTATACAGTTTTGCCTTCTGCGTAACCAGTAATCATATTTCCATATCAAGCTTTCTATTTTTCGAATCGAGTGTGAAGCGTTTAGTTCTTTCTAATAAACTTGATTGTGAAGGTGTGAAGCCATTATAGTGTGGTAGGTAGTACCTACCAATAGTTGGTAGGTAAAAAAAATTGGTAGGTAAAACAATGTTTGTAGGTAAAAAACGCTGCAAATCATTGTTCACTGATCAGATCACTGATCAGCTGAGTGAGCTCCGAAGCCATTTTCAATGCTATTGAATGGAAGTGCTCTTCCAGGCGTCTCCAGCATTCGAGGAGATCTTCTTCACTCCTCACATCACTGATCAGCTGAGTGAGCTCCGAAGCCATTTTCAATCCTATTGAATGGAGGTGCTCTTCCAGGCGTCTCCAGCATTCGAGGAGATCTTCTTCACTCCTCACATCACTGATCAGCTGAGTGAGCTCGAAAGCCATTTTCAATCCTATTGAATGGAAGTGCTCTTCCAGGCGTCTCCAGCATTCGAGGAGATCTTCTTCACTCTTCTGATCACTGATCAGCTGAGTGAGCTCCGAAGCCATTTTCAATCCTATTGAACGCAGGAGCTGAAATTTGAGAGGGAAGGTCAAGGGAGAATACAGATGGTGGTAGGTGCTATTGATGGAGAACCAGTGATCTATACAGAAGGATGATCTATACATAAAATAATAAACCTTTGAGCAATGATTTGCAGCGTTTTATTTTCACAACGCAAAGTACTTTTTAGGTAGGTAGTTTAAACTTTTTTTTACTAGTTTTTAACTAGTAAGTAGTTTTTTCTAGAGCACAGCCATTGGGCTGCTAACTCTAAAAAGTGTAAATATTGTATGCATAGAAATTAGCTTGATGGGCACAAATGCTCAGTTGTTATGATATCGATATTTTAATAAAATGTATCAATTTGGAAGAAAAAAAAATTTTATTTTCATTTTTTTTCATTTTCATTTTACTGAATTTTGTTGAACATTTTATGTTACTTATTGCTTATTCATGTGTCCACGAATAAGTTTTTTTCCCTAGGACCTCACACATAAGTTTTTGTGACATGGAGCTCACACAGGGGTACAAATGTACCCCAACTTACAAAAAATTATAATCTTGTGTCTGTTGCCATTTTTAAATGGAATTATTGTTGCTTAAAATTCTATAAGCATCTAAACAATGATAAAAATTATTGGGGGTTCAAAAAGGTAATAGTTGTATTTTTTATTGGATATTCTTGTTGAAAACCAATTTTTAAAACTGTTAAATATCGCTTCTCATTCAAAATTCGAAATAAAATTTGTTCGATATGGAATGACCTTTGTTACTTTTGATTATGCAAGTTTGAAATATTCTGAGTTGGAGGAAAAAATTGGCATCCAAATCCAATGAGTAGTTTCCTTATTCTACCACCCCAAAGATCACCCTTCTGTGAAGCACTTGAACCCCTATTCTGCTACTGCTGAGCGTTCCCTTCTTCCCAATAAAGGTCATGTGCAATATTCTTACGTAGAAATTGTAGTAGGGTAAAATGAGCGGTTCTGGCACAGTTACTAGGCATCTCGGCATCAGTGATCAGTGGTGTCATGTAACCTCCATGTCAACTTGAACCCCTTCCCCAACCACACTCCAATTCCGTATCAGTGCTCTGTGGTGTCATGTAACCTCCGTGGTAACTCCACCCCCTTTGTCCACCATCTCCCAAATCATAAGGGATCATCTCCCAATTCATAGGGGACCATCCTCTAATTAGGATGTAACCTCCGTGGCAACTCCACCCCCTTCCCCAACTCCTACCAATTCATAGTGGGTCATCCTACCATTCAAAAGAGATCATCCCCAATTCATAGGGGACCACCCTCCAATTCTGGATCACCTGTGATGTCATGTAACCTCTGTGGCACTTTCACCCCCTCACCAACAAATTGTTGTGGCATGGTGGCTCGGAACAGTGAGGATACAAAAAAGAATTGGCCTACCTATAATCTTTCCAGGGATTCACGCTGGGGTAAATTTGTACCTCAAACAGTTTGAAAATACACACTGGGGTACATTTGTACCCCAAAGAGTTTGAAAATACACACTGGGGTAGTTTTGTACCCCACCACGAAAAAAGACGCGAACCACACGAATTCTCAGTGCCAAGTGGACTCGGGACAGTGCGTTTCCCGCTCACAGGGGTACCAAGATAATTTACGTGGGTCCCATTCGGGCGGGAAAATTTTTTTCGCGAATGTGCACCCAAAAATAGGAAGAGTGGGGTACAGCTGTACCCCAGTGTGAGGTCCTAGGGTTAAATATTCACAAATTTTGTGAAAAATTTAGTTTACCTCGATTACTGTCCTTTCATTTTATTTAGATATTTTGTCATTGAGTGGGTAGAATTTTATATTCATCACTCCTCACAGTCTTGGAACTATTTATATCGCTTGTTTACTAGGCAAGGGTTTTCTCGATTGTACTGTCTTTTCCGAATTTCCGAATTCCTGTAATGTCGTTTGCCGTTCGATTTCGTACTTGTGCGAAATATAGAAAGAAGTTTATTTAGTTTATTCTGACTGTACAGATTACACGAATATAATAGAAATCTAATATACTCAAGTATGTGAAAATCTCATTAGAAAAACAAAAAATGTTGATTAAAAAGAAAAAAATTCTTTAAAAAAATGTGTTCTATTGTTGAGGAAAGATTAGAAAGCAAGTTGGTAGGAGTGTGTAGAACGGAAGTACCTGGCTTACGCGCATGGAATAATATTTTACGAATACACAAATGGGCTTTGAAAGTTTGCTGTGAATTTTTGTACCTGTTCATTGTTTTGTTGGAGATATCTGAAAGTTATGCGGGCTCTGGTGATATCAGATTGAGGTTACACTGTCATTCTTTGTTCGCTCCTAACAATTATATCGTAAATTACCATTTGCTCTAATCATACGGTACCTAACGTTGCTCATATTTCTAATGTAGGCCATAGAAGACAAGTAAATTTGGAATTGTTATAAGTCGGGTAGAACTGATGACTCCATAATA
This sequence comes from Apolygus lucorum, assembly GCA_009739505.2. NCBI lineage: Eukaryota > Metazoa > Arthropoda > Insecta > Hemiptera > Miridae > Apolygus > Apolygus lucorum. The sequence goes on along the minus strand of CM019182.2, from coordinate 27,761,870 downwards.
ATTATGTACTTGCAGATAGGTACAGAAGGTCGCAGTGTTCTTCCAGCTCCAGCGACAAATTTCATGCTTTTCAAAAGATCCACAACAGAAGGCACATTTGACATGTATTGGATGTTTGATGTTGATGATGACATTATAATCGTCAAAGATAGTCTTCAGAATTCACAAATGTCAGCGTGATCGGGCGATGTTTGCACTCGTGTTGAAGATTTTCCACGATTTTGAAGCTTTCCCACGTGTAGATTCGTCTACTAATTCGTTCGAAACGGAATCAATAAGTGATCATCTTGAAGCTAATCTGAAACCCTTCGAACTTCGGGACTCCCTCCCGAGCGAAACCAAGACACCAGATCTCGAGAAGTCGATCTTCCAGAAATTACGTTTGGGTTGGCGAAGGCGCTACCGTTGAACGGAAGTCGATGAAGCTCGTAGGGAAATATCTGAGGGCTAAGTCGTTCAAACTTCGGAAGTTTTCATCAAAATTAGACCGTTATTTCGTGCAGGAACAAATCAAGTGAAATTTTGCTTTCGAGTCTACCAAGGTAGCAGAAGCTTTGTTTTCACTTTTGAAGGTTGAAAAAAAAGTTTTCCAAAATCAAAATTTCCACTCGCGTTTTACGTTACAGACCTTCCTGAACAATGAGGAATTTCACCATGTCGGAATTTCGTATTTTTTAAACCAAAATCGGATTCAGCACCTCGAAAAACCCCCTACGACAAACTTTCAGCCCGTACTTCCTAATTTACAAAAAAAAAAAACAGTGTAGAAAACATGAACGTTTAAAAAAAACCGGGAGGATGACGTCAACCAGAAATAGTTCATGTACGGCCGCTTGAAGCGCTGAGATCGGGAAATCTCTCTTTGTATAGTCCTCAGAGGCAACTTTTCACAAAACCAGTAAAGATCGAAATCGAAGAACTGAAGAGAAAAAATAGAAAAAGCAAGATGGAGAAAATTGAAAACTTTCCTCTTGGATAACACGATTTTGTCGTTCAATTGGGCAACAATGGGAGGGGACGGCGATCCGAACAGCCAATCAGCGAGCGTTTTCGCTTCAGGTTGAAGAGGTCCGTTTTCCCGGTTATTTTTTGAAATCATAATTTTTGAATGTCTCCCAAAAATGACAGGTGACTTATTTTTCAAAATCAACCCGATTTTCATCTATCCCACACCACTAACTATTCAGGAAAAATGCAAACAGAATTCGGTGAAATTCCTCATTTTGGTTCCGTGTCTGTCTGAGTATTTGTCATGAAATCCTTGCCGCGGCCATAACTTCTACAATTATCATCCGATTCCGATGCAATTTTCAGGGATTGTGCGGGTTGGTATGTAGATGGTCCCCTATGAAAATAATTACCCCCGGACTGATAGTAGCCGCTGCGCATGCGCAAACGTGAATTACTCGCGTTTTACGTTTCAGATCTTCCTGAAAAATGTTGGTTCCGTGTCTGTCTGTGTGTCTGTAATGAAATCCTTGCCTCAGCCATAACTTTTATATTTCTCATCCATTTCAATGAAATTTTCGGGGATTTTGCGGGTTGGGGTGTAGATGGTCCTCTATGAAAATCATCGCCCCCGGACTGAAGCCACTGAAAAAGTATATTTTCTTGTAACAGCCATAACTCCTACATTTTCCAACAATATTCAGTGATCGTGCGGGTTGACGTGTAGAGTCCCCTATGAGGGTAGTGCAACGTACTTAGAGATTGATGTTTTCAGATCATCTATACTACAGATCATCTATACAATCGGGTTATGGATACGAGGTAGCTATGTGCCACACCCACTTGGCAGACGTTTTTATTTCGGAAGACCCACTCCACGAATTGCTTTCCTACCTTTGGCAGTGAGGAAGTGTAAATTCGTCACCTCAAGAAAATCTGTATGACTGCATCGGTAAGAACTGAATTGATAGGCTAGTCGAGATTTTTTTTTTCAAAATGTAACATCGAGCAATAATAAGCAGTTTGGTTTCCGAGTCTACCAAGATAGCACCAGCATTGTTTTCATCAACACACCAATCCGAACTATCCACGAATAGGTACTATTCATCAAATTTGGATGACTGTTTTCACAGTGTTTTTCTTCATGTTGGTTGGTGGTAACAATGGCAAAGCCGTGTTCTTAGCAGACGAGTGATCTATATTGGAAAAATAAAAAATGAACCTTTGTGTAATAATTTGCAGCGTTTTATTTCGGAAGACCCACTCCACGAATTGCTTTCCTACCTTTGGCAGTGAGGAAGTGTAAATTCGTCACCTCAAGAAAATCTGTATGACTGCATCGGTAAGAACTGAATTGATAGGGTAGTCGAGATTTTTTTTTTCAAAATGTAACATCGAGCAATAATAAGCAGTTTGGTTTCGGAGTCTACCAAGATAGCACCAGCATTGTTTTCATCAACACACCAATCCGAACTATCCACGAATAGGTACTATTCATCAAATTTGGATGACTGTTTTCACAGTGTTTTTCTTCATGTTGGTTGGTAGTAACAATGGCAAAGCCGTGTTCTTAGCAGACGAGTGATTTATATTGAAAAAATAAACCTTTGTGTAATAATTTGCAGCGTTTTTAGAAAAAAAATTGGCAATGATTGTATTGGTAATAGGCTCTGCCAGCCAGCATATTAGTAGGTTCATCGTCCCTCACTTTTCAGAAGGCTTGCATCTTTTCCTCCTTTTCTCATTCGAGCCATCTTTGAGGTACTTGTAAAGACTTTCTCGAAAATGTCTGCCTATTAGACAGACGAACAGACTTCAATACATAAGACCTACTTATTGTAGATCGCAAATATTGTACGCGTTGTATCGTTGCACCACCTACTTCATATCCACATCGCATTAATGATTCCCTTTGACGTTGTCAAGGAATCCATACAGCTTCTCCTCTCAATTACCGCAATTTGTCACTCGAAAAAGTCTCGTAGTTGAAACCCGGGCAGCATCTGAACACCCTCAATATCTCGAGTGACATTTAATCAACGTCAGCCCAACCAGGGAAATACGTTGTGATTACAAGTCGGGGCTTTTCATTCCGAGATGACGATCGCATCGTCAGCGTCCAATTAGCTGCAGACGTGCAGCCCCGCAGAATGGCGGGCGTTGATTGGTTACATCTCCAGGCGCTGGAGGGATAGGGGAGGGGGGAGGCTGAATATGTGGGAACATCGAATGCCCTGTTTGAACAGCGTATGCACGGTTTATCAGCCATACAAACGGCAAAATAATTCGACGATCGTGTTTTCTGTTTAAATTACATTCCGTTTCGACGCTGGAGAGAAGGCGAGCACGTGTAGGTACACTCGAATGTTTGTTGAACGGTTTTCTATTTGTTCCTTTTGAGGATATGAATTCAAACGTACGCCAGACAGGTTACCGCCCAGTAAATGCAACTATCGTCTATTCAATCAACGTTTCGAGAAACCATAACAATATTGAAGGTTCTAACCAGTGAACATTATATCACACGTAGAATAACACGGACGAAGGACATATTATTACAATTGGCTGGTAGTTATTGACAAAAAACGAACCTTTGGAATCGAAAAAAAATTTAACCCTCCCGTCAGAATTAGTTGGTTTACGTTTCAAGATACGTGGAATTCAAAAATCGAATAACAATTTTGCCGTCCGCGGCACTTTTATTAGTTACTTCTTTCAGTTCCGGTACTTTTCTTAGTTCCTTATTAGTTACTGTGGACCGATTTCGATGAAATTTGGTATATGGGCTCCACTTGGGGTCTAGTTGTGCCCCGAAGCTTTTGGTTGATGTCAGTCACTTCTAAGGGTTGAAAGTTTGAAAACGCCCTATCTCGAAACCTATTGATGTAGAGGTATTGTTTTTTCATCGATTTAAAAAGTACCTATTGCTTTATTAAAATCGAATGAGACCTTTCAGAACTTTTTAGGACAAACCGTTCACTCCCTATTAGAACTTAAAAGGGTTAAACTTACGATAAATCAGAAACACGGGCATGAATCGCAAAAGAGGCCTAATCTCCTTTCAAATTTCAACTGACAAAAATGCGATCGTTGTTCGTTTCTTCCATTTGTCCTCAGTTTTTAGGACGTCCCTCAGTAAGACTTGGGCGAAAAAAAAATAACCACACAGTAATCCGTTTTAGACCATTCTGAATCCAAATCCGCGAAAAAAACCATAGGTGTACCTATGTCTGTGTGTGTGTGTGTATGTGTGTGTGTGTAACAAAATCTTGTGTACTCTGCCCAGGCCTCAGTTCTCAACCGATTTTCCTGGTTCTTTTTTGTTCGACGCGGAAAACTATCTAGTTGTGCACTACGTCGCCGGAATTTCGAATTTTGCCTTTTAAGGAGGGAAAAGGGGGGGGGGGGTTAATGCTCAAAAAACGTGTGTTTTTGGGCATAATCTTGTGTCGTCTACCCAGGCCTTAGTTCTCAACTGATTTTCGTGGTTCTTTTTTTCTTCGACGCGGAAAACTATCTAGTTGTGCACTACGGCGCCGGAATTTATAATTTAGCCTTTTAAGGGGGGAAAGGGGGGGTTAATGCTTAAAAACGTACGTTTGCGGGCATAATCTTATAAACTTTGCCCAGGCCTCAATTTCCAACCGATTTGTGTGTTTCTTTTTTTGTTTGACTCAAATAACTTCCGAGTTGTACATGATTTCACCAGAGTACCAAAATTTGCAAGAGGAGGGGATTGGTGGGGGGATAATATTCACAAAATATCCAATTTTGGTTCATTATTTTCAATAATAAACCTTTGGAATCGACCAAGAAAACCGCAGAAAAGTGCCGTACGCCGTACGCGGCACTTTTGCCACTTAGCATTGACCGATTTTGATGAAATTTGGTATGTAGGCTCCATTTGGGGTCTAGTTGTGCCCCGAAGATTTTGGTTGATGTAGGTCACTTCTAAGGGTTCCAAAATCAATTTTGAAATTTTCAAAACGCCCTAACTCAAAAAATTTCGATATAAAGGTACCTATTGTTTTTCCTTCAATTTAAGATTCTATAGAATTTTTAGAATTTTTTGAGACCACTTGGAGCTCTGTCGGACAAACCGTTCGCTCACTACGAGAATTTAAAGTTTGGACGTACGATAAATCAGAAACACGAGTGTGAATCGCGAATGAAGCCTAATCTCCGTTCAAATTAAAGCTGACCGAAATGCGATCGATATTTTTCTTCATGTTGGATGGTTGGTGGCTTTGCAGACGAGTGATCTATATAGAAAAATAAAAAATAATAAACCATTGTGTAATAATTTGCAGCGTTTTCCTATTTCGTTATTAGTTACTATGGACCGATTTCGATGAAATTTGATATATGGGCTCCATTTGGGGTCTAGTTGTGCCCCGAAGCTTTTGGTCGATTTCAGTCACTTCTAAGGGTTGAAAGTTTGAAAACGCCCTATCTCAAAACCTATTGATCTAAAGGTATTGTTTTTTCATCAATTTAAAATAGTATTGCTTTATTAAAATCGAATGAGATCTTTTAGAACTTTGTAGGACAAACCGTTCGCTCCCTATTAGAACTTAAAAGGGTTAAACTTACGATAAAGCAGAAACATGAGTATGAATCGCAAAAGAGGCCTAATCTCCTTTCAAATTTCAACTGACAAAAATGCGATCGTTGTTCGTTTCTTCCATTTGTCCTCAGTTTTTATTCCTTATTCAAATTTCAAAATGATGGCACTCACAACTCGAGAGTAAAGCGTTTATTTCTTCAAAATAAATTTGATTGTATAAATATGGTTGGTAGGTACTAACAAGAAATGTTCTTTCTATACATACAAAATAATAATCCTTTGTGTAATAGTTCGCAGCGTTTTCATGACAGAGACAAACACTAACAGGATCGATTATGTCCCAAACTACCCTTCAAAAGGAACCAAAATCCGGCCAATATAGCTAACGTTAAATTCCGCCTTTCTTAAATTTCCTCCAACATTAGAGACGTAATATCTTAGACAAGTTTTAGCTGTGTAAAACTTCTACAAAAACTATAAATTGTTGGAATAACATTATTCCCAAGGGATTAACCGACAGAATTTTTAATAAATAATATAACATAGTAACCCGCAGAGGTGTGGCTACGGTCGTTGGGGGGTCGTTGTTTGGCGGTGGACTTTGGATCGACCTCTGTGGGGATCGTGGGTTCAAAGCTCATCGCCGGCAGCGTGCGTTTTTCGGCGGCCGTCCCAACCGAGGACGGTTAGGCAAGGGAAGCCATGAGCGAAGTCATCAGAGCAAATTCTGATCTTCCCTTTGCAAGACAGCTGATGACGTCCACAACGCCAGGGCTGGCAGTCGGACGAAAATCCAACTTGAAATGGTTGTTTACTTTACTTACTTTACTAGTAACCCGTTAACTTAAACCACTAAAAATTGTCTCAAACCTGCAGGTAGTAATAGTATTTTCTCATAAGAATATCATGGATAATCATATATGATACGATAATTATTGAGTAATAATAATTGATCACAGCTCTAATAGAAATATCATGCTAAGAAGCACAATCCAGTTCATTTCTGAATTTAGTAACATCAACATGATGGGGAATTTCCTTCTTGAGAATCGAGCTTTTTCGATTTTCAAGAATATGTGCCATGAGACTACTGATTAGATCGTCTTTACAAGCATTATGAAATCATTATGGAACCAATTCCTAACTACGCTCTAAATTTTAAAGAAATTGAACCAATGAGGGATCAATTTTTCATAACTCACAAGGTTGGGTCTAACGAAACGGTAAATGATTTTGATGCGGATCATTCTAGGCTTGACTTAATCAACACCCTGAATTTTCATCAAAATTTTATGAAATTCTTTTGCATAGTTTTTCTGGGGATGAAAATGGGATGTTTCAGGTGTTTCCTCATGTTTTGTATTCACAAAGAACATGGATTGTGCAGGAGTAGAATTTTATTGATCTGATTCGTACATAGTCGTGCAATTCCTCCTCACCCTCTTGTAGTCCATAAAACAATACTACCAATAGCCAGGTGAAGATCTTAAGGGGACGAGTCCATCCTGGCAGCGACTGACGCGACCTCGAACTTTAATCTACATTATATCTATTTCCATTCAATCCAAGACCTTGAAATTTTTAACCTATGAGTGGTTGGATGGATTATTGTTTTGCAGTTCCTTATTCACTATGAGTACCAACCAATAGCCAGGTGAAGATCTTGAGAGTAGTCAGAGCACAGCACCGAGTATTACCGCAAGTGTTTTGTGTTTGGAAATTGGCACAATGGATTCAACGAATCAATCTTCGATGGGGAATTTCGTTCCACAGTATACGCATAAACCACATTTCATTTTCTCCCTCAATTTTTGACGATTCAGGTAATTTTAGCTTGAGCCTCAAATCATCAATTTCTCAAATCAATGTCATAAAAGGAATAGTAGAAAAGCCTCTGGATATTATGAATTTGACACATTTGCGAAAAAAACAGGTTGGCTAAAAAGCCGGGAAAGACCCGGATCGATCCGCCAATTAATCCACGGAGCTTTATTCAAACACCGGAGATAACGGTGGGGCGCTGGTAATTGGAATTCAAAATGTGTGATTGAGTTTGAAAGGTGTGATAAAAAGGGACGGTAGAAAAAGGGAAGGGGGGAAAAGAGAAAGAAACATTTTTTTTATCATTCAGTGAAAAGCAAACAAATCCTGTCTCCATATGGGCTGCAAAGCGAATGGATTTTTCAAGTAAAAGGTTGAAAAAGGGAGAGATAGAGTTATTAATTGAGCGACTAAAAGGGAAGATAAGGAAAGGGAGATTTTACGGGTAGATGTGGAATACAGGGAGGCGATAAAGAGAGATGTGAAATACAGGGGGCGATAAGGGGAGATGTTGAATACAGGGGGGCGATGTGGACCGCAGAGGTAGGTACTTCCACAAGTCAAGGCCGCCAGATAAAGCCCCTTTGTGAAGGGAAGCGGTGCGCATAAAATTTGCGAATCCTCTTCCTTGGCCGTCTGAATGTGATAGGAGAGGACATTGCTGTGATAACAGAGAATGGGACGAAGCGACTGCCGTGATACAGGAGAGTTTGTTGAGATTAGATAAAACCGACCTTCTGTTTTTCCGATCAATTCGGTTTTGACCGTTAAAGCGTTGAATGGTCGGTGGGTATCACGGTGATTTATTGAGTTCATAAATGATCAATGACGAGCGAAATTTATTGCATCCTAGACTATCAATTGTGTGGCTCGAGTTCATTTCTGGGGGATAAAAAGAAATCGCGTGCTACCACCTAGATTTCAAACGTTTATTCGTTTCTCGGAACTTCATAGGAGGATGTATATTTCTTATGAAAAGAATGGGGGTCCAGCTGAAGAAGGGAGGTAGAGGGGTGGCCCACTGATGAAGTTGGAGGCCAGGCCCACCGTGATAATACGTTCCGAGTCTACCCCAGTGAGGGAAGTTGAGGTCTAGCCCACTGAAGGAAGTTGGGGTCTAGCCCAATGAGGGAAGTGGTGTCTAGCCCACTGAAGGAAGTTGGGGTCTAGCCCAATGAGGGAAGTTGGGGTCTAGCCAACTGAAGGAAGTTGGTGTCTAGCCCACCGAGGGAAGTTGGTGTCTAGCCCACCGAGGAAAGTTGGGGTCTAGCCCACCGATGGAAGTTGGTGTCTAGCCCACCGAGGAAAGTTGGGGTCTAGCCCACCGAGGGAAGTTTATGTCTAGCCCACCGAGGAAAGTTGGGGTCTAGCCAACTGAAGGAAGTTGGTGTCTAGCCCACCGAGGGAAGTTGGTGTCTAGCCCACCGAGGAAAGTTGGGGTCTAGCCCACCGATGGAAGTTGGGTCTAGCCCTGCGAGGGAAGTTGGGGTCCTGCCCACCGAGGGAAGTTGGGGTCTAGCCCACCGAGGGAAGTTTATGTCTAGCCCACCGAGGAAAATTGGGGTCTAGCCAACTGAAAGTTGGTGTCTAGCCCCACCGAGGAAAGTTGGGGTCTAGCCCACCGAGGGAAATTAGGGTCTAGCCCACCTAGGGAAGTTGGGGTCTAGCCCACCGAGGGAAATTAGGGTCTAGCCCACCTAGGGAAGTTGGGGTCTAGCCTACCGAGGGCAGTTGGGGTCTATCCCACCGAGGGAAATTAGGGTCTAGCCCACCTAGGGAAGTTGGGGGTCTATCCCACCGAGGGAAGTTGATGTCTAGCCTACCGAGGGAACTTGGGGGTCTAGCCTACCGTTGTAAGTTGGGGTCTAGCCCACCGAGGGAAGTTTATGTCTAGCCCAACAAGGAAAGTTGGGGTCTAGCCAACTGAAGGAAGTTGGTGTCTAGCCCACCGAGGGAAGTTGGTGTCTAGCCCACCGAGGGAAGTTTATGTCTAGCCCACCGAGGGAAGTTTATGTCTAGCCCAACAAGGAAAGTTGGGGTCTAGCCAACTGAAGGAAGTTGGTGTCTAGCCCACCGAGGGAAGTTGGTGTCTAGCCCACCGAGGGAAGTTTATGTCTAGCCCACCAAGGAAAGTTGGGGTCTAGCCAACTGAAGGAAGTTGGTGTCTAGCCCACCGAGGGAAGTTGGGGTCTAGCCCACCGAGGGAAGTTTATGTCTAGCCCACCAAGGAAAGTTGGGGTCTAGCCAACTGAAGGAAGTTGGTGTCTAGCCCACCGAGGGAAGTTGGGGTCTAGCCCACCGAGGGAAGTTTATGTCTAGCCCACCAAGGAAAGTTGGGGTCTAGCCAACTGAAGGAAGTTGGTGTCTAGCCCACCGAGGAAAGTTGGTGTCTAGCCCACCGAGGTAAGTTGGGGTCTAGCCCACCGATGTAAGTGGGTCTAGCCCACCGAGGGAAGTTTATGTCTAGCCCACCAAGGAAAGTTAAGGTCTAGCCAACTGAAGGAAGTTGGTGTCTAGCCCACTGAGGAAAGTTGGGGTCTAGCCCACCGAGGGAAGTTGGGGTCTAGCCCACCGGGGGAAGTTGGGGTCTAGCCCACCGAGGAAAGTTGGGGTCTAGCCCACCTAGGGAAGTTGGGGTCTAGCCCACCGAGGGAAGTTGGGGTCTAGCCCACCGAGGGAAATTAGGGTCTAGCCCACCTAGGAAAGTTGGGGTCTAGCATACCGGGGGAAGTTGGGGTCTAGCCCACCGAGGGAAGTTGGGGTCTAGCCCACCTAGGGAAGTTGGGGTCTATCCCAGCGAGGGAAGTTGATTTCTAGCCTACCGAGGGAAGTTGGGGTCCAGCCCACCGAGGGAAATTAGGGTCTAGACTCCTCCGAGGGAGGTTGGGGTTTAGCTCAGTCTGCCTCTCCCCAACGAGTCTCGAATAAATCAACACTAAGTGTTGATTTATTATTCCGAGACAAGTCTTGTCTCGGACTAATTCACAATTACCCCCCATTCATAAGTCGTATCCTTTCTAAAAATAATTTCCTATAATGTACATTTCTGCTCGGGTGCCCATTTCAAGCTCCATCTCACAAAATAACTTTGATAAATTCAATTCGGATATTTCATAAAGCGCGGGAACCAGGTAGGTCGGGTTCGCTCTCAACCTGAAACTGTGTGGAGTTTCTGAATGATGTTGATCGTGTGTGAGGATGGACGCACACTCTCTCGATGTTTTTCTTAGCACGTCCCCGCCATTCCCCAAACTCGGAATCAAGAAAACGCTCCCCACGAAAACCCTTTCAATATGTATTCTCCTCTACCTCGGCCGCGCACACACTCGTCGGACTTACACGTCTACAGACACACACTTACAAAGTTCCCGTTGAAAAAGCACACTTCATGCGCTTGAATTGATATGAGGCAGGGATGACTTTTTTCCCCTAAAAAAAAAAAACTCGCAAGCTGCGGAAGGAATATTAAGACCCTCTCGTTTCCAGGGAATTTATGCATTTTTGACGTACAAGTCCGTCGGTGGAATGTTGTTTTCATTTTAATTGCTGAATCTTTTAAATCTCGAAAAAACACGACATCCGTGAGGAGACATTAATTAGAACCGAAGTTTCGGTCGTACCAGAATTTATTTTGTTATTTATTTAGTTTTATTTCTGTTAACTTATTCTCCGAGCTACTTCCCTTGAAAACCCTCTGTTGTTTCAAATTTTCTGTTCTATATGAATTAATGAATAACTGTGACTATAACTCACTATTACTCTGCTATTACTTATACTCAATTTATTAATAGCAAAGTAACACAATCGTCAATATCAATGTAACCAAAAACCTACTAAATAATTAGTCTTTTGCTGTTAATGCTGTATTTTTGTGGTTTATTTGTAGGTATTGTCACTTTAAAAAAAGTCCATTCATACAGCATGAATTAATGAGCGAATTTTTAGAGAAATCTTTTTTTTTACATTCTTCAGGGATCGTTTAAGAATGTTCCATAACGGATTTCAGTGAACAAATTTTTCGAAAAAGTCAATTCTAAAGATTTCGAGACGATCGAATAGCTTCATTTTTGACCGTTTTCAACGCGCCGAAGGCGCGTGAAAGAGGAGGTACTCAATTCGGGTTGTCGTGGGACGACGGATTTTTTTTTTTTTTTTTTTTTTTTTGTATGTCTGAACACCTTGCATCTCTTCATTCTGGTACCAATCTGTCTGGTTCTTTTTGAAATTTGTTCTACCAGTATCCGTGGTGATCCTGTTTCAAACAGATTTCATTTTGCTTTGTTAAAAGCATCGAAAATTTGCGAAAGAAGTTGAAAAACATGGTTTCCGTTTTCGGGAATACTGGTCCGCATTCACTCTTCTTGCCCTGTGACTTCCGACTGAACCAATGACGGACTATTTGTGTATAGTCAAATTGAAGGTCTGATTGTAAGCTTCAAAATGGTATGCTATATGAGGGGGTTCCGAAAACTAAAAGGTGCTGCGGGGGATGAGAAAGGGGGAAATTATACTGGGTTATTCGCTCAGAACCTGCATGAGCCGTATCAAACGTGTTTATCAATGCTCGAATATGTGAGTTTTCCTACCATATACGTATGAGGGATAATTATGGTACTGTTAGTTAGGTATTCTAACAAGTGGGTGTAGCACATAGCTTCCTCGTCATCCTTAACATGGTTGGGTAGGTAATGGTATAGAAGATTGTCGGAACTGCATAGTGCCTTACCAAATATGAGGGATTATAGGACAACTAGGTGATGAGATGGTTTTCTACCTAGTGGGTGTAGCACATAGCTTCCTCGTCATCCATAATACAGTTGGGTAGGTAATGGTATAGGAGATTGTCGGAACTGAATAGTGCGCTACCAAATATGAGGGATTATAGGACAACTAGGAGATGAGATGGTTTTCTACCAAGTGGTTGTAGCACATAGCTTCCTCGTCATCCATAATACAGTTGGGTAGGTAATGGCATAGGAGATTGTCGGAAACTGAATAGTGCCTTACCAAATATGAGGTATTATAGAATAACTAGGTGATGAGGAGGTATTCTACCAAGTGGGTGTAGCACATAGCTTCCTCGTCATCCATAATATAGTTGGGTAGGTAATGGTATAGACGATTGTCGGAATTGAATAGTGCCTTACCAAATATGAGGTACATAGTACAACTAGGTGATGAGGGGGTAATCTACCAATTGGGTGTAGCACATAAGCTTCTTCGTCATTCATAAATAGTTAGGTAGGTAATAGTACAGGTGATCGTCAGAACTGAATTGTGCCGCACCAAATATGAGGTATGTAGTACAGTTAGGTGATAAATCCTCGTCAATCATGTCATGGTTGAGTTGTTGAATTGTGTAGTCAGAACTACCCAGTACCTATCAAATATGAGGGACGTCGAACAGTTAGGGGATATGAGAGTAGATTGCTAAGTAGCAAACTGAACCAAATACCTCCTGAAACTGATCCAAAAACGGAAACTCATCTCTATATGGAAACTGATCCGGATTACAGAATGTGGTCCACCCTACGGCGTCTAGTTTACCTTGCTGAAATGATTCACAGTATGGAAATAGATCTACATTAACAGGTCGATAAACTGTGGGTAAATTAATTTCAGATTTAAATTGAAGACCACTAAAAAGTGAAAAATAAAAAATAATATAAAATGGAAAAATAATAAAATAAAAACCTTTTTAACAAAAAAATAGACCGACCTCAAAAATTATGTCCGTGAACACCAAAAAGGGAAAAATAATAACCTCAGCGAAAACGTACTTGATGTAGCAGGTTGTTGGACATAGATATCTAGTCAACAGATGGAATGTGATTCACACTTCTTGTCACACTCATATCCTCCATAATACAATAGCAGTGACGTACCTACTATCTAATAATGTTGGAAACTTATATCTACTCGTATTCATGTTTTGTATTGCACGATTGACGCATGTTGTAATACTCACCAGATCATGTGAGTAGTACTTAATAACCACAGGGTATCCAGATAGGTAGGTAGGTACGCATTGAAGTCGCCGCCGTGCCCATCTGTAGACACAAACGTCTTCAAGATCTTCTACTCACCAACATATTATTCTTTTTCGCAAATATACATACCTCCTATACTGCAAACATGCTTCCACACCGATTATGAACGTAAATATTTGTTCGTTTAAAATTGTGGGAGGTGTTAAATGTTAATTACTTAGGTAACAACGCTTCCAACGGTATGTAGCTATATTACAATATGTCCACCAATATAATAAACTGTCTCCTATAATAAAAAAGTCTCAAAAAACTTGTCACACTACTTGTCACATTACTTCCTAGGGAGGTTCACACTTACTATCATACTCATATAGCAGCAGAGACGTACTAGGTACCTGATAGTTTGGGGAGCACAGTTTAACTCAATGGTACTTACTCTTGTAATGCTAACCAGATCATCGAATAAGGGAGGTAGTTAGTTTGTGTCTACTGATGGGCACGGCGGCGACTTCAATGCGTACCTACCTACCTATCTGGATACCCTGTGGTTATTAAGTACTACTCACATGATCTGGTGAGTATTACAACATGCGTCAATCGTGCAATACAAAACATGAATACGAGTAGATATAAGTTTCCAACATTATTAGATAGTAGGTACGTCACTGCTATTGTATTATGGAGGATATGAGTGTGACAAGAAGTGTGAATCACATTCCATCTGTTGACTAGATATCTATGTCCAACAACCTGCTACATCAAGTACGTTTTCGCTGAGGTTATTATTTTTCCCTTTTTGGTGTTCACGGACATAATTTTTTTTTAAATTTGCTAGTGAGATGTCGAGAGATAAGGAGAAGAGGACGGCGAGGTTCTATCCTCAGCCTTTTCTCTCAGTTTTTATAGCCAGATTTTCTCAAACTTGGAGGACATTTGGGGCTGGGCTCAAGAAGAACAAACTAGGATTCCATCATGTACCGACCAATTTCATACCGCGGATTTTCATAGTAAGGCGCGTGAAAAAGTGAAACATCATCAACACAATCGCGAATGACTTCACAATCGAGGTGCTGTAATCCGTGTAATTCAATGTGAGAAAGCCATACCTACTGCCAACCAGCACCTCAAAATCAGGCTACTGTATTGAAGGTACATCGCATGGTTTGAGGTAAAGTTACCTACGTACTAATAATTCAACAACCACTGAGTAACTGGGGGAAATTGAAGGAACTTGTGAAAATTGAAAAGTCTACGCTATTTATTGAAAATAATAAACCTTTGGAATCGAGCAAGAAACAAAATTTTAACCCCCACGAAATTTGATATTTTAAGGTACGTAGAATCCGAAAATCGAATAAAAAATTTTCCGTCCGTCCGCCGTACGCGACACTTTTCTTAGCAACAGATTTGGTTCAAATTTGGTATATGGGCTCCATTTGGGGTCTAGTTGTGCCGTGAAGCTTTTGGTTGATGTCATTCACTTCTAAGGGGTGAAAATTAAGGGTTAAAATTTTCAAGAGTGCCCTAGCTCGAAAACTCTCGAAATACAGATATGTTTTTTCTCCAATTTCAATTAGTATTGAATTTTTAAAAACTTTCGAGACCACCCGGAGCTCTGCAGGACCAACCGTTCGCTCCCTGAGAGTATACATATCTAATTACACTGTTGAATAGGGCGTTAAATTTACTATCTTTCAAGTGGTTACACAACACTTTTTGTAAGGTCGTGATGAGTTAAAAATTAACTCGTAAAGTCATTGTTGTCAAATTGTCAAAATTTCCTACTTTTTCTTTTCATTGTTAAGGTTTTACTTCCACACGGGTTTTCACGTACCTCCACACCAAAAACAGCGCAAAGATCTCAGCTTTCCGACGGTATAATTTGTTTTAATTTTACTCGGCTAATTAGGGGTCAAAAATACGTTTGAATGTGGAAAAATGTGGTTCTGCTCATGGAAATCGAGGTTTTCTGGTTCATTGGGCCTCGGGCAGGTTCGAGGAATTAGGGGTGGAATTCTACGTCATCTTCCACGCTATTAGAATGATTCCATCACCGTTGCTATGTGATAGCTCAGTATTGAATTTTGGTGGGTATGAATCTTTTTTATTTACTTGGTAAATCATAAATCATAAATATTACTTACTTCCTCTAAAAAATCATTATTCCTCTGTATTTTTTATTCCACATCTGCACACTATTCTTTATAAGATATCTCTTTTTCCATAAAATCGAGAAAGTTGAGAGAATTGAAAATTGAATTTGTGCATAAATATTTGTAAACTTGTGAATTAAAAAAAAAAAAGATTCGGACTCACCAAAATTCAATATTGAGCTGTCATATGTCATAATGGAATAATTCTAATAGCGTGGAAGATGACGTAGAATTCCACCCCTAATTCTTCGAACCTGCCTGAGGCCCAAAGAACCAGAAAACCTCGATTTCCATGAGCGGAACCACATTTTTCCTATTTCAAACGTATTTTTGACCCCTAATTAGCCGAGTAAAATTGAAACAAATTATACCGTCGGAAAGCTGAGATACGTGAAAACCCATGTGTAAATAAAACCTTAACAATGAAAGAAAAAGTAGGAAATTTTGACAATTTGACAACAATGACTTTACGAGTTAATTTTTAACCCACCACGACCTTACAAAAAGTGTTGTGTAACCACTAGAAAGATGGTAAATTTAACGCCCTATCCAACGGTGTAATTAGATTTCAAAGTGCTCGTAAATTAAGAGAGTTATGGTCATTTTTATGGCTTAAGGTCGAAAACACGAACAAAATCTTAAAATTGAAATAACTTGTAAATTGAGCGTCTAACCAAAATTTGCTAGGACACACTTTCTTACTAAAATTAGTTGTAGAATCGACTCCCGAAGTTTTTCGGTCCTTAACATGGGACACCCTGCATATGTCAATGACTTTCATTGCATTTCATTTCACCTCGTACAATCCATAAAAATCTTATCTAAATAGACCACGAGTTACTGTTGAGCTCATCTTCTTGGAAAACTCAGCAACACGTACATGTTGTCCCGTGCAATGCACGGGAAACCGATTTGTAATTAATAATAGATGTTGTTCCTAAACTCGGTGAAGCTCTGCTCATAGTGTTCCGGTTTTGTTGTCGAAGGCAGCTGAAACCATCTGCCTAACGGTTATCGATTTCATTCGAGAGGACCTCCTGAAAGTTATGAGACACCCCAGTCGATAATGCAGGAAGACGCTTTGATGACACTCAGCCGTCTCTCGCTCCCATTATGAAGTAAACGTTATAAATTATGGAACGGTCAATATAACTTCTTAATGCGATCCATCTGAAAAACGTCTGAGGGGGGGAGTTGATTGATGCCAATGTGATCCACAGCTCGATGGAAAGTTCCTTTGAAAGTGTCGCCAGGAAGCCTTCAAGATTCACTTTTCTCCTCGTAGTTAATATCTTACCGCTTTTATGAGGTCCCGCGAAGTTCAATATCAGTCCCCTCGACAGCTGCTCCCACGAAGCTCTCAGCCAACCGTTTAAAATCCTTAGTTAATTACCTGGTAACCTACAATCCCCATTGAACAAAAGCAAATATACCGCGAAACCATATTGGTTAGCATTAACGTACCTTATTACATTCACACAATGCCTTTAGAAGGCAGCAACCCCGGGGGTCACTCCCCCCTGGCGAGTTGTTTACCACAAATCCACTCTCCTATGGGCACTCGCTTCGTGAAATCATTCGAATCAATATAGAAGGTACGTAGAACGTTGATATGCATACGTCGGAGAGAATGTAAATCCGAAGCGATTACAAACGACTTCGTTGCATGTTAGGGAGTCACTCGGTCAGTTATCCTGTGTTTCATCTTCCCTAAATAATAGCGATCGTTATAACCTCGAGGTATGCAGTATAATTGATTCACACTTGTGTTTCTTTCGCAAACTGTTTTGGGTTGGTACGCTGATATAACGGAATCAGAATAAGAATTTCACTTCCCGACAGCGGGGGAACCACCCACGATAGCGCTACTTATTACGGGCGAACTATAAATCTGAAAGATTGTGACTTTCGAAAAAAATTCAATACTTTCACTTCGATTTTCATGGAGAACATCGCTGAAATTGTCCTAAAAATCGAACAGTAGCTTCCTATCACTTTTGTCTTTTACAAGGACATGCAGACACACAGACCGACTCTCAGATAGACAGACAAAACCAAAATTGTTAGAGGAGGTCTGGAGTGTAAAATGCGAGTGGAAATTCGATCTTGGAGGACTATTTTGATCCTTGAAAATGAGGCAATAATACTTGGTCGACTCTGTAGCGAAATATGCCTAAAATTTTTTTTTCTTCGCACAATAACTTCTTATCGTTTTGCCCGTTACAAGGCTTTGAGGAACCACAAACTGCATGAGAGACATACAGATAGACAATCAGGGAGACAGACAGACACGAAACTCAAATTGATTAGGAAAGTTTAATAGGTAAAACACGAGTAAAAATTTTGATTTTTGAGCATTTTTTTTTCGACCTCGAAAAGTGAAAAATGTTTACTTTTATTATTATTAAATTATTATTATTTTATTATATTTATTTAATTTTATTTTATTTTATTTATTATATTATATTATATTTTATTATTATTTAATGATGCTTTCGCTTTCTTGGTAGCCTCGGGAGCAAAATATACCTCCCTGCGAAAAATGCGTCAACTTTTAGCGATCAACATGAAAACTCAGATTCGGAATGAGTTTAAACCAAAAGAGGCGATATATAATCGACGTTTAGCAATAAATGTCTTTCACCTGAGCGATTTACGAGTTTAAACTCCATCTCGTGGGGGTTCGAGTTTAAACGGTCGAAAGTCGGCCGAATAAACTAGGTATTCTCGTTTAACTACAAATTCAATACGGCCGCGCATTGATTTGTGATTGTTTTCGAAATAAATTTGGCATTGCGAATCATGTTTGACTCGTCTGACGATGACGGCGACGTCCGAGTCGAATCCTGGATCGGATTCCACATTTAGAGGTGACGGATGATACTGAGTTTCCGCTTTTCCAAGGCCCCAATCATCCAAGTGCTCGACTAGATTGACACTCGCCTTGAGTTCCCGTCGGACAAACGGAAAATGAATAATGGTTTTTTCAATATCATAATAGTGCAACCTACATTCCTTGGTTGTTTCTATTCAACCATACATGGACGAATCATACAAGTTGGCCCTTATACAAAAATACCAGTTCGACCAAAATAAATTCCTATTGAGGTGAAATTGGGGGCCCTCCCCTTCGAGTACATTTAAATTATCAAAGTACATTTAAATTATCGAAGTGCATTCCTACCGTTTGAAACAAAGCGGCGGCCACTGTGTTTCACTAGGATACATCAAGGAAGGTAGGTACTTGAGTCTGGAGAAATACTGGAGTATTGCGCTCGTTGCGGCTCAAAGTGATGATTTGTAAAAACTCACTAGGTAGGTGATGAAAATAATCAGCAAAATAAAACGAAGGAATTGATATGAACCGGAAATAAAAAATAAAAATAAAAATAAACCACAGGAATCAGTAAAATAAAATTTAAAAAAAATATAATAAAAACGAAGGAATTTGAAAAATTGAACCGAAACACTGACACTGATACACTGATACACAAGGCGGGAATCTACTGTTAGCAAGCGCGGGAGGGGCTGATATTCAACGCTTCTATTGCTCCAATACGTCATGATGTCCAGCTTTCATTCGTTCCGCTCGACATTTCAAGATTAGCAAAATTCGATTATCTTAAACGACGTTTAACGATGATTTGGGTTGGTGAAAGACGCTTGCCATCTTGCCGGGTTTATTTATTCAGATCAACTATGAAGGCGTTTAGCTAAACGCGTTTTGAACAACTTTTGGTGAAAGTGGGCCTAAAGTCGACAATACATTATCAGTCAGTTTTTTTTGGGGTTATAGGTTGTAAAATTGCAGCTTGATGTGTTGCATTATCACTTGTCAAAGAATAATTCTGTACTTCCCATAGAATCTTAACACTCAGGCATTTAATACTGTCTCGTAGAGTTCTATTCTAGGAAAAAGTTACGTAACGACGAATATTCCCTTTTAACGAACGTGTTAACTCAAATTACGTCCCCAATGACACTGATTACGATGAAGGAAGCGAGTGAGAGGGATATATGACAAAAGTCGACAGAGAATGTCTCCGGAACTTTCTGATCAGTGATCACATTGTGAACAAATTGGATAGCGGTTCGAGCCTCAAAGGGACACGGACATACTGATAGCCACATACGAACGAATTATAATATATATATAGGAACAGGTAGGTGGATGATAAGTGCCTGCTGACGAAAGTAGAATACCGTGTAGGCTGAAGGAGGTTGTGAGAAGTGAAACACTCGAGACGTTTTTCTTCAGCACCATTGCTCATTCCCATCCTTTATCCATTCTTCCGCCTTATCCGTTCTCCTTGCCGTTTTTTGTTCAACCCCGCTACATTCACCCATTACCCATAAGAAAGAGGGGCGAAGAGAACTGATGATCCCATGCCTATCGTCGAGAATGTGGAAATCGATGCTGTGGAAAGTTGTGACCTTTTTTCAGATCTACACTAAGAGATACCAAGGAACAGTGTAAGATTGCGATTATTTGTTCTGCAATTGTCGTATTTTTTGAAAAATGTTGAACAGGTGGGTATTTTGTTTTAGAAACTTTTAGATACGCATAGTATAATACAAATTACGACTTCCCACTCAAAATATGACATCAAAATGCCTTTGCTAAGGTTTTAAGTTCTAAAACCTATTGAATAACTTATAGGTATAACTATAAGTAACTTTATAATAAATAAAATAATGTATAATAATAATAAACTTATTTTTTAAACCTATAAACCATTTTTTTCAATAAACTGCACCATTCCAGCATCTTTCCTGCTTCTTTGCTCTTTCAATCCTCACTCCCGATGGTTCCGTGAAAAGGCAATGTATCCTCCATCATGATCTTCGGTTATGAGGCAATGTATCTTCTAAGATACAAGTTAAAATTAGCAAAAAAATTGGGCGTAACGAGATTTTTTTCGAAAGAAAAGGTATTTTTGCATCTTTGGGTTGATTTACATCAGAAAAAAAGTTTCACCTAAATCCCAAACTTGCGCCATAAAGGGTTAAAATAAATACACAATATTTGAATGTAAAACCTTCCCAAAATTCAGGCAGGGGTGAAAGTCACGAAAATTGATTCCGCGCTGAGAGTGTTAAGAAAAGCCTTCATTTGAATTGGGAATGGTTTTATTTGGTTTGGAAACAGGTTTATTCGATTTGGGAAGTTGTAATTTGTTTTGAATTAAATTCAAATCCTTACAAATTTTGTAAAGTTCCATGTGCAATGCAAATCGTACAGGAGTGGTTCGTTTGATCTCGGTTGTTTCAGTCGTTTAGACGTGATTTGAACGTCAAGGACAAGTCAATGGGAATGTTACCCACTGTAAAACTTATACATGTCAAAATACGTTCAACAGATAGTTGGTTTGAGCTCTTCAAAAAGGCTAATTATGAGACACCATGATTTTTGTAAAATAGTATAATCCTGGTCTGATAGTCATCAACTTAGTTATCCTACTAATGGTTCCTCCTACAATGTGCTTAATGGATACTTTTGGGACTGGCGTTCGTACTGTTTCCCTCCTGATGCTACATGCTAATTTACTGCAAGATTGAACGGGTGATTATGGTACCAGTTATTTTCGAATTTACTTTTTTTGGTCCAAAAATAGGGACTATTCGGATTAGACTAATTTTACTTCTGGTTTGGGGGAAGAGGAGTCTGTTCCTAACAGGTAGGAAAGGCAACTGAAGCTATAAAAACTGATACGTACCAACAAATGACAATAATTATGACTGTTTCAGGGGAATGTTTTTTTGTAGTATTTGGAGAATGTTGAGATAATAAGTGAACGTAAGAGCAGGGTATCAAAAGAATCCATGTACTTCCGTACGTGAATGCATTTGAATGATTTCGATTGCACGAACATTCGGCGACCACTACTTTCATCCATCTTTGTTTGGTATCTCGAACAATAAGGAACAGAAGTTCACCAGGTCCCTTTTCCAGAGTCGGAGTCAGGAAAAGTCGGAGATCGGAAAACTGAGCGCCCCACTTGGAGCTAACAGGGTAAGATGCTCTTTCAGATGTTTATCGCTCGACAACTTTTCCGCCTTTAGTTGGTTTGACCCGAGCGGAAAAACAAGGGAAGTCAGAAATGAGCACGTGCTCCGCTAAATCCACCCATTTGGCCTCGAAGTTCTTAGACAGACTTGAAGTTGGAGTTTGCGTTATGAAGAAACAAGAATCGGACAAGGAAATGGCGTCCCTAAAAGGATTTGAAATAACTACAGTTACAGTCCTCGACCACCCTTGAAGCAACGTGGCTTATTCCAGTTTCTGTTTGCAACCCAGCACTCTGATATTGTTAGAGAAGGCAATTATTATAGTTTGTGAATTTATATTCTCTCGAAAGTTATTGAAAAAAGCCTGTCATGTTGGGCGAGATACAGCTTCCTCTTGTCTAAAATGAAATTTGAGTCGGTTCTCAATTCAAGTCGGTAATTTTGGTTGCTGTATAGCGTGCAACAATTTTTCGACGTCAACTATCTATGATAATTGATCTTGCTCTATGTTTACTTAGTCTGCTTTTGGTTTATTATTTTCAACAATGAACCTTTGGAATCGACCAAGACAAAAATATTTTTAGCACCCCCTCAAAATTTGTTGGTTTACGTTTCGAGGTACGTAGAATTCAAAAATGGAATCAAAATTTAGCCGTCCATCCGCCGTACGAGGCACTTTCCTCAGTTCCCATGGACCGATTTTGATGAAATTTGGCATGTAGGCTCCATTTGGGGTCTAGTTGTGCCCCAAAGATTTTGGTTGATGTTAGTCACTTCTAAGGGTTGAAAAATAAGGGTTGAAATTTCGAAAACGCCCTGAATCAAAAAAAATTTATGTAAAGGTATTGTTTTTCCATCAATTTAAGATAGTATAGAATTTGTAGAATTTTTTGAGACCACGCGGAGCTCTTTAGGACAAACCGATCGCTCATTAATTAAGGACAGTGCTCAGGTTTTAGAAACGAATGAGGTCATCCAGAGCTCTGAATGATGAACCATGGTTACATAATGAGAGCTGATCGTGAAATTAATCGAGATATATTCTCAAAAAAGCCCCCCCCCCCCCCTCAACCACCGACCCCTGGTCCCTAGAAGGGTTGGAAGAAGCCTTGTTCCTTGAAGACGGGTGATCTTTACAGAAAAACAATTGATCATTGTGCAATAATTTTCAGCGTTTTCTGTCAGGTTCGGGAATTGTGAGGGATGGGGTTGATGGTCATCTAGTAATTTCATTAATGTCCCTACATTCCAAAATTTTCGATTTCTCGAACCCGGCTACACTCAAAAATGGTGGTTGTATTCTCAATTTTCGAAGTAAAGATATTGGAACAGTCATACATGGAGTTATAAGGATTCCATGTAGCCATGCGCCACAGCCATAGACAAAAGTTGTGCTACTTGTAACTACTAACTAATGTATCTAATGTATCTTTTATGATTCGGCGCTGTGTTCAGTCAGAAGATAAACCACATGGTCGATGATGATGACGTAAACGATCAGTGCGGTCCTCCAAATCCCTACGGGGCAAAATAGTGTCATTTCCACAGGAAACGGGGGCGTCATTATAAGACCGAGGGGGAAGGCCTTCTTTGTTTTCATTGTCCGCTCCATGAAAAGCGAATGGGATGAGGAGAACGGTGGGAAGGAAAAATAGTTGTTTGTTGTTTACATACGACCGGGGAATTGGGACGGGAGAATTGGGACACGGAGACACAAAGAAGAGAAGGAAAAATCCGGCAAAGGGGAACAAATGATTTCAGGATGAGAATCCCCGGGCGAGAAGGTTTCTTGGTGGAAGAGATGCGAATAGAGCAGTTGGGGAAACCTTCTGAACACTCGCGAATCACTATCGGATAACTCCTGCAGGTAAATAAAAAATTATTTCTGCAAATAAATTAATAAAAAAAAAATCCAGTGAACAATTTCAGGATAATGCTTCATAAATTTTGAAAAAAAAAAAAAAAACTGTTGCAATAAGTTCATAATTTTGCTTCCGAGCCTACCAAGGGTAGCGGAAGCTTGTTTCACTTTTCAAGGACGAAAAAAAAAGTTCTCCAAAATCAAAATTTTCACTCGCGTTTTGCGTTTTAGACCTTTCTGAACAATTTTGGTTCCGTGTCTGTGTGTCTGTCCGTCCGTCATGAATTCCTTGTAACGCGCATAACTATACGAAGTTTTTGTCCGATTTCGATGAAATTTTCAGGGATTGTGCGGGTTTGTGTGTAGACGGTCCCCTATGAAAATCACTATCCCCGGACTGACAGAAGCGACTGCGCATGCGCAAACGTGAATTCCTTGTAACGGCCATAACTTCTACATTTTCCATCCGATTTCAATGAAATTTTCAGGGATTTTACAGATTAATCTTTAAATGGTCCCCTATGAAAATCACTACCTTCGGACTGATAGTAGCCACTGCGCATGCGCAAACGTGAATTCCTTGTAACGGCCATAACTTCTACATTTTCCATCCGATTTCAATGAAATTTTCAGGGATTTTACAAATTAGTATTTAGATGGTCCCCTATGAAAATCATTACCTTCGGACTGATAGTAGCCACTGCGCATGCGCAAACGTGAATTTCCTTGTAACGGCCATAACTTCTACATTTTCGATCCAATTTCAATGAAATTTTCAGGGATGTTACAGATTAGTATTTAGATGGTCCCCTATGAAAATCATCACCTTCGGACTGATAGTAGCCACTGCGCATGCGCAAAGTGAATTTCCTTGTATCGGCCATAACTTCTACATTTTCCATCCGATTTCAATGAAATTTTCAAGGATGATACAGATTAACTTGTTTTGATGTTTAGAGATTAACTACTGTGTATCGGATCATCTATACAATCAGGTTATGGATACGAGGAAGCTATGTGCCACACCCACTTGGCAGACGTTTTTAGTTTGCAATTTTAACACGGAATATGGGTTTGACATGGATATGTCTTTTAGCTTGGGGTGTCTGAAGAAAACTGTAAAAAATGCCTGAGAAAGTTCGTCATGGGGGACGACAAGTATGCAAGTGAGAGGGAAGATTCCAATAGTTTTCTCAATTTTTCTCAGCTGTCGGTTGACTGATTTTGAAATTTCAAATTGATCTGAGTTCATCTTAACCAAATAGAGGTAACTGTAAATGCCAAATTAGAAAAAATTCCACCCTACAATAATTATCTTTTTTTTAAATCTTAACTTGGAATGATTTTTAAAAAATACTGAACGCGATATTTGCTATTATTAAACGTGATGATGTTCTTGAAAATAGATATACAGAAAAATAAAAAAAGAAGACAATTTTTCGATGGTAAAATTTTGATATGTGTAATTACAGGAATGAAACATTTTTCGTTGGTCCTGTTTCGTACATAGCTTTAATAGATATTGGGAGTAACTATCTGTAAATGAGTTTTCTGTGAGCGTCGGACTGCGACAGGGAGATCCATTCGCAACGACCTTATTCAAATTTATAATGAAATCAGATAAGATAAGAAGCGTTCGAACAAATCCAGGCGGAACAATCTTTAATAGACTCATTCAACACCTGGTGTACGCAGATGATGTTGATATCTTTGCTAGTCTCGTCGGGGCAATGGAAGAATTTGAAAGCATGGCCAAAATGAGAGGACTGCAAATTAATGAAACTAAGTCCATGTACATGAAAACCTCTAGAGAGCCACCTCCAAGTCACCAAAACACTATTAACATTAATGATAATAATTTCTCAGTCTGTAATGAGTGAGAAAACCTTGGCACCTTGATAACAAAAGACAGTATCAGTACTCAGTTGAGTGTTTTTCTCCGTGACAGTTGAAATTAAAGCGCGCATCGCCGCAGGAAGTAGATGTTTCTGGAGCATCCAAAAAGCATTAAAATTCCGTGGCCTGTCAAGAAAAGCCAAGCTAACAATTTACCGGACCATGATAAGACTAGTTGTCGCATACGGCAATGAGACCTGGTTATTTACCCATAGTAGTGAACGGATGCTCAATTGCTGGGAGAGAGAAATACCCCGATAAATTTTCGGTCCAATTTGTGATGGTGGAAGGTGGAGGATTCGGCATACAGAGAATTGAGGGGACTGTACGGACAGCCAGACCTGGTGGCCTTCATAGGTGGCTCGGCCATGTGCAGCGTATGGAAGAAAATAGGTATCCCAAGAAGGCCAAGAATGGAACTCCAGGTGGTAGAAGGATTAGAAGTAGTCTCCGACTGCGTTGGATAGATGACGTAGAGGGGGATCTAAGCCAGCTCCAGATCCGAGGTTGGAGGCGAAGAGCATTGGATAGAAAGGACTGGAAGGGTATAGTTGAAAGACCCTGGTCCTCCAAGGACTGTAGTGCCAAGAAAGAAGAATAAGAGTTGGGAGTAACTATTGATTTATGTTTGTCTCCGTGTCTAGCCAGGTAGCGGAAGCATTGTTTTCAAGGTTGAAAGAAAAGGTGTTCTCCAAAATGAAAACTTCCACTCTTCATTTACATTTTAGGCCTTCCTGTCTGTTATGAAATCCTTGTATCGAGCAAAATGCACAAAATTATTGTTCGATTTCGTTGAAATTTTCAGGGTTTGTGCGGGTTGGGGTGTTGATGTTCCCCTTTAAAAATCATCATTCCAGGAACAATAGTGGCCTCTACTCGTGCAAACGCAAACTCTGTGCAAACGTGGTGATGGATATAATAAGAGCTGTAACTTCTAGTTTTTCATCCCGAATTAGATTCAATGTTGAGAGATTGTGAGGGTTGACGTGTAGATGCTCTCCTTTGAGGGTAGTGCAAGGAGATTGATGTTTTGAGAATAAGTACTATCTTGTACACAATCGGGTTGGATACGAGGAAGCTATGTGCCACACCCACTTGGAAGACATTTTGGATTTACTCTTCCAATCATTGAAGATGATGAGCCCAGAAGGCTAATTGGCTCCTAGTTCCCCCCTTTCTCAGATTGTTGAACAGGTGGAAGGATGCTTAGTGGTAGTTCATACGTGAAATTAGTGGCTTCATCCATGTATGTATTATGCTGGAGCTCCAGTTATACAGATCAATTGGTACACACATTTGTGCAATCGTCGCTCTGCTGATTCCGATATCAGTCGATTTGTGGCAGGCATTGTTGATTTGTGACGTTAAGTTTCCACCAACATTATCAAATTGCATGGTTTTAATATGGATGTGAATCTGTGGCTCTGGAGGCCCTGAGGATGTCAATGTTACAGAGAGTAACCTAAACTTTCTCCAACAGGTCTCTTGGGGCATTTTCTCGTACACGTCCCACGTTTGTGAGCTCGATCAATAGACTCTCATGTGTTCAAAGATTCTATCAATATTTTGTGCTCCAAAACAGAGAGTAGTGACAAGCAGATCATGGTCTGCAGTTTCTTTCGGTCCTTGCTGGTAACTCTCGAGTACTGAAACCACTTCAACTAACTTCAGGTACAAGGAGTTTATTTTGATTCTAGCTACTCAGGTGCCGCCTTCCTATCGCTGTAAATATCTCTTTAAACGTGGCAATGATGATTTATTGGGGAGCACAAGAATGTGCATATGTACGCGCAAAATTTGTACGAAACAGCTTCACTACCTACCAACCTACCTACTTCACAATCAAGTTTATTTGAAATAAATAAATATCTATGCTTCACACTCGATTCGATGAAATAGGGTGTCGTGGTTGCTTTCATTAGAAAATTTGGTTACTGGTTGCCAAGGACGCAAAACTGAGTACAACTCGAAGAAACGAACAACGATCCCATTTTGGTCAGCTAAAATTTCAACTGTGATCTTTTGCGATTCACACTCGTGTTTCTGATTATTATAAGTCCAAACCTCAAGTTCTCATGGGAAGCGAACGGTTGGTCTTACAGAGCTCTGAGTAGTCTCATTCCATTTTAAAAATGCAATACTATTTTAAATTGATGAAAGAACAATGCCTTTATATACACATTTTTCGAGCTAGGGCGTTTTCAAAACTTCAGCCCTTAGTTTTCAACCCTTAGGAGTGACTGACATCAACCAAACGCTTCGGGGCACAACTAGACCCTAAATGAAGGCCATATACGAAATTTCATCAAAATCGGTCAATGGTAACTAAGAAAAGTGCTGCACGGCGGATGGACGGAAAATTTAATATTCGATTTTCGGAAACTACAAACCTTGAAATGTAAACCAACAAATTTTGAGGGGGAGGGGGTTAAGTTTCTTGTGGTCAATTCCAAAGGCATTATTAAAAATAATAAAACCAAAATATAATATGTATTTTTAAGTCTATTTGAAGAGATAATTAGGGCACTATCATTATTGGTGTGCTACAACTGAACTTTCATTGTTTTGAGGTCAGCGTGCGGTAAATAATTTCTCAAATTTCACTCAGATTATCTACGAGAAGGGGGCTCAATTCCACTAAAAGTACCTGCATCGGCCTCGATCACCTTCCCGCGACTTGATGTGGGCATAATCGAGGGGACTCCAACATCACCTGTTACACGATGATTGACACAAACTTAGTTGCGAGAATCGTATCAGTCGGAGCGGTTCGATACATCATCCAATTATGAAAGAGGATCCCGACACTTGGGACCAGCCGCAGTGTCATTTACCCTCTAATGTAAGAGCTACAAGACCTCAGGATCGATCGAATCAACAGAACCCCCAACGTAAGCTGGGTTGAACCAGGGGAGAAGTGAAACACGTAAATTATTTCGAAATATTCTACTTTGGCCACTTCTAATGCAACTTCTGGCAGATTATTTGTACGTTAAATACACAGGCTCTCATGTATACGTAATTATAAACCTCCGTGAAAAAAGATCCGTTCGATAGGTGGAAAAATAAGTGAATCAAATCAAACGAATAGAACGAGTTTGTAATTTTACTATCTCGCGAGGAGGTCAATTATCGAAGATTCTCTTTGAAAAACCCCTTTGGGAAGATATTTTGGTTCTGATTAATTTAACTGAGGGATTGAATATTTTATTCTACTGGAAAACTTAGGGAATTTCATTTTTTACAAAACAAGCCTTTGAAGTGGTCGTTTCTCTCGAGCAAACCAACAAGTTTCGATGATTTCAACGTTCATTCTCGACTTTTTCAAACAGTCGAAGGTGAAAACAAGCCTTTGAAGTGGTCGTTTCTCTCTAGTAAACCATCAATCGATAATTTTAACGTTCGTTTTGGGCTTTTCACACGATCGAAGGCGAAACAAGCCTTTGAAGAGGTCATATATGTGGAGTAAACAGACAAGTTTCGATGATTTCAAAGCTCATTCTAGACTTTTTCAAACAGTCGAAGGTAAAAACAAGCCTTTGAAATGGTGGTTTCTCTATAGCAAACCAACAAGTTTCGATGATTTCTCGACTTTTTCGAACAATCGAAGGTGAAAACAGGCCTTTGAAGTGGTCGTTTCTCTCGAGCAAACCAACAAATTTCGAGAGGGCGTCGGTGGTCTAGTGGACAGTGTACCCGACTGCGGTGATAAGATAAGAACCGTCTTGCGGGGATGCGAGTTCGAATCTGGTCGCTAGCAGAAAGTTTTCTGTCTATTAGACGATCTGCAATCTCTCGTTCCAACCCAGGGCGGTGATGTTTGGGAAGCCATGAGCGAAATCATCAGAACAAATTCTGATCTCCCCTTAGGGAGACAGTTGATGACGTTCGCGACGCCAAGAATGGCAGTCGGACGAAAATTCAACCTGAAATGGTTTGCTTACTTTACTTTACTTTACTACCAACAAATTTCGATGATTTCTCGACTTTTTCGAGCAATCGAAGGTGGAAACAAGCCTTTGAAATGGTGGTTTCTCTCGAATAAAACAACGAGTTTCGATGATTTCAACGTTGTTTGAAACAGTCGAGGGAGATGAGATCGAGGGGGACCATAAACCGTTTTTAAACAGTCGATTTTCTTGTAAAACACACGTTTTCTTGCATTAAAACTTGATTTACTCTTCTAATTTGAATTGAAGAAAGAAAAATTGATAGACCGTTTGAAATCTGACAATTGAAGCATGTTTTTTCAGAAGAGCGCCCATAGAAATGGGCAGGCGTTTCAAAGTGAAAACGTTGATGAAAAAAAATAAAATTTCAAAAAAAAAAAAATGTAAAGTGTGATTTTTGACTTAATTTTTTAGAAATGGTTTATTGCGAAAAGATTTTGGTTTTACACTGGATAGCGTGATTTAACGCTCTTTCCAACGAAATCCTTGAATGGGGTAGTTGCATGGGTCGGAATTTCGTGTTTTTGACTTCAGATTCGAATTTAGCGCTTTTAAAAACGTATCTGTACCTGTTTTCAGTTAGAAATTCCATTTAGTTTAGCCGTATTTCAATAAAGAAGTGCCGTGCTTTTTAGTGTTGGCGGGCCACTCCTCTTACGTCATCCCTGAACGAGAATCTCACGATAGAGTGCGTTGAGATCACAGACATCGAGGACAATTTGAGTCAGAAACATTGAAATATAAGTAGTTGCAAAATAACGGTGATGGTTAGAAAAACTTTGAAATATATTTTTCAAGCTTTACATGTTTGAATTAATCGTTTAAATTGAAAGTTTTGAAGCATATTTTGGTTATTTTTCTAGTTGTTAAAACCTCGCGTTACTTTTACGGTCATGTTATCACGTTATCAGTGGACACATTTCTGGTGGTTCGGTCTGAGTTCGTACCATAGTTTATACCGGTATTTACCTACCATAATTTATTAGTTGATTGGTTTGGAAAAGATAATGTTCTCTGTAAAGTTTCAAGAAGCTTTTAATAAACGCTTGCATACGAGTCTGCAACACATGTCTTCATTTTTTCCTGCTACCTACCCGATAATCTGCTTTCGAATGTTGTTGACAGTTCTTTTAACTCAGGGGTAGGTATATCTCAGTTTCTTCCGTAAGTACAGCGGTTTTGGCAGCATATAATTTATGCAAATATTTAGGGCTTTCCAACGAATGGTGAACGATTTTTCTACGAACACGAATGACGAAGATAAAGTTAGGTAGGAACGACTTGGTTGTAAGTAGAAATCATCAGAAAACCAACCGTAACTTTTTTCGTTTATGTGCCAAAGTATTGAAATAAAATGTCTATATGCCAAAAAGGAGAGCCATCGATTAGAGTTTCGAGGTGGCTTTCCTGGAAAATATTCCGTATTCGTATATTGGCATGTTGCACGATTTTTACGTCAATAAAAAGTTCGTCAGCGCCGAAATAAGAGGAGCCAAGAATGAAGGTAAGTTGACACTTTTGTAGAAAGTAAAAGATCAGTTGTTTTCTTGAGTGTAGTACTTCTTCATCAAAATGGTTGCAGTAGCTCATTTATTGGAAGTTTCATTGTAGTGTCATTATCCTGTACAACGTAGTACCAATGAGTGTTTGTAAATTGTTAAATAAAAGGATGTTGGTTATGTCCAACTTGGAAGAATCTAGCAAATTTGCGAGGTTGTGGCTCGAGTATCACCAGAACACCGCGTTTCTTCACAACCATATAAGGTTTCAGTTACAGTAGAGGGAATGCCAGAAGGAAACGAAATCTTAGATGCAACATGTTTCGATTGCGCTGCTAGCAAAATTCAGTATGATAGCACCTCAAACGAACGTAAACAAACAGAGGGTTGCTATCAAAGGACCCCCCGGGCAAAGGATCCCTCCGGCACAGTACCCCCAGGTCGATAACCTTGCGTCAGGGTAACAGTGGTGTAGGGGTCTCTTGGCCCCCTTCACACCCGTGACGTAGCCCCCACCCTGCAGCGTCCAAGCCGTGTGTAGGTTTTCCCGCCTGAATCCGAGAATCCCGTTCTTTGAAAAAATCTCTAAATTTTTAGGAAGCGTTTCTGGGAGTTTTATTTGCAGATTCGTACTTCAATAGAGATTCTCTACACAGAAAAAATACAAAAAAACGTCTGCCAAGTGGGTGTGGCACATAGCTTCCTCGTATCCATAACCCGATTATATAGATGATCCGATGCATAGTTGTTAATCTCAAAACACCAATCTCTAAGTACCTTTCACTACCCTCATAGGGGACCATCTACACGCTAATCTGGACAATCCCAGAAATTTTCATCAAATTCGGATGAAAAATTAAGTGAGTAGATGTATGTGATTGGATCAAAAAAATACCTAGCCTCGGCTGGGATTCGAACCCGCGACCCCTGGGGGACAGTTGAAGTTACGGCTGTTACAAGGAATTCACGTTTGCGCATGCGCAGTCGCTTCTATCAGTCCGGGGATGATGATTTTCATAGGGAACTATCTACAACCTAATCCACATAATCCCTGAAAATTTCATCGAAATCGGGTGGAAAATGTGGAAGTTATGGCCGTTACAAGGAATTCACGTTTGCGCATGCGCAGTGACTACTATCAGTCCGAAGGTGATGATTTTGATAGGGGACCATCTAAATACTAGTCTGTAACATCCCTGAAAATTTCATCAAAATCGGATGGAAAATGTAGAAGTTATGGCCGTTACAAGGAATTCACGTTTGCGCATGCGCAGTCGCTTCTATCAGTCCGAGGATGATGATTTTGATAGGGGACCGTCTACACACCAACCCGCACAATCCCTGAAAATTTCATTGAAATCGGACAATAACTTCGTATAGTTATGCGCGTTACAAGGAATTCATGACAGACACACAGACACACAGACAGACAGACACGGAACCAAAATTGTTCAGAAAGGTCTAAAACGCAAAACGCGAGTGGAAATTTTGATTTTGGAGAACTTTTTTTTTCGTCCTTGAAAAGTGAAAACAAAGCTTCCGCTACCTTGGTAGACTTGGAAGCAAAAATATCATGCAACTACCCCATTGGAATTTACTTGGTAAATAACAGGAGTTATAATGGTTTTAATGTCAAAAATCGAAAAAATCGTCGAATTAAAAAAAAAGGCATTTTGAGTGGGTTAAGGGGGTCTCAGTCGCTGGCCGTTCGTTTCTAGTTTTTGGGAAATCAAAGGCGCAAAAACGTAAAAAGTTTAACGTTTTACTTTGAAATTTTAAAGGATTTTAGAAATTCGTCAGTGCAAGGCCCTGGGGAATTGAAGAACTGAAAGATGGCCGCTGAAATCATCAGGATCGAACAATAATTGCCAAAGAAAAATGGGGAAAAACTAGAATAAACGAGTTTTTCCATGTTTTTCCCTTATTTCTCCGGGTCGATTTTGATGATTCCAGCGGCAATATTTCAGTTTTTCAATTCCCGAGAGCCGTGCACTAATGAATTATTAAAATCCTTTAAAACTTCAAATTTAGGTACAACTTTTTGAGTTTTTGCGCATTTGATTTCGTGAAATACTGACCCGGAACGAGGAACAAACGGCAACCGACTGAGACCCCCTTAAGAGAAAATTGCTAGGAGACTTTTTTTGTTGGAAATTAGTTGTAAAATCGATCCTTGACGTTTGGTCCATCCAAATGGTAGATGGGATATAATAGTTACCTAGCGGTATTATAATCTGGTAGCCTTTCGGTTGATTAAATTGTCGCAAATCGGGTTTGAGTGTATTAAACACAATGAGATGAGCAGATCCTCATCCCCTACCCTAAGCACGTCCCTTCGTCCTCGTTCCATCCTAAGTACTCCCTCTTCCCATCTATCCCAAGTATCCCACCCCTTTCACGTTTCGAGGGTTTTAATTGAAGACGGTGCGAAATCCCTTGGACCCCTGTCCTCCTACGGGTACTCACAAGAGTAAGTGGATGGGAAATGGGAGTTTCAGGGGAGGATCGAGGCACGAAAAGGAGGTGGGGCACAAAATCCTTAGCTCAGGAAGGGCGGTGGTGGAGGGCGTTTCGCAATTAATCAGAAGCAAAATCCCTTCACAGTTCCTAGAGGGGGAAACTGCGGTTTGTGATCCTCTCGTGCGGTTCTCTCGTGAGACAAATCCGTCACTTTTTTTCCCTTCCCTCGGAATGACGGATTAAAACGGATGTCGGAGTCAGTGCTGCCACCTGCCAGGAATTTGAAGGTTCGCTAAACTCGGAAAAAGAATGAAAATAAAAAACGCTGCACATTATTACACAATGGTTTATTATTTTTATATATATATCACTCGTCTGCAAAGCCACTAACCATCCAACTTGGAGAAAAACATCGATCGTATTTCGGTCAGCTAACATTTGACGGGTCTTTTGCGATTCACACTCGTGTTTCTGATTTATCTACGTAAAAACTAAATTAAAATTAAAATTTAAATTCTCGTAGGGAGCGAACGGTTTTATCCTACAGGGCTCTAAAGCAATACCTTTATATCAAAATTTTTTGAGTTAGGGCGTTTTCAAAATTTCAAAATTCATTTTTGAACCCTTAGAAGTGACCTACATCAACCAAAATCTTCGGGGCACAAGTAGACCCCAAATGGAGCCTACATGGAAAGAGCCAAATGGGGCGCCGGGAAGGGGGTGCAATCAGATAGTGATGATAGGGAAGAGATAACTAGAGAAGATAGGGACGATTAACTTATGACTCGTTTTGGAAGAGGCAAATGTGAAGAGATAACAGAATAAAATAAACACCAGATAAGGGCGAATAATTTCTTCAAAGTACCTAATAGAAAGTCAGGTAAAGGATTTGAGCGGAAGAGGCGAAACAATAGGTACCTACCTTTATATCAAAATTTCAAAATTTATTTTTCAACCCTTAGATGTGACCTACATCAACCATAATCTTCGGGGCACAACTAGACCCCAAATGGAGCCTACATACAAAATTTCATCAAAATCGGTCAATGCTAAGTGGGGAAAGTGCCGCGTACGGCGGACGGACGGCCAAATTTTTATTCGATTTTTGGATTCTACGTACCTTGAAACGTAAACCATCAAATTTTGAAAATAATAAACCAAAAAGGGAAACACAGAGTGTGCTTTTGAGGTGAGAGAACTGCTGGTAGTTAATTTTGGTTTATTTTATATTACTTTGGTTTATTATTATCTTCAATAATGAACCATTGGAATCGAACAAGAAAAAAAAAATTTTAACACCCCCTCAAAATTTGATGGTTTACGTTTCAAGGTACGTAGAATCAAAAAATCGAATAAAAATTTGGCCGTCCGTCCGCCGTACGCCGTACGCGGCACTTTTGCCACTTAGCATTGACCGATTTTGATGAAATTTGGTATGTAGGCTCCATTTGGGGTCTAGTTGTGCCCCGAAGCTTTTGGTTGATGTAGGTCACTCCTAAGGGTTCCAAAATCAATTTTGAAATTTTGAAAACGCCCTAACTCAAAAAATTTCGATGTTAAGGTACCTATTGTTTTTCCTTCAAATTAAGATTCTACAGAATTTTTTGAGACCACGCGGAGCTCTGTAGGACAAACCGTTCGCTCCCTACGAGAATTTAAGGGTTTATATTGAAATATATATATATATAAATCAAAACACGTGAATCGCAAAAGAGGCCTAATCTCCGTTAAAATTTTAGCTGACCGAAATACGATCGATGTTTTTCTTCATGTTGGATGGTTGGTGGCTTTGTAGACGAGTGAGGTTGAAGTACTCGTGGAGAGCGAACGAATTGTCTTACAGAGCTCCGGGTGGTCTCTAAAATTGTTAAAAATTCAATACTATTTAAATTTGGTGAAAAAACGATACCTTTATTTCGAGAGTTTTCGAGCTAGGGCACTCTTGAAAATTTCAACCCTCAATTTTCACCCCTTAGAAGTGACTGATATCAAGCAAAAGCTTCGCGGCACAACTAGACCCCAAATGGAGCCCATATACCAAATTTGAACCAAATCGGTCCAGTGTTGCTAAGAACAGTACGGTGTACTGCGGACGGATGAAAAATTTTTTATTGGATTTTCGGATTCTTCGTACCTTGAAATGTAAAACATCAAATTTTGAGAGGGGGGTGGGGGGGGGGGGTTAAATTTTCTTCATTGCTCGATTCTGAAGGCTTTTTATTGAAAATAATAAACCAAAAATTCCAACTCCCCTCACCCCCTCAAAATTTGATGGTTTACGTTTCAAGGTATGCACTTATAATCCAAAAATTCCGGACGCGTAAATGAATGGGTCTCAACAAGATGAAATCCAACCTCAGGCCACTTAAAATCCCTGTTTAGAATCATTGACTCAGAATTCTGGGCATTTTAGGCCCTGACCATAAAACATATAAGCTTTGTGCTTCATGCTCTAGGTAGTTTGAAAACAATTCTTGCTGTGAGATGAAATGCAATAAATTGGGCAAAAGACGAGATAGCAGTGACCGAATAGCTGGAGGGCTCAACAGGTGAAGCTCGGCGAAGAATCCCGAGTATGCGGGTTCCAACGGTGATCCTCCTGGCGTTTTACAAATTCATCTGGCATAGCTATACGGGCGTTTTCACTCTGGTTTATTTATTCACGCAATCAAGCTGACCTATTTACTACGAGGATAATGCGGTTCAACTAAAATTTGGATATAACCAATATTGTGGGTAGAGGACAACTCAATCAAAATTAAGAGGAAAATTGAAGGGACTAAATAAATTGAGAAAAAATATAAAGGTTTCCCAATTTCCTACGCACTAGTTACGTATCTGCTATAATCTTCCATTTTTACAAGGTGTACCGTTACGTAAACATCTTCCATAGTGACTCTGTAGAAACAAGAGAAGTACACCAAAATCAATCCTTATTATCCCTGAAAATTTCATCTAAATCGGATGGAGAATGAAGGTGTTATAGCTCTTTAATGGATTATTCGTTTGCGCATGCGCAGAGGCCGGGGGTGATGATTTTCGTAGGGTGCCGTCCACAAACCAACCCGCGCAATCCCTGAAAATTTAATCGAAATAATGTAATTAAATAGTTACAATTGTATAAATTATTCGAAATAATTCAGTTAAATAGTTAATTAATTAAAATTTATTCGGACAATAACTTTGTATAGTTATGCTCGTTACAAGGATTTCCTGACAGACAGACACGAAATCAAAATTGTTTAAGAAAGTCTAAAACGTAATACTCAAAAGAAAACTTTTTTTTTTCAACCCTGATAAATGAAAACAAACTTTCCGCTACCATAGTAGACTTGGAAGCAATAAAATGGAAAAGTCCTAACAATTTATTTATTTTATTTTATTTTTTATTATCATTATTTTTTTTAAATAATCATTTTTATTATTAACAAGTTTGAAGGTAGAATGTTAACAATATTGTAGCTTCTGGGTAACATGGCGATGATAACAAGAGAGTGATATGTGCAGAGTACGAGAATTTATGGTTTCAATGGTCCACCATGGAAGACCCCCACTTACCCTATGTGTTGTACGATGGTTTAAATGTGTTTCCAATCCAAGCTGAAAATACATGATGGTATATTCAATCAGTTTTGGGATATTTGCAGATAGTCTCAATTGGCGACTGTACCAGTGAGGAATCCATTAATGATTTTGGGGTCGTTCAAGGAAGTACATTAGGACCAATACTATTTTTAATATAATATATTATATAAATGTTAATATTATAATGTTAAATATTATTATATAATATTTATATATTATATAAATGAAGTAGCACATTTAGATTTACCTAACTCGAAATTATATTTATTCGCTGATGACACAGCAGTACTATGTGAAGGTGACACTTGGGAAAACGTTTTCAGCAACGCCAATCAGGTAATAAATCAAGTAGGGAAATGGTTTCACAAGAGTTATCTCACATTGAATGCTAAAACGGAGGATAGTTTACGGATAGTTTGTGATAGTTTACGGAGGAAATAAGTCACAAATCGAGGAAAAACACTTGAAAATCATCCTGCACTCTTGTGTAGAAGATCAAATATGCTCATGTGATTCGATAGAAAGAGTTGCAAGGCATAAGTATCTGGGGCTAGTTCTGGATGAAGAGCTTAAGTGGAAGCCCCATATAGACTATATCCATGATAAGATTAGGAAATATATATATATTCTACAATGTTAGACACACGCTCGCGAAGCAAACAATAAAACTTATATATTATACCATGTTGCAATCTGTATTGCAGTATGGCATAATAGCTTGGGGAGGAACGTATTCCACCCATATAAATAAGTTACATGTTCGGCAGAAAATTATCATAAAAATTGTGTTGTCATTACCG
This sequence comes from Apolygus lucorum, assembly GCA_009739505.2. Lineage (NCBI taxonomy): Eukaryota > Metazoa > Arthropoda > Insecta > Hemiptera > Miridae > Apolygus > Apolygus lucorum. The sequence continues at coordinate 27,724,331 of CM019182.2, read as the reverse complement.
CGTAGGACCCCTTCCGTAGATCTATTTGATATTGCTAAGGTATTTACTATTAGACAACTTTATCTGAAAAATCTACTATTGCAATTATTTAGGACACCCAACATAATTGAAGGGGCAAGTGAATAAAGGTGATATGTGACAATTTATGAAAACTTTACTTTTCACCATGGATGAAGGTGATAAGTACTTCTCTATCATGGCCCCTTATTATATTTCGCCAAATGACTCTCAAACGCTCAAAACCAAAGTGATGAAGGGAATATGTCACGCTACTTAGCGCGAACTCTAGTGGATGAAAGTGATAATGGATGTTACCTCCTGTTTCCACGAGAGCGTGCCCCGGTTGAGGCACTTATCACCTTCATCAACTTGGTACTGAGCCGCCACGCCGTTCGGTGTTTACATTATTTTTGGAGCATCTTTCTGTGCTGTTTGGTTTCATCGTGTTCTTTGTGTTTCCTCTTTAAGTATATTGCGCTATAAAGTTCGAGTGGATTGAGTGAATCGGTTTGAGTGTAGTATACTGTTCTTGTCAGAATGAGTAGTCGAAGCAGGAAAATTGTTGAAATGGCTTTAAAGAAGGCGGCTGCAGGTGAACCCGATTTGGATGCCATTTGCCAGTCACAGACAAACCAAGGTAAGATGTAAAGGTTATTATGTACCTACGTATTAACGCCACCGCAGCTTACTATTGTGGCATTTTGTTTCTACTATACCTGCCTACTCATTTAGGATTGTAATTAATTCACAATCAAATACGATTGACAAGAAGACTAGTAGTTGGTACTCAATATTTTCCCGCCGAGAAATTTACAATATCATTAGTTATTTTAACAATCACATTGGTGAAATGACTAAAACGCTGCAAATTATCACACAACGATTTATTATTTTTCTGTATAGATCACCATTCTGCAAAGAACACGATTTTGTCATAATAATACCTACCCGCCCACCAAGAGATTCGGCCTACTTCCGTCATTGAACATTCATTTAGAGGGGGGTTAAAATTTCGTTTCTCTTGCTCGATTTCAAAGGTTTATTATTAAAAATAATGAACCAAAAAGCAAGCCAGTAGCTGCGGTGGCGTTAATACGTAAGTACCGGTTATTAAATTCATTCTTGTTTTTCTAATGGTTCATGGGTGTATTTACACCTGTGTTTAAACATGGTGTTTTTTGTTGTTGTTTTTTTTTCAGTGTTTCGTTTTGGTTGTTCTGTTATAGAAGATGAGCCGGATTCGAATAATACGGAGAACGAAATAGCGTTCTTTAGCAGTGGTAGTTCTGACCTGTATGAGCCATCCTCCGAAGAAGAGAGCTCTGATGAGGAAAACGCGATGGTCACAGAAGATGATTTTGATCACGAAGAAGTTGTCAAGAGCCATGGTATTATTGCTGATGTTGAAGATACTAACAAGAACGACAGTGATCAAGAGGGATCATCAAGAATGGACACCAATGGTTTTCATCAGGAAAACGGTACAGAGGGAGATGAAAATCCTCATGTTATTGCAACATCCACTGCCAACGAAAATCACCAGGAAGGAGACCAGATTCTTGTTCTTCCTAGTGAGCAGCCTAATAACCAAGGAGAGAGAAAAAAACTGAAAATTTTCCCTTCAACAGAGAAGAAAAGTAAAAAAAGAAAACGTAATCCAGATGAATGGAAGCGGCGCAAAGCAACCCTGGCTCGTATGAGAGGTGAGTCATACATATCTCAAAAAGGCAAAGTTATACCTGCGAAAAAAGTTAACCATGGACATCTATGCAAAGAAAAATGCCGACTCAAGTGTGATGGGAAATTTGAAATCATCGAACGTGAAGAATTGTTTGCCCAATTTCATAAATTGGACACAAATGCACAAAATGCGTTCATTTTTCAGAGCCTTCTCTCATTTGATGTTCAGCGTTTCCGGAAAGGGGCAAAAAAACATAGATCTGCTTCCATCAAATACATGATGACTTTAAGCGGGCGGTCTGTACAGGTCTGCAAAACAGCTTTCTGTAGTTTGCTTCAAGTTGGGCGTAAAAAGTCGACTGTATTCTGCGAAAGAAGAAACAAAATAACAGCGCCCCACCTCTGGATCAGCGAGGTCGTCACGATAATAGGCCTCACAAGATACATGATGATGTCAAGCAGTATGTGAGACAGCAAATAGAATCGTTCCCAGCAGAATCATCACATTATTCCCGCCATATCAATCCACACAAGAAGTATCTATCTCCTCTGCTCAATTTGACAAAAATGTTCAAAATGTACCTCGAGAAATGTAAAGCTGAAAACATGCCCGAAAAGTTTACGCAAATCAAAAAGTGTTCCTATGTGCACATATTCGAAACAGAGTATGTGCACCTCGGTTTCGAACTTCAGAAAAATGATAGAGCCTATGCAAGAGAGAGTAATAAAGCATGTTTCGTCACTATGGACCTCCAGCAGACCATGCCCCTTCCAAAAATGACGACGATTAAAGCTTTCTACCTGCGCCAAATGTGGTTCTACAACTTGGGGTTCCACATCATTTCAGGAAGTCAGAAAGAGTTTGCTGTGTTTTGTACTTGGACTGAGAATGTGGCAAATCGAGGAAGTGATGAGATATGCAGCTCTTACTTATTGAAGTTTCTCGAAGGGATCCGAAATACGATACTAGATATGCCGCCGCAGGGAATGTAATTGGCCCTAGACCTAGACTGACTCTGACAACGCACAGCCCGATCTTCATTCTACATTTGTTAGGTACATCGAGAAATTGTTTGTAGCATGAAAAGTCCCCAGAAGTTCACTAGACCAAAATACAAAAAGCAAGTGTTAAGTTGGCTAGTTACAGAAGGGGGCTTTAGATGCGAAAGGCTATTAAACAGCATATATGTATAGGAGACTATTTAAGTTTAGAGATTATTAAAGTTAGAGAATATTAAAGTAAGTTAGTATATGATAGAGATTATCAAAATACGTCCTTAATTCTGACCAATCATGTATTGTTTATTAATTTACTTATTACTGTAATTGTATAGTAGACATCAATTTATTTACCGATATGGAGCGATTTTGCAAAGATCCTACCCTACAACACGGCCAAGCCTAATGAAGAAGGAAATCTGAGCAAATTGCATCCCTTCATGCATTTATATTATTGTAAAAGTGTACAAAATGGCGAAAATAAACATATCTATCTATCTATCTATCTATCATTTGTATGGCATATCGGGTAGGAGGCGAAGTTATCGAGAAATCAACATCCATTACGCTGGGACTAGGTAGGTACTGCTTGAGCCTTCTTTGCGTGGATTGCTGTTCCTTGAGAAGAGGGCATATTTGAGACGATTATGAAGTCAGTGGCTTCTTCTTCACCCTGACAATGGAATATTCATAGAACCCGAAATAAGTGGTCCGACATTTCAGAACTGAGTATTCAACAATGAAAGTACTTGAATCACAGATGACACTTGGAGGTAGGCAAAAGATCCTTTCCTAGCCTATAATGCTTATACTTGTGTCCCATGTTAAGGACGAAAAATTTCGGGAGTCGATTTCACAACTACGAGTAATTTAAGTGAAAACATGTACCTAGCAATTTTGTTTTAACCCTTTGTTTTTCCCAATTTAAGATTTTTTTCTTGTGTTTGACTTATATCTACTAAAATTACCATAACTACCTTAATTTACAGTGAAAATGTAAAAATGAGGGCACCGTTGGAAAGGGCGTTAAATTTCCAATCTTCATAGTGCCAACAAAAAACTATATTCGGGGTCCTGACGGGTGCAAAATTAAGTCGTAGAGTAAAGCCCCGTGACGTGTTTTTGTAACTCATTGCAAAAAGTAGCAAGCTATCGTCACTTGGGATAATGGTGGAAGAAGGTTTAGTATGAACAAACCATATTAATGCTGTTTGTGAGAAGTTCCGCCAAATTCTGTTTTTTTTTTTAAATTTTTATATTGCTGTAAGGGTTTTTAACCGTGACAATCTCCGACTATTTATATGGTTGTAGTACAATCAACCATACAGTATGGTATTATGGTTTGGAGGGGCACCTTTTTAAGCCACTTGGAGAAGATTAATGTATTGCAGAGGATAATTGTAAGGATTATCATAGGGAGTGGGCACCTATACAGGGTGTAACTGTTAAGGTCGTACAACCGGCCAGGGTTCGATTCTACAACTAATTTGTGACTTTTTTGTCTCTTGACTTTTTTTCTTAACTCTCTTAAAATCGGACTTTTTCCAAATTTTTTTCGTATTTTCCACCTTACGCCATTAAAACAGCCATAACTCCCTTGTTTTTCAGTCAAAATTCAAATGTAATTATACCGTTGGAAATAGCGTTAAATTATCTATCTCTCTAGTGTTAAATAAAACTTTTTAAAGGAGGCTAGAATGTTGAAAAATGAGCAAAAATAGTAAAATCTCGGAAATTTTTCGTTTTTTCAAACGTTTGTAACACTAACTGAAACTGCCGGTTAAGTTCTCACTGTAACCCCAAAAGTTGACCCAAAATCTCAGCTTTCCAACGGTATGGTCATAAAATTGTTTACAGTGGACTAATGGTGTAAAATCCTCGTTCTCGTGCCAAAAACCGTGGATCCTCCAGTAAAAATCGACGTTTCGCGAAAGTCAACATTTTGGTTTATTATTTTCAATAATAAGCCTTTGGAATCGAGCAAGAAAAAAAAAATTTCAACCCCCCCTCAAAATTTGATGTTTTACGTTTCAAGGTACGTAGAATACGAAAATCGAATATAAAAATTTCCGTCCGTCCGCCGTACGCCGTCCGCCGTACGCCGTCCGCCGTCCGCCGTACGCGGCACTTTTCTTAGCAACACTGGACCGATTTGGTTCAAATTTGGTATATGGGCTCCATTTGGGGTCTAGTTGTGCCGCGAAGCTTTTGGTTGATGTAAGTTACTACTAAGGGGTGCAAATTAAGGGTTGAAATTTTCAAGAGTGCCCTAGCTCGAAAACTCTCGAAATAAAGGTATCGTTTTTTCACCAATTTTAAATAGTATTGAATTTTTAAAAATTTTTGAGACCACCCGGAGCTCTGTAGGACAAACCGTTCGGTCCCTACGAGTACTTGAAGGTTTTCCTTCGATAAAACAGAATCATGAGTGTGAATCGCAAAAGAGGTCTAATCTCCATTCAAATTTTAACTGACTAAAATGCGATCGCTGTTCATTTCTTCGATTTGTATACAGTTTTGCCTTCTGCGTAACCAGTAATCAAATTTCCATATGAAGCTTTCTATTCTTCGAATCGAGTGTGAAGCGTTTAGTTCTTTCTAATAAACTTGATTGTGAAGGTGTGAAGCCAGTATGGTGTGGTAGGTAGTACCTAGCTAGTAGGTAAAAAAAAGCTGGTAGGTAAAACAAATGTTGGTGGGTAAAAAACGCTGCAAATCATTGCTCAAAGGCTTCTTCACTATTCAGATAACTGATCAGCTGAGTGAGCTCCGAAGCCATTTTTACTCCTACTGAATGGAAGTGTTCTTCCAGGCGTCTCCAGCACTCGAGAAGATCTTCTTCACTCTTCAGATCACTGATCAGCTGAGTGAGCTCCGAAGCCACTTTTACTCCTACTGAATGGAATTGCTCTTCCAGGCGTCTCCAGCTTCGAGGAGATCTTCTTCACTCTTCAGATCACTGATCAGCTGAGTGAGCTCCGAAGCCATTTTTTCTCCTACTGAATGGAAGTGCTCTTCCAGGCGTCTCTAGCATTCGAGGAGATCTTCTTCACTCTTCAGATCACTGATCAGCTGAGTGAGCTCCAAGACCATTTTTACTCCTACTGAATGGAAGTGCTCTTCCAGGCGTCTCCAGCATTCGAGGAGATCTTCTTCACTCTTCAGATCACTGATCAGCTGAGTGAGCTCCGAAGCCATTTCCAATCCTATTGAACGCAGGAAGCTGAAATTTGAGAGGAAAGGTCAAGGGAGAATACAGATGGTGGTTGGTGCTATTGATGGAGAACCAGTGATCTATACAGAAGGGTGATCTATACAGAAAATAATAAACCTTTGAGCAATGATTTGCATTTAATCAGAAAAATTTTTTCTGATTAAAATGCGATCGCTGTTCATTTCTTCGATTTGTATACAGTTTTGCCTTCTGCGTAACCAACCAGTAATCAAATTTCCATAATCAAAAGTCAATGGAGAATACTGAAGGCGCCTGAGTGGTCACTGATCAACTGAGTGAGCTCCAAGGCCATTTCCTCTCCTGTTCAACGCAGGAACCTGAAATTTGAGAGGGCGGGTCAATTGAGAATGCTGAAGGAACCTGAGTGGTCACTGATCAGCTGAGTGAGCTCCAAGGCCATTTCCTCTCCTGTTGAACGCAGGAACCTGAAATTTGAGAGGGCGGGGTCAATTGAGAATGCTGAAGGCGCCTGAGTGGTCACTGATCAGCTGAGTTAGCTCCAAGGCCATTTCCTCTCCTGTTGAACGCAGGAACCTGAAATTTGAGAGGGCGGGTCAATGGAGAATGCTGAAGGCGCATGAGTGGTCACTGATCAGCTGAGTGAGCTCCAAAGCCATATCCTCTCCTGTTGAACGCAGGAATCCTGAAATTTGAGAGGGTGGGTCAATGGAGAATGCTGAAGGCACCTGAGTGGTCACTGATCAGCTGAGTGAGCTCCAAGGCCATTTCCTCTCCTGTTGAACGCAGGAACCTGAAATTTGAGAGGACGGGTCAATGGAGAATGCTGAAGGCGCATGAGTGGTCACTGATCAGCTGAGTGAGCTCCAAGGCCATTTCCTCTCCTGTTGAACGCAGGAACCTGAAATTTGAGAGGGCGGGTCAAAGGAGAATGCTGGAGGCGCATGTGTGGTCAGTGATCAGCTGAGTGAGCTCCAAGGCCATTTTCTCTCCTGTTGAACGCAGGAAGCTGAAATTTTAGAGGGAAGGTCAAGGGAGAAGGTGGTGGTAGGTGCTATTGATGGAGAACCAGTGATCTATACAGAAGGGTGATCTGTGCAGAAAATAATAAACCTTTGAGCAATGATTTGCAGCGTTTTACTCTAAAATGAGTTAGGCAGCCATCTTTTCGTACTTTGTCTCACTGAGTCAAATGATGACACAAGACTTATCGAAAAAGCAGTCACTGATATCTTGTCCAATTCACTTTTCGAAAATTGTCTTAATTTCTGTTAATTTGTATGCCAATTTTTTTAATTACTAGACCGGCCAAGTTAAACTTTACTACCGTTAAGAATAGGGTCAAAGGTATGTTTTTAATGTCCATCCTCCTCCTCTCATCGCCAGTTATCAAACCACCCTGTTCATAATAACACTAGGTTCCGAACATCAGATTAGTTATCTGATCAGTGATCAGTTCGTGACTTGCCTACACATCTACTTGTATCATGGCAATTTTTTCCAATCAAGAGTATGCCGATATGCTGCTGGTTTATGGTTTCACAAACCAAAACGCCAGTGAAGCTGTACGGGAATACCAGCGGCGGTTCCCACACAGGCAGTTTCAGTTGGGGCCGGTTTATCAGTCACTTTTTACCACCCGGTAAAGCAGATTTATCCGACGGTCATCGGGTAACTCAATCGCTCGCGTTTATCAGTCCCCAGATAGCCTGGGACGATTGCGATTCTTTGATGAGATTTTGATTGGATAAAAGTATAAAAAACCATGTTGGTGTCTGTCGGCGACTTTAGTGGCGTCAGTAAAAGCTCTGCCTGTAAAATTGTCAAGCAGGTGTCCCTGGGAACTGCCAGGCTATCCGCCCAATTTATCAGAATACCTACCAGCAACCAAGGAAGTAGGTATTATTTCAATCTCGGATGGAATTTTATTTAAAAAACGCTGCAAATCATTGCTCAAAGGTTTATTATTTTCTGCACAGATCACCCTTCTGTATAGATCACTGGTTCTCCATCAATAGCACCTACCACCACCTTCTTCCTTGACCTTCCCTCTAAAATTCAGCTTCCTGCGTTCAACAGGAGAGAAAATGGCCTTGGAGCTCACTCAGCTGATCACTGACCACACATGCGCCTCCAGCATTCTCCTTTGACCCGCCCTCTCAAATTTCAGGTTCCTGCGTTCAACAGGAGAGGAAATGGCCTTGGAGCTCACTCAGCTGATCAGTGACCACTCATGCGCCTTCAGCATTCTCCATTGACCCGTCCTCTCAAATTTCAGGTTCCTGCGTTCAACAGGAGAGGAAATGGCCTTGGAGCTCACTCAGCTGATCAGTGACCACTCAGGTGCCTTCAGTATTCTCCATTGACCCGTCCTCTCAAATTTCAGGTTCCTGCGTTGAACAGGAGAGGAAATGGCCTTGGAGCTCACTCAGTTGATCAGTGACCACTCAGGCGCCTTCAGTATTCTCCATTGACTTTTGATTATGGAAATTTGATTACTGGTTGGTTACGCAGAAGGCAAAACTGTATACAAATCGAAGAAATGAACAGCGATCGCATTTTAATCAGAAAAAATTTTTCTGATTAAATGCAAATCATTGCTCAAAGGTTTATTATTTTCTGTATAGATCACCCTTCTGTATAGATCACTGGTTCTCCATCAATAGCACCAACCACCATCTGTATTCTCCCTTGTCCTTCCCTCTCAAATTTCAGCTTCCTGCGTTCAATAGGATTGGAAATGGCTTCGGAGCTCACTCAGCTGATCAGTGATCTGAAGAGTGAAGAAGATCTCCTCGAATGCTGGAGACGCCTGGAAGAGCACTTCCATTCAGTAGGAGTAAAAATGGTCTTGGAGCTCACTCAGCTGATCAGTGATCTGAAGAGTGAAGAAGATCTCCTCGAATGCTAGAGACGCCTGGAAGAGCACTTCCATTCAGTAGGAGAAAAAATGGCTTCGGAGCTCACTCAGCTGATCAGTGATCTGAAGAGTGAAGAAGATCTCCTCGAAGCTGGAGACGCCTGGAAGAGCAATTCCATTCAGTAGGAGTAAAAGTGGCTTCGGAGCTCACTCAGCTGATCAGTGATCTGAAGAGTGAAGAAGATCTTCTCGAGTGCTGGAGACGCCTGGAAGAGCACTTCCATTCAGTAGGAGTAAAAATGGCTTCGGAGCTCACTCAGCTGATCAGTTATCTGAATAGTGAAGAAGCCTTTGAGCAATGATTTGCAGCGTTTTTTTACCCACCAACATTTGTTTTACCTACCAGCTTTTTTTTACCTACTAGCTAGGTACTACCTACCACACCATACTGGCTTCACACCTTCACAATCAAGTTTATTAGAAAGAACTAAACGCTTCACACTCGATTCGAAGAATAGAAAGCTTCATATGGAAATTTGATTACTGGTTACGCAGAAGGCAAAACTGTATACAAATCGAAGAAATGAACAGCGATCGCATTTTAGTCAGTAAAAATTTGAATGGAGATTAGACCTCTTTTGCGATTCACACTCATGATTCTGTTTTATCGAAGGAAAACCTTCAAGTACTCGTAGGGACCGAACGGTTTGTCCTACAGAGCTCCGGGTGGTCTCAAAAATTTTTAAAAATTCAATACTATTTAAAATTTGTGAAAAAACGATACCTTTATTTCGAGAGTTTTCGAGCTAGGGCACTCTTGAAAATTTCAACCCTTAATT
>CM019182.2:27607420-27714660 GCA_009739505.2 Apolygus lucorum | reverse complement strand
ACAGGGTAAGATGCTCTTTCAGATGTTTATCGCTCGACAACTTTTCCGCCTTTAGTTGGTTTGACCCGAGCGGAAAAACAAGGGAAGTCAGAAATGAGCACGTGCTCCGCTAAATCCACCCATTTGGCCTCAAAGTTCTTAGACAGACTTGAGTTGGAGTTTGGTTATGAGAAACAAGAATCGGACAAGGAAATTGCGTCCCTAAAAGGATTTGAAATAACTACAGTTACAGTCCTCGACCACCCTTGAAGCAACGTGGCTTATTCCAGTTTCTGTTTGCAACCCAGCACTCTGATATGTTAGAGAAGGCATTATTATAGTTTGTCAATTTATATTCTCTCGAAATTATTGAAAAAAGCCTGTCATGTTGGGCGAGATACAGCTTCCTCTTGTCTAAAATGAAATTTGAGTCGGTTCTCAATTCAAGTCGGTAATTTTGGTTGATTTTGGGTTGCTGTATAGCGTGCAACAATTTTTCGACGTCAACAATCTATGATAATTGATCTTGCTTCATGTTTACTTAGTCTACTTTTGGTTATTATTTCAATAATGAACCTTTGGAATCGACCAGAAAAAAATATTTTTAGCACCCCCCTCAAATGTGTTGGTTTACGTTTCGAGGTACGTAGAATTCAAAATGGAATCAAAATTAGCCGTCCATCCGCGTACGAGGCACTTTCCTCCTCAGTTTCCCATGGACCGATTGTGATGAAATTGGCATGTAGGGGCTCCATTTGGGGTCTAGTTGTGCCCCGAAGATTTTGGTTGATGTTAGTCACTTCGTAAGGGTTGAAAAATAAGGGTGGAAATTTCGAAAACTCCCTGAATCAAAAAACAAAAAATGTATGTAAAGGTATTGTTTTTTCCATCAATTTAAGATAGTATAGAATTGTAGAATTTTCGAGACCACGCGGTGTCTTTTAGGACAACCGTTCGCTCATTAATTAAGACAGTCTCGGTTTTAGTAACGAATGAGGTCATCCAGAGCTCTGAATGATGAACCATGGTTACATAATGAGAGCTGCTCGTGAAATTAATCGAGATATCTTCTCGACCAAGGGCCCGACAACCCCCACAACCCCCCCTCAACCACCGACCCCTGGTCCCTAGAAGGGTCGGAAGAAGCCTTGTTCTTTGAAGACGGGTGATCTTTACAGAAAAAACAATTGATCATTGTGTAATAATTTTCAGCGTTTTCTGTCAGGTTCGGGAATTGTGAGGGATGGGGTTGATGGTCATCTAGTAATTTCATTAATGTCCCTACATTCCAACATTTTCGATTTCTCGAACCCGGCTACACTCAAACATGGTGGTTGTATTCTTCATTTTCGAAGTGAAGATACTGGAACAGTCATACATGGAGTTATAAGGAAACCAGGAAGCCATGCGCCACAGCCATAGACAAAAGTTGTGCTACTTGTACTAACTGTTTGTATGTATGTTCTATGATTCGGCGCTGTGTTCAGTCAGAAGATAAACCACATGGTCGATGATGATGACGTAAACGATCAGTGCGGTCCTCCAAATCCCTACGGGGCAAAATAGTGTCATTTCCACAGGAAACGGGGGCGTCATTATAAGACCGAGGGGGAAGGCCTTCTTTGTTTTCATTGTCCGCTCCATGAAAAGCGAATGGGATGAGGAGAACGGTGGGAAGGAAAAATAGTTGTTTGTTGTTTACATACGACCGGGGAATTGGGACGGGAGAATTGGGACACGGAGACACAAAGAAGAGAAGGAAAAATCCGGCAAAGGGGAACAAATGATTTCAGGATGAGAATCCCCGGGCGAGAAGGTTTCTTGGTGGAAGAGATGCGAATAGAGCAGTTGGGGAAACCTTCTGAACACTCGCGAATCACTATCGGATAACTCCTGCAGGTAAATAAAAAATTATTTCTGCAAATAAATTAATAAAAAAAAAATCCAGTGAACAATTTCAGGATAATGCTTCATAAATTTTGAAAAAAAAAAAAAACTGTTGCAATAAGTTCATAATTTTTAGTTTGCAATTTTAACATGGAATATGGGTTTGACATGGATATGACATTGTCTTTTAGCTTGGGGTGTTTGAAGAAAACTGTAAAAAATGCCCGAGAAAGTTCGTCATGGGGGACGACAAGTGTGCAAGTGAGAGGGAAGATTCCAATAGTTTTCTCAATTTTTCTCAGCTGTCGGTTGACTGATTTTGAAATTTCAAATTGATCTGAGTTCATCTTAACCAAATAGAGGTAGCTGTAAATGCCAAATTTAAAAAAATCCATCCTACAATTATTATCTTTTTTTTTAAATCTTAACTCGGACTGATTTTTAAAAAATACTGAACGCGATATTTGCTATTATTAAACGTGATGATGTTCTTGAAAATAGATATACAGAAAAATAAAAAAAGAAGACAATTTTTCGATGGTAAAATTTTGATATGTGTAATTACAGGAATGAAACATTTTTCGTTGGTCCTGTTTCGTACATAGCTTTAATAGATATTGGGAGTAACTATCTGTAAATGAGTTTTCTGTGAGCGTCGGACTGCGACAGGGAGATCCATTCGCAACGACCTTATTCAAATTTATAATGAAATCAGATAAGATAAGAAGCGTTCGAACAAATCCAGGCGGAACAATCTTTAATAGACTCATTCAACACCTGGTGTACGCAGATGATGTTGATATCTTTGCTAGTCTCGTCGGGGCAATGGAAGAATTTGAAAGCATGGCCAAATTAATGAAACTAAGTCCATGTACAATAAAACCTCTAGAGAGCCACCTCCAAGTCACCAAAACACTATTAACATTAATGATAATAATTTCTCAGTCTGTAATGAGTTCAAACACCTTGATAACAAAAGACAGTATCAGTACTCAGTTGAGTGTTTTTCTCCGTGACAGTTGAAATTAAAGCGCGCATCGCCGCAGGAAGTAGATGTTTCTGGAGCATCCAAAAAGCATTAAAATTCCGTGGCCTGTCAAGAAAAGCCAAGCTAACAATTTATCGGACCATGATAAGACTAGTTGTCGCATACGGCAATGAGACCTGGTTAGTTACCCATAGTAGTGAATGGATGCTCAATTGCTGGGAGAGAGAAATACCCCGATAAATTTTCGGTCCAATTTGTGATGGTGGAAGGTGGAGAATTGGGCATATCAGAGAATTGAGGGAATTGTACGGACAGCCAGACCTGGTGTCCTTCATAGGTGGCTCGGCCATGTGCAGCGTATGGAAGAAAATATGTATCCCAAGAAGGCCATGAATGGAACGCCAGGTGGATTAGAGGTAGACTCCGACTGCGTTGGATAGATGACGTAGAGGGGGATCTAAGCCAGCTCCAGATCCGAGGTTGGAGGCGAAGAGCATTGGATAGAAACTACTGGAAGGGTACAGTTGAAAGGCCCTGGTCCTCCAAGGACTGTAGTGCCAAGAAAGAAGAAGAAGAGTTGGGAGTAACTATTGATTTATGTTTGTCTCCGTGTCTAGCCAGGTAGCGGAAGCATTGTTTTCAAGGTTGAAAGAAAAGGTGTTCTCCAAAATGAAAACTTCCACTCTTCATTTACATTTTAGGCCTTCCTGTCTGTTATGAAATCCTTGTATCGAGCAAAATGCACAAAATTATTGTTCGATTTCGTTGAAATTTTCAGGGTTTGTGCGGGTTGGGGTGTTGATGTTCCCCTTTAAAAATCATCATTCTAGAAACGATAGTGGCCTCTACTCGTGCAAACGCAAACTCTGTGCAAACGTGGTGATGGATATAATAAGTGCTGTAACTTTTAGTTTTTCATCACGAATTAGATTCAATGTTGAGAGATTGTGAGGGTTGACGTGTAGATGTTCCCCTTTGAGGGTAGTGCATGGAGATTTATGTTTTGAGATTAAGTATACTATCATGTACACAATCGGGTTGGATAGAGGAAGCTATGTGCCACACCCACTTGGAAGACATTTTGGATTTACTCTTCCAATCATTGAAGATGATGAGCCAAGAAGGCTGATTGGCTCCTAGTTCCCCCCTTTCTCAGATTGTTGAACAGGTGGAAGGATGCTTAGTGGTAGCTCATACGTGAAATTAGTGGCTTCATCCATGTATGTATTATGCTGGAGCTCCAGTTATACAGATCAATTGGTACACACATTTGTGCAATCGTCGCTCTGCTGATTCCGATATCAGTCGATTTATGGCAGGGACTTTCGTACGTGAAGTTTCCACCAACATTATCAAATTGCATGGTTTTAATATGGATGTGAATCTGTGGCTCTGGAGGCCCTGAGGATGTCAATGTTACAGAGAGTAACCTAAACTTTCTCCAACAGGTCTCTTGGGGCATTTTCTCGTACACGTCCCACGTTTGTGAGCTCGATCAATAGACTCTCATGTGTTCAAAGATTCTATCAATATTTTGTGCTCCAAAACAGAGAGTAGTGACAAGCAGATCATGGTCTGCAGTTTCTTTCGGTCCTTGCTGGTAACTCTCGAGTACTGAAACCACTTCAACTAACTTCAGGTACAAGGAGTTTATTTTTATTCTAGCTACTCAGGTGCCGCCTTCCTATCGCTGTAAATATCTCTTTAAACGTGACAATGATGATTTATTGGGGAGCACAAGAATGCGCACTAAATTTGTACGAAACTCAATAATAGAGATTTTTGGGTGGACTATAGTATTGACACGGAACAAATCGTTCAGAAAGCTCTGGAGTGCAATTTTGGTTGGAAAATTAGATTCCTCGACACTGAGGAAGCAAAATAGAGAAATAACTATCATTATTGGTGTGCTACAACTGAACTTTCATTGTTTTGAGGTCAGCGTGCGGTAAATAATTTCTCAAATTTCACTCAGATTATCTACGAGAAGGGGGCTCAATTCCACTAAAAGTACCTGCATCGGCCTCGATCACCTTCCCGCGACTTGATGTGGGCATAATCGAGGGGACTCCAACATCACCTGTTACACGATGATTGACACAAACTTAGTTGCGAGAATCGTATCAGTCGGAGCGGTTCGATACATCATCCAATTATGAAAGAGGATCCCGACACTTGGGACCAGCCGCAGTGTCATTTACCCTCTAATGTAAGAGCTACAAGACCTCAGGATCGATCGAATCAACAGAACCCCCAACGTAAGCTGGGTTGAACCAGGGGAGAAGTGAAACACGTAAATTATTTCAAGATATTCTACTTTGGCCACTTCTAATGTAACTTCTGGCAGATTATTTGTACGTTAAATACACGGGCTCTCATCTATACGTAATTATACACCTTCGTGAAAAAAAAATCCGTTCGATAGGTGGAAAAAATAAGTGAATCAAATTAAACGAATAGAATGAGTTTGTAATTTTACTATCTCGCGAGGAGGTCAATTATCGAAGATTCTCTTTTGAAAAACCCCTTTGGGAAGATATTTTGGTTCTGATTAATTTAACTAAAGGATTGAATATTTTATTCTACTGGAAAACTTAGGGAATTTCATTTTTTACAAAACAAGCCTTTGAAGTGGTCGTTTCTCACGAGCAAACAAAAAGTTTCGATGATTTCAACGTTCATTCTTGACTTTTTCAAACAGTCGAAGGTGAAAACAAGCCTTTGAAGTGGTCGTTTCTCTCTAGTAAACCATCAATCGATAATTTTAACGTTCGTTTTGGGCTTTTCACACGATCGAAGGCGAAACAAGCCTTTGAAGAGGTCATATATGTGGAGTAAACAGACAAGTTTCGATGATTTCAAAGCTCATTCTAGACTTTTTCAAACAGTCGAAGGTAAAAACAAGCCTTTGAAATGGTGGTTTATCTATAGCAAACCAACAAGTTTCGATAATTTCTCGACTTTTTCAAACAGTCGAAGGTAAAAACAAGCCTTTGAAATGGTGGTTTCTCTGGAATAAACCAACGAGTTTCGATGAAATAGTCGAGGTGATGAGGTCGAGGGTGACCATGAACCGTTTAAAACAGTCGATTTTCTTGTAAAACACACGTTTTCATGCATTAAAACTTAATTTACTCGTCTAATTTGAATTGAAGAAAGAAGAATTGATAGACCGTTTGAAATCTGACAAATGAAGCATGTTTTTTCAATAGAGCGCCCATAAAAATGGGCAGGCGTTCAAAGTGAAAACTTCGATAAGAAAAAATAAAATGTTGAAAAAAAAAGTAGTGTTATTTTTGACTTAATTTTTAAAATGGTTTATTGCGAAAAGGTTTTGGTTTTACACTGGATAGCGTGATTTAACGCTCTTTCCAACGAAATCCTTAAGTTGGAATTTACTTGGTAAATAACAGGAGTTATAATGGTTTTAATGACGTAATGTCACAAATCGAAAAAATCTTCGAAGTAAAAAAAAGGCACTTTGAGTGGGTGAAGGGGGTCCTCTGTCGGTCGCCGTTCGTTTCTAGTCTTAGGGAAATCAAAGGCGCAAAAACGTAAAATGTTTTACGTTTTGCTTTGTGATTTTAAAGGATTTTAGAAATTCGTTAGTGCAAGGGCCTAGGGAATTGAAAAACTGAAAGATGGCCGTATGAAATCTTCAAAATCGAACAATAATTGACAAAGAAAAATGGGAACAACTACTGAATAAACGGGTTTTTCCATGTTTTTCCCTTATTTTTTTTGGCAATTATTGTTCGATTTTGATGATTCCAGCGGCAATCTTTTAGTTTTTCAATTTCCAAGGCCCATGCACTAATTAATTTCTAAAATTCTTGAAAATTTCAAGTTTAGCTACATTTTATGGGAAAACAAAACTGAATTAACGGTTTTCCTCATTTCTCTTTGGCAATTATTGTTCGATTTTGATGATTCCAGTGGCAATATTTCAGTTTTCCAATTCCCTAGAGCCGTGCACTAACAAATTTATAAAATCCTTTAAAACTTCAAATTTAGGTACAACTTTTTGAGTTTTTGCGCATTTGATTTCGTGAAATACTGACCCGGAACGAGGAACAAACGGCAACCGACTGAGACCCCCTTAAGAGAAAATTGCTAGGAGACTTTTGGTTTATTATTTTCAACTAGCTGAAAGGCCTGCTAAAAGCAGGCAAAAAAATTAGATGTGCGGCCTGGAATCGAACCCGGGACCCCCACGTTCGGGCGACATACGTACGTACGTACGGTTGGCGTTTGGAACCGACCAAGAAAAATTTTTTTTAACACCCCCTCAAAATTTGATGGTTTACGTTTCAAGGTACGTAGAATCCAAAAATCGAATAGAAATTTGTTATGTAGGCTCCATTTGGCGTCTAGTTGTGCCCCGAAGATTTTGGTTGATGTAGGTTACGTCGAAGGGTTCCAAAAAGAATTTTGAAATTTTGAAAACGCCCTAACTCAAAAAATTTTGATATAGGTAAAGGTAATGTTTTTCCTTCAATTTAAGATTCTATAGAAATTTTAAAATTTTTCGAAACCACCCGGAGCTCTGTAGGACTTCGCTCTCTACGAGAATTTAAGGTTTGGACGTACGATAAATCAGAAACACGAGTGTGAATGGCTAAAGAGGCCTAATCTCCGTTCAAATTTTAGCTGACCGAAATGCGATCGATGTTTTTCTTCATGTTGCATGGTTGGTGGCTTTGCAGACGAGTGATCTATAGAAAAATAATAATTTGCAGCGTTTTTTTGTTGGAAATTAGTTGTAAAATCGATCCTTGACGTTTGGTCCATCCAAATGGTAGTCGACACTCTATATAATAGTTACCTAGCGGTATTATAATCTAGTAGCCTTTCGGTTGATTAAATTGTCGCAAATCGGGTTTGAGTGTATTAAACACAATGAGATGAGCAGATCCTCATCCCCTACCCTAAGCACGTCCCTTCGTCCTCGTTCCATCCTAAGTACTCCCTCTTCCCATCTATCCCAAGTATCCCACCCCTTTCACGTTTCGAGGGTTTTAATTGAAGACGGTGCGAAATCCCTTGGACCCCTGTCCTCCTACGGGTACTCACAAGAGTAAGTGGATGGGAAATGGGAGTTTCAGGGGAGGATCGAGGCACGAAAAGGAGGTGGGGCACAAAATCCTTAGCTCAGGAAGCGACGTCAGAAGGGCGGTGGTGGAGGGCGTTTCGCAATTAATCAGAAGCAAAATCCCTTCACAGTTCCTAGAGGGGGAAACTGCGGTTTGTGATCCTCTCCTGCGGTTCTCTCGTGAGACAAATCCGTCACTTTTTTCCCTCCCCTCGGAATGACGGATTAAAACGGATGTCGGAGTCAGTGCTGCCACCTGCCAGGAATTTGAAGGTTCGCTAAACTCGGAAAAAGAATGAAAATAAAAAACGCTGCACATTATTACACAATGGTTTATTATTTTTATATATATCACTCGTCTGCAAAGCCACTAACCATCCAACATGGAGAAAAACATCGATCGTATTTCGGTCAGCTAACATTTGACGGGTCTTTTGCGATTCACACTCGTGTTTCTGATTTATCTACGTAAAACCCTTAAATTCTCGTAGGGAGCGAACGGTTTGTCCTACAGGGCTCTAAAGCAATACCTTTATATCAAAATTTTTTGAGTTAGGGCGTTTTCAAAATTTCAAAATTCATTTTTGAACCCTTAGAAGTGACCTACATCAACCAAAATCTTCGGGGCACAAGTAGACCCCAAATCGAGCCTACATGAAAAGAGCCAAATGGGGCGCCGGGAAGGATGTGCAATCAGATAGTGATGATAGGGAAGAGATAACAAGAGAAGATAGGGACGATTAACTTATGACTCATTTTGGAAGAGGCAAGCGAGATAAGAGAATAAAATAAACACCAGATAAGGGCGAATAATTTCTTCAAAGTACCTAATAGAAAGTCAGGTAAAGGATTTGAGCGGAAGAGGCGAAACAATAGGTACCTACCTTTATATCAAAATTTCAAAATTTATTTTTCAACCCTTAGATGTGACCTACATCAACCATAATCTTCGGGGCACAACTAGACCCCAAATGGACCTACATACACAATTTCATCAAAATCGGTCAATGTTAAGTGGAGAAAGTGCCGCGTACGGCGGACGGACGGCCAAATTTTTATTCGATTTTTGGATTCTACGTACCTTGAAACGTAAACCATCAAATTTTGAAAATAATAAACCAAAAAGGGAAACACAGAGTGTGCTTTTGAGGTGAGAGAACTGCTGGTAGTTAATTTTGGTTTATTTTATATTACTTTGGTTTATTATTATCTTCAATAATGAACCATTGGAATCGAACAAGAAAAAAAATTCTAACACCTCAGAGTTTGTTGGTTTACGTTTCAAGGTACGTAGAATCCAGAAATCGAATAAAAATTTGGCCGTCCGTCCGCCGTACGCCGAAAGCGGCACTTTCCCCACTTAGCATTGACCGATTTTGATGAAATTCTGCATGTAGGCTCCATTTGGGGTCTAGTTGTGCCCCGAAGATTTTGGTTGATGTAGGTCACTTCTAAGGGTTGAAAAATAAATTTTGAAATTTTGAAAACGCCCCAACTCAAACAATTTTGATGTACCTAAAGGTATTGTTTTTTCTTCAATTTAAGATTCTACAGAATTTTTCGAATTTTTTGAGACCACGCGGAGCTCTGTAGGACAAACCGTTCGCTCCCTACGAGAATTAAAGGGTTTATATAGAAATATATATATATAAATCAAAACACGAGTGTGAATCGCAAAAGAGGCCTAATCTCCGTTAAAATTTTAGCTGACCGAAATACGATCGATGTTTTTCTTCATGTTGGATGGTTGGTGGCTTTGTAGACGAGTGAGGTCGAAGTACTCGTGGGGAGCGAACGAATTGTCTTACAGAGCTCCGGGTGGTCTCAAAAATTGTTAAAAATTCAATACTATTTAAATTGGGTGAAAAAACGATAAACAACCTTCGTTTCGAGAGTTTTCGAGCTAGGGCACTATTGAAAATTTCAACCCTCAATTTCCACCCCTTAGAAGTGACCTACATCAACCAAAATCTTCGCGGCACAACTAGACCCAAATGGAGCCCATATACCTACCAAACTTGAGCCAAATCGGTCCAGTGTTGATAAGAAAAATACCGCGTACGGGGTACTGCGGACGGGCGAGACATTTTTTATTGGATTTTCGGATTCTTCGTACCTTGAAATGTAAAACAACAAACTTTGAGAGGGGGGGGGGGGGGTTAAATTTTTTTTCTTGCTCGATTCTAAAGGCTTATTATTGAAAATAATAAACCAAAAATTCTAACTCCCCTCATACCCTCAAAATTTGATGGTTTACGTTTCAAGGTATGCACTTATAATCCAAAAATTCCGGACGCGTAAATGAATGGGTCTCAACAAGATGAAATCCAACCTCAGGCCACTTAAAATCCCTGTTTAGAATCATTGACTCAGAATTCTGGGCATTTTAGGCCCTGACCATAAAACATAAAGCTTTGTGCTTCTTCCTCTAGGTAGTTTGAAAACAATTCTTGCTGTGAGATGAAATGCAATAAATTGGGCAAAAGACGAGATAGCAGTGACCGAATAGCTGGAGGGCTCAACAGGTGAAGCTCGGCGAAGAATCCCGAGTATGCGGGTTCCAACGGTGATCCTCCTGGCGTTTTACAAATTCATCTGGCATAGCTATACGGGCGTTTTCACTCTGGTTTATTTATTCACGCAATCAAGCTGACCTATTTACTACGAGGATAATGCGGTTCAACTAAAATTTGGATATAACCAATATTGTGGGTGGAGGACAACTCAATCAAAATTAAGAGGAAAATTGAAGGGACTAAATAAATTGAGAAAAAATATAAAGGTTTCCCAATTTCCTACGCACTAGTTACGTATCTGCTATAATCTTCCATTTTTACAAGGTGTACCGTTACGTAAACATCTTCCATAGTGACTCTGTAGAAACAAGAGAAGTACACCAAAATCAATCCTTATTATCCCTGAAAATTTCATCTAAATCGGATGGAGAATGAAGGTGTTATAGCTCTTTAATGGATTATTCGTTTGCGCATGCGCAGAGGCCGGGGGTGATGATTTTCGTAGGGTGCCGTCCACAAACCAACCCGCGCAATCCCTGAAAATTTAATCGAAATAATGTAATTAAATAGTTACAATTGTATAAATTATTCGAAATAATTCAGTTAAATAGTTAATTAATTAAAATTTATTTGGACAATAACTCTGTATAGTTATGCTCGTTACAAGGATTTCATGACAGACACAGACAGACAGACACGAAATCAAAATTGTTTAAGAAAGTCTAAAACGTAATACTCAAAAGGAAACTTTTTTTTTCAACCCTGATAAATGAAAACAAAGCTTCCGCTACCATGGTAGACTTGGAAGCAATAAAACGGAAAGTCCTAACAATTTATTTATTTTATTTTATTTTTTTATTATCATTTTTTTTAATAATCATTTTTATTATTAACAAGTTTGAAGGTAGAATGTTAACAATATTGTAGCTTCTGGGTAACATGGCGATGATAACAAGAGAGTGATATGTGCAGAGTGTACGAGAATTTATGGTTTCAATGGTCCAACATGGAAGACCCCTACTTACCCTATGTGTTGTACGATGGATGGTTTAAATGTGTTTTCAATCCAAGCTGAAAATACATGATGGTATATTCAATCAGTTTTGGGATATTTGTATGGCATATCGGGTAGGAGGCGAAGTTATCGAGAAACCAACATCCATTACGCTGGGACTAGGTAGGAACTGCTTGAGCCTTCTTTCCTTGAGAAGAGGGCATATTTGAGACGATTATGAAGTCAGTGGCTTCTTCTTCACCCTGACAATGGAATATTCATAGAACCCGAAATGAGTGGTCCGACATTTCAGAACTGAGTATTCAACAATGAAAGTACTTGAATCACAGATGACACTTGGAGGTAGGCAAAAGATCCCTTCCTAGCCTATAATACTTATGCATGTGTCCCATCTTAACCCTGGAATGGAATCGTCACCCGATGTGTGCTTAATGGAAACGTCAGGTGTAATTTTTACACCAGTCAGAAAACATCAATATTCAACCTATTTCGTCAGCTCTCTGCATTGATTTACACTTTTTTCATTCAAGTATAGTTCTCTACTACATTTGTGGCCGTTCTCGAGACAATTATTGTCTCTATAATACCAAAATGAGGGGATTCTGAGCCAATTCTCTTTGCTTTCTCTATTTTCCCTTGATTTCTATTTGTTTTCTTGGGCTCAATATCCAAGTTCAATACTTCTGCTGATTTCAATAGCAAAAGGGGTACAGCCAGGTGCTACTACCAGTCCAATAAATAGTTTTTCAACAATGAACACATTTTTATTTTCAAGCTCGTATTACAAAATATAACTCAACAGTTTTCCTCTCAGTCTTTCAAGGTATTTGACGGACTAGAAAAAGTAACCTACAACAATGAAAATCACTTCAAAGGAACAGGAAAGCAAATTGCTTCGTATTGGTAGACTCGGAAGCAATAGAAGCTTTTGTGAAACAAAAATGATGTTATTTTGACACCATGAATGGGGCAGGGAATGGAAACGTGGTGTGAAAATTACACTGTTCTACCTACTTTATTGGAAATATTACCTCCAACAATGAAAATCACTCCAAAGGAACAGGAAAGCAAATTGCTTCGTATTGGTAGACTCGGAAGCAATAGAAGATTTAGGAATATTACTGTGTTTTTTTAAATATATGGCTGTTTTGTGAAACAAAAATGATGTTATTTTGACACCATGAATGGGGCAGGGAATAGAAACGTGATGTGAAAATTACACCGTTCTACCTACTTTATTGGAAACGTTCTAAAAATTACACCATGAGTTCAGTTTACAGGCCTGTGAGAGACAACAGTGACAAACTCGGTGGCTGAGGGCATGCGCGACTGAAGGGGGACATCCTAGGGATAGCATAGGTGGGGTGGTGCCTTCCAGCCCTTTTCGCTAGTGGGGTGGGTGACTGTTTCAAGGCCAAAGGTGTAAAATTTACGTGACGATTCCATTCCAGGGTTAAGGAAGAAAAATTTCGGGAGTCGATTTCACAACTAATTTAAGTGAAAAAATGTCTCCTAGCAATTTTGTTTTAACCCTTTGTTTTTCCCAATTTAAGATTTTTTTCTTGTATTTGACTTATATCTACTAAAATTACCATAACTACCTTAATTTACAGTGAAAATGTAAAAATGAGGGCACCGTTGGAAAGGGCGTTAAATTTCCAATCTTCATAGTGCCAACAAAAAACTATATTCGGGGTCCTGATGGGTGCAAAATTCGTACAAAAGTCGTAGAGTAAAGCCCCTTGACGTCTTTTTGTAACTCTTTGCGAAAAGTAGCAAGCTATCGTTACTTGGGGATAATGGTGGAAGAAGGTTTAGTATGAACAAAACCATATTAATGCTGTTTGTGAGAAGTTGCGCCAAATTCTGTTTTTTTTATTTGATTTTTATATTGCTGTAAGGGTTTTTAACCGTGAATTAGGTAGAGTCGCCGTAGAAAACATGATTCTGAGCGCGTAGACATAATGCTATGTGCCATGTAATTGAATCGAAGATATAATAATTGTTGTTAACAGATATAAGTTAGACTAAGCCCTGTAGTTACTAAATTTCTTTTTCCTTTACAAGTTACCGTAAGTTACGTTTTTTCCCCCCTCTCATTTCAATTTGGGCGTTTTTCTTTTTGATCCTGATGGCTAATCAGTTTGGCAATACTCTTGCAGAGTACAACAGACTTCCCTGCAAAAAAGTTGTTTGATAAGAATAAAAAAATGTTAATTTAACATTTATAAATATTTAAATTGTACAAATTAAATAAATAAATTTAAAAACAAGTGGGTGTGGCACATAGCTTCCTCGTATCCATAACCCGATTATATAGATGATCCGATGCATAGTAGTTAATCTCAAAACACCAATCTCTAAGTACCTTTCACTACCCTCATAGAGGACCATCTACACGCTACTCTGGATAATCCTAGAAAATTTCATCAAATTCGGATGAAAAATGTAAGTGAGTCACTACTCAAAAAATCAAAAAAATTTCTAGGTACGGCTGGGAGTCTTACCCGTGACCCCTTGGTTGATAGTATGACTCGCTGTGAATGTGCTACGGGCGCCTGACAGTTGACTGTAGAATGTGAGATTCTGACGTACGCACGGCTGTTACACGGATTTTACGTTCGCGCATGCGCATCGGCTACTATCAGTCCGGGGGTGATGATTTTCATAGGGGACCATTTACAATCTAATCCGCATAATCCCTGAAAATTTTATTGAAATCGGATGGAAAATGTAGAAGTTATGGCCGTTACAAGGAAATTCACGTTTGCGAATGCGCAGTCGCTTCTATCAGTCCGGGGATGATGATTTTCATAGGGGACCATCTAAATACTAATCTGTAACATCTCTGAAATTTTCATTGAAATCGGATGGAAAATGTAGAAGTTATGGCCGTTAGAAGGAATTCACGTTTGCGCATGCGCAGTCGCTTCTATCAGTCCGGGGATGTTGATTTTCATAGGGGACCGTCTACACACCAACCCGCACATTCCCTGAAAATTTCATCGAAATCAGACAATAACTTCGTATAGTTATGCGCGTTACAAGGAATTCATGACAGACACACAGACACACGGACACACAGACACACAGACACGGAACCAAAATTGTTCAGAAAGGTCTAAAACGCAAAACGCGAGTGAAAATTTTGATTTTGGAGAACTTTTTTTTTCATCCTTGAAAAGTGAAAACAAAGCTTCCGCTACCTTGGTAGACTCGGAAGCAAAAATTGTTTGTCAAATTAAAAAAAAATTTCCTTTATTTGGTTGTTGGGGTTTTCCTTCCCCATGATTTTACACGTACATCATTACAAAAACTGCCCAAAGATCTTGGCTTTCCAATGGTATAATCAAAAAATAGTTTACAATCGAATTTAAGGGAGAAATTTGTGTTTAAACGCCGAAAAACGTGCATTTTTTCAGCGAATTCAACAGTTTGACGGGAGGACACCGTGGTCTTCTCCGCCGCCGCGCCGATCCTCCCAAGCACCGAATCCCCCCGTCAAAAATAAAATATAACCTAAAAATGTAAACTGAATAAATAAGTGTACGAATCAACACGCAACTCTTAAATTTCATGCTCAGCCGTAGAATGTACAAAACCTGACTTGGATTTCATTTCTCGGCTAGAAAACTCTCAGCAACTTATATACCTACCTAACTGAAATTATGCCTTTTAATCTTCAAGTGTCATTGATTTTAAATATTAGCAGTGTTGTTAGGTGAAATGAATTTACCTCAACGAATCGTAAACACTTTAGAATGAATGTATTCCGTGGCTTTCTGCAAACTCGACACCAGACCTTAAAATATGAATATTCACGGCACATGTACAGATCCTACCCACACGAGAAACTTACGTGAGGATTTGAAAACCAAATACCTACGCGAGCACCTCGCCGTCCGAAACAAAGCTTATCTACCTAACGGAAATCTTCTTTTCCCGGCTTACAAAGCTGTTGAAGGTAAAACTTATTCACCACCACATTAATAAATAGCCCACGAATTCGGAATCGACTTTACTTTGTACCTGAACGTTACCGACTTTTCTCACTCTGGACACGAACAAACACATAGGTAATCTTCAAACTTTATGATCAAAGCGACAAAACTGCAAGGAAAAGCGAATGGCAGTGAACCTTGTTCATTGGGAAATTATCCATTAATTCCGTATGAGTCCCATGTTTAGTTAATTATATCAATTAGTTAATTGATATATTAGCAATTGAGGGAGTGCACAGCCCACAGCAATCGAAACATAATTCATCGCTTAGAAAATAATGTACTGTGATGCTGCGTTGATGCATACAGATACTTCAGAAATGAGAGACTTCACTACGAGCCGAAGATTGAATCTGTCAAAAAGGTCATTCGCAGCCAAGCCATGAATCACCTTTTGGTTTATTATTTCCAATAATGAACCTTTGGAATTGACCAAGAAAATTTTTTTTTAACACCCCCTCAAAATTTGATGGTTTACGTTTCAAGGTACGTAGAATCCAAAAATCGAATAAAAATTTGGCCGTCCGTCCGCCGTACGCGGCACTTTTGCCAATTAGAAATGATCGATTTTGATGAAATTTGTTATGTAGGCTCCATTTGGGGTCTAGTTGTGCGCCGAAGATTTTGGTTGATGTAGGTCACTTCTAAGGGTTCCAAAATCAATTTTGAAATTTTCAAAACGCCCTAACTCAAAAAATTGTGATGTAAAGGTATTGTTTTTCCTTCAATTTAAGATTCTATAGAATTTTTGGAATTTTTTGAGACCACCCGGAGCTCTGTAGGACAAACCGTTTTTGAGGAATTTAAGGTTTGGACGTACGATAAATCAGAAACACGAGTGTGAATCGCAAAAGAGGCCCAGTCTCCGATCAAATTATAGCTGACCAAAATACGATCGATGTTTTTCTTCATGTTGGATGGTTGATGGCTTTGCAGACGAGTGATCTATATAAAAATCTTTGTGATCTAAAAAAAATTAAAAAGTGATCTGCTTAGAAGTTGCGGAAAGAAATTTGAGAAAATATGAAGATGAAACGGGTAAAAAATTTTGAGAACATAGAACGGCGCTCTCCAAGGGACAGCTAGTGGACCCCCCCCCCCCCCGGTCTGTATGAAAGATCGATTATCACCTTCTATTTCTGCTTATATTTCCTCGCTGCTTTCGCTTTGTTCATTCTTCTTCTTTTGTATATTCTTGAGTCCATTTGGTTAAGGGTTTTTAAAAAGAGAAGAGTAAGTCTTGTTTGATGAGAGCAGAAAAAATATCGATTTTTTTTTTTTGCCGAATAAAATTTATTCAATATTTAATATTGATTTTCTTGCCGTAAGTCGGCAAGAATGACATCATTGTAGATACCTTTTTCGGGCCGAACTTCGAATATTTCAATCCGACAATAATATTGTCGGATATAAAAATCGGATAAAAAATCGGAAAAAATGCACATAATATGTTCGTGGAGGCATTTTTTTCGATTTTTTAACGATTGAATTGAATGTGTCATTATAGAAATCAAGAGAGAGAGCGGGAATTCAACGAAAACCCAAAACACGGCGAAATCACAACATAGTCAAGAAGTAAACAAAACTGATAAGTTTTCCTCTTCTCCTTCTTCTTTCTAATCTTTCCTAGTCACGGATACTATAATCTAGATGCAGACATCTAAAAAAAATAGGTGTGAAAAAGTTGAAGTGAGTTGATGCCTGTGGGATGTTGCAACATCAGGAGGGAACAATAACTTCAGAAAACGATGTTTTTCAGCACAATTGCCTCATCATCTCCGTTATTGCAGAACTTATAGCCTCAATTTGTTTTAGAATGTTCGTAAGAACCTAATTCACAAACTGTGCCGTGGATTTTGCGTATTTTTTCTTACATCAGATAAGTTTTAGTGCTTTTCGAAGATTCTAAGCTTAAACTTGAAGATTTTTTCAAACTCCCTGAAATTTTTCTCAGTCATTATTCGGAAATTCCCTTCGCTCCATCTCTTCACAATAATATACCTACTTAACAAAAAAAAAAAAAAGGTGATAGGTTGAATAGAAGCTGATAAAACGGGGCATGAAACTGACTACTTTTCAACGGGATTTCATCAGTCCGAAAAAATTACCAACTACCCTTGAGAGAACCAAGCCACACGATCTAATTACTTAGTGAATGCATGAAGTGCGAAATTTCAGGACAATAAGAACTAAGTGAATTATCTTAGTTTTCTTAACGTACACCAATCATGTATGAAAAAAAATGTTGCTTATAAGTTGTAACTTGGTGCAATAAAACAAGTGGAAAGAAAAATTCCTGCTTGCAATTTGACTGAATGCAATTTGACTGAGCCTGATCGTCTATTTTTTTTAATCAAGCAGTCGAGAAAAAAAGAACCTTATTTCGAACTGCAATGTCGTTTTGGAAAGCCCTCCGTGAATAATTTTGGAAAGCTGTCCGTCTGTACA
The DNA here is from genome assembly GCA_009739505.2 of Apolygus lucorum. Taxonomy (NCBI): domain Eukaryota; kingdom Metazoa; phylum Arthropoda; class Insecta; order Hemiptera; family Miridae; genus Apolygus; species Apolygus lucorum. Next base: position 27,696,734 of record CM019182.2, on the reverse strand, counting down.
GTTTTAAAGAATAAAAAATCAAGGGGAAGAACCCATCCAGCTGCATCAAAAATGTATCAACTTTTGGAGCAAGAAGTGTTCAACAAGAAAAAAAAGACCCCGTTTCGTAAGAATAAAATAGAATTAATTTTTTTCTATTTACTTCAACTGCACTGTTTTCATTTCAAAAGTCATCAATACTGTTTACTTCTAGATTTCTTACCTAAAACAAGAGCCAAGAACTTTTCGACTCGGGCGTTTTTCCCGTGGTAGGTACAACAATATTTTCCTTCGCTCGAGTTTTCTTTCGACAACGTGAAAAATGGCTTGCTAAATTATCAGTTTTCCCCCATCTTGTTGTCTGTCGAAGTTTGTGAAAACTTTTATGAGAGAGAAAATGGTCGCAACCTTTCCCCTTTTCTTGTCCGGGGTGGCTGATCTCGTACGAAAAGTTGTCTAAAAAATCACCATTTTCTTGGGTACTTGAACGTTCGGAAGTGACTCTTGCCACTTAAATAGTGCTCCTCTTCCTAAAAGATGTTTTAAAGCAAATGTATCACAATTGTGTTTTGCTTCTTGACTAACAAAGGTGGGGATTGTATTACTTGCAGGGGATGGAAAAAAATACTGTTTTGGGAATAATTTCAGTTACTACGCAGGCAAAACTCGTTTTTACCGAAATAAAGATCTGTTTAAAGATCTTCATTTTCTTTATAGATCTTGATTTAGATTAAATAAAAACACGTTTCATTCGGCTCATAACTACTCTCATCCAAATTTAGTTAAATTATTACTGGTTTATTCTCGTAGTGAATTCTCGATTATGAAAAATTAATGTGAAAATGATGTCACTATTATATTGTTAAAGCTGCTGCTCTTCACCTACCTACGTGTCTAGTTCAAAACAGTTTGGTTTTATGGGCTCATCAAAGTTATATTATTTGAATTATGTTGCTTCTAATCTACTTAAATCAATTTATTGAAAGTGTGGATGCTGTTATGTGTGTGTGGAGGCCGGGGTGGTGCCTGTCCCGCCCGGAGGTGGCTTTCCTGGTGAATTTTCCACGTCTTTCCACTCTTGCGCAACTTTGCTGGTTTTGGATTCGGGATGCCACCGTGGTGGGCGGGTTCCGGCGGGGCTGGGGTTCTCCCCGGCCCCGCATCGCGAGCTGTGGTGTTCCATGTTATTATTATTTTGTGTATCAATGGATACTCTGGTGGTGGTGGATTTCTGGTTTAACAGTGCCGGCGTTTATGCCATGTAACTCTTGGTGTTTCGTTTTGATGTTACAATTTTCTAAATTTTGACTTTGACATTCGTTGTTTTGTTGTTGGCATCCTATATCTCTATTTGATTGTTCTCAATAAACTGGATGATGTCCTGCAGAATCTCGGTGTTCGTTACAGGAGATATCGCCGTCCTCAGAAGTTCTTGAAAGTTTGTTATGTTGTACTTGTTGAACAGTCGTATCCTCTCCTCAGCATGTCTGGAGCATTCATTCAATGTATGATCCAGGACCGCAACCCCCTCCCTGCAATCGCATACTGGTGACTGTTCTACTCCCATCAAATACTTGAAATATCTTGTATTTCCGTGTCCTGTGAGAAGTCTGTTTATGCTCGTGATTAATTTGTTACCTTCAACTCCTCTATACTATGGTTCTTTCAATTCGGTGAGTCCCAATATCTCCTCCGTCCACCCTCCGACAGTTCTTAATCTCGTGTGATGCTCCTGTATATGTTCTGTCTCTGACGTCTCATCTATGATGCACCATGCTTCTTCAGCTGATGCTGATGGTAGTATAGTCTTGTTTCCCCTCTCAGCACAGAATTGAGCGAGTTTGTCACAGACAACGTTTTTTGGGACGTCCACATGCGCAGGAATCCACTGAAAACATACATTTTTATTGTTATTGGATTTGTATTTGGTTATTAGGTTTAGAATATTTTGTACCATGGGTGTAGGGTTATCTCCATGCTTGAAATTCTTTAAGAGCGTGACAAATGATTGCGAGTCAGTAAGGACGCATGCATCAGCGTGATTTTCGTTGATATGAAAATTGGTTAGGTGCAACATAGCACCTACATACCGCAAATGTTTCTGCTGTGAAGTTGTTGCACAGGGGACTGATTTGGAAAGCTTCACCAATTTTATGGAATTCGCAGAAAATAGCAGATGCTGCTCCCCCACTGACAATTTTGGACCCGTCCGTATATACGTGAAGGAACTCTTTATACTTAGTGTTAATATGTTCCATTGTCCTGGCTCTTAGTTGGGCTGTTGGAACATTTTTCTTAGATTGCATATTAGGTATTTTTTCGGCTGTTACAAAACTCCTGCCAAGGGGGGATCGGAATGAATTATTATTCTCATTATGGGTTACGATGTTATTTTGTGTTATTACTTCATTCAAGTACAAATACTTTTCTTTGATGGTTCCGATACTTCTGGGCAAGGATTTGTAGTATCCACACAGTTTGGTAGCCATCTCAATTATGCAGGGGTCCTGGCACATCATGCGCAAAATGTTTTGGTTAGTAGTTGAAGATATCGTGGCTTGCAAATACCTCTGTCTGTGCATAGATGGTATGGGGGTGGATTTCACTGCCCCAAGGATTTGTCTGAGTGCTTTATTTTGCAGAACCTGCAATTTTGGTCCGTTTTCTCCATTCCCCAAGGCAAAGATACATTTCATACTTCATTTTCGGCAATTTCACTGTTTTATACAAGTTGGTCTGAGTTGTTGGATGATTGCCCCACGTGGTTCCTTTCGTCATTTTCATAGCATTGATATCTTTATTGCATCTCTGGATGACATATTCGGTGTGTTTTACCCCATTGAGTTTGGAATGGATACTCTTACTATCCTGATACACATTCTCTCTCCCTCTTCCGTTAAATTGTATATTCCTCTTACATTTTTCTTCTCTCCTCTCTGTTTGACAATTGCTATTACACTATGTGTTTTTGCAAATAAAAAAGTATTGATTGATTAGATATGACTGGGAGGGAGACCTCCTTCCCTGGGCAGGCTCAGTCGATGTTACACACAACACACTTGAGGTTTGCGGGTTGCATGTATTGTTAAAGAAGGCGGTTCTAATCAACCATCACTTTGCTTCATACAAACCAGCTCTACTGAAAACATGCTTAATTTGTATGTACTTTGTACATATTAGAGGAGTTCACACCTCCACACATTTTTCTGAGTCTAACAGTACCCAGGTGAATGAAAGACTTACTTACGCATGAGTTTATGCAGCCATACGAAATCAGATTCGTATTCGTTACGTCCAGTCTGATGAAAATGAAATCACATTTGTATGCGAGTAAGACCCCGACTAGAGTCCCGAGAAGTGGCAGAATTTACTCGATAGAAACCGTAAAAATCACAATTGCGTTTAGGCCTATTTGCCAAATCCATTTATACCTATTACATACTGTCACGGATCCGCAGTAGCTATTGCTATTGCTAAATGTCAACGGAACTGTGGTAGAAATTGTAGAAGTATCAGTGTTAAGCCCCCTCCACACTTAAGCATTTTCGGCGATCCGTGCATTCGGAAACCAATTAATACTGCAAATGGTCATAAGTTAGTGTGGACGCGTTCGCGAGCATTTTTGAATGCTCGGTTGTGCTCGGGGATGTTCTCGCTTGGAGTCGGTATTTCCGCGAACATCAAAGGGTGTGGAGTGTGGACGCGAATTCACCCGAGCTTGAGCTAGACCGGTATCGTTTTTGTAATAAATTTTTTACCGTTTCTTGCTATCATTATTTTCTATAAATGAACCTAATTCTGAATTCCTAAAATTCCAATAATGAACCTTGAATGAAACGCTGCAAATTATTACTCAAAGATATTATTTTTCTGTATATAGCGCCCGTCTGCAAAAAACTCGACTTTTCCTAATTAAACATCTGCAAAGAACTCGTCTTTGGTGAATTGATTCCGGGAAACGTGTGTTGTTTCTACGTATTTTCTCTTGAATCCGTTCCTCCAAACACATAAAATCTGACTTCGACATGGGACAGAAATTTTGGAGTAAACCAAAGCCGTCGTCGTCTCTAATATCCCTAAGAAGTTGCAGGTTTCCCCTCGATCTGAGGAAGCTGGTCTCCCATAATCTTCTCTTTTTTTTTTAATCTACTTCTTCCGAAGGAGATTCAATAAAAGTATACTGGTACATCTCCTCGGGGCGCTAGACAAAACGGGAGCCATTTCCGGGAGGCACAGTGAACAACTACCACTAGAGACCAGAGTTAGAAAGAGGGAACACCCAAAAATGCTCGCGAGCCTATATTTCCACGAAATGTTCGTCGAAGGACGGAAATGATATTTTCGTACCTTTGAATCGTAAACCATCAAATTTTAAGGGCAGGTAAACATTTTGTCCCAAGGGTTCATTATTGAAAAATAATGAACCAAAATCGAGGGAAGCGAAAGATAATGTACAATTGAGTAGAAGTTTCCAAAATTTAGGAAACTATAGACACGATCATGAAATTCGTGGTTCCTACGAGGAATCCATTCAATCATCAAAGGATCAATTTGATCATTTGCTCATCACTTGAGTCTTCATAACGTCCAAGTTTTTCTTTGCGATGTAGCTATGAGCTGATGGACAGAAATAATTAGTTGCTGATTTTATCATTAACAGAAAAAAAGGTCACAAAGATGGGAAATTCGACGAGTGGTGCTCAACAATCAAAAAAGTAGATGTATCAAAACAATAAAAATCGAATACAGCTATGCTGCCGATGCTAATTGGCAGACGTTTTTACTCCGATAGATTTCTCGCCTTCAACATCCATACTGTTGCCTTGTCGCTAGGCACTGGAGGAGGTTTTAGTTCGAACTTTGTGCAGCTTTAAACGTGAGGGATTCATCGCAAATGGATTGTTAAACGAGTAGGTAACCCTCAGCCCTCCACCACTCACCCGTACTCCACCGACAAATGCTTCATCGATCGAAAACCCGTTTGAAAGGACCTGAGTTGTTGGGGGTTCACCTGGCGTAGCCCCTTTAAGCATTTAGGCCTTCCGCATCGCACGTGTTCTGCGGAGTTTGTGAAAATTAATCAACTCGGCGCACCGGATATGCCTCTTGTGATTGGGAAAGGGAGAGGCAGGTTAGGATGCTTGATTAAATGGTATACTCCAGGGTTAATTCGATCCAAGTTGTGAGCTTATTGTGCGCTCAGGTTCACTCCCGAGTTGAGCCCTTGATTGTGCACAATCATAGGCAAATCGAGGTGATTTGAATCCAAGTTCGCCGTAATGATGAGGAACGAATTAAGTTACTTGGAAGTTGTGGAAACACAATTCAGATCAACACTTCGAAGGTAACGTGATTCACTCCAATGTGAAAGGAAATGCAGATTTTAATATATGCAGCCCCACATAGTGATTGAGTTGCTTGCTGGTGTTACTCAACTCTATAAACATAGGTAGTATCAGAAGTAAATACATTATTAAGTAATACATGCATTTCGGGAATGTCGCTTTGAAGAAAGAGTAGAACGTTCAATTCAAACCAGAAAGTAACAAAAACATTTTAGATCTCAGGTTAGGGGCGACGATTGATCACAAATAGACCGACTGACAGACCTGGAACCAAAGTTGTTCAAAAAGCTCTTAAAAGTGAAATCCGAAAGGAAATTTTGATTTTGGATGACCCAAATTATTAGAACAAAAATATAGAAAATTCTTATATTTAAAAGTGAAAAAGCAAAACGCATACCAAGGAGTACTAAATAATTATCATGGATATTGGTTTGCGTGAAAATGATAGATTACTTTGAGGAGTGTCTACCATCGATGAACATTTTCACAATAAAATTGATTGTATTTGTCATAGAGTTTACAAAACTCAACACGATTGAAAAACGTCTGCCATGTGGGTGTGGCACATAGCTTCTTCGTATCCATAACCCGATTGTATATCTATACAATCCAATGCATAGTAGTTGATCTCAAACCATCAATCTCTAAGTACCTTCCAATACCCTCATAGGGGACCATCTACACTCTAACCCGCGTAATCCCTGAAAATGTCATCGAAATCGGGTGAGAATTGTTGAAGTTATAGACAGACAGACAGACGCGGAACCAAAATTGTTCAGGGAGGTTTGGAGGAACGTAAAACGCGAGTGGAAATTTTGATTTTGGAGAACTTTTTTTTTCAACCTTGAAAAGTGAAAACAAAGCTTCCGCTACCTTGGTAGACTCGGAGGCAATACATCATCAGTTTTTGATGATGATTTTTTACTAGTTCAAATACTCATTCCGAGGATCCCATCGGATAGCGATGACATTTATGTGCTTCCTTTGTATGTTTAATCTCAAAGTGTCCTTCTAAATTCGAGGTCAATCAGGCAAAATTTACTTAACAGTATAACACGTTTGCATTTACTCACGAGGTCCTATTAGCACGAGTCCTATTAATATTGGAATATGATTTTGGGTAGTTATGTTGAAGACAAGGAATTGACCACAGATAGACCCACAGGCTTGAAGAGTTAAAAATTAAGTTCTGAGCTGCAATGTTCCATTAACTTACCTATTTAGTTCTCCAATAAAAATACACAAAGGGGAACCCCTGAGTGAGTCACCAAGCGGTAAGAAGAATGAGGTACGGGGTAAACACGTCAGACTGACGTCACCCTCCTCCACTCTCCCTTTACCTTTCTAGGTACCTTTAATATAAAAGGGAGACTCAGACCTCATGCAGTTTTCTTCGATATTTCGACTTGATCATTTCTCTCTCCTTCATCTCCTGAGAAGCCCAAGTTCCTCAGAGCTATCTCACGCAAAAAGAGTAAAACGTTAATTTATTTATAAGCGCATAATTTTGATCTTGAGGACCCATTTAGATGTGTTGTTTTCGATTATGAAGCTTCGGAATCGAGGAAGAATTTTTTAACCCTCCCCATCAAAATTTGATGGTTTACATTTCAAGGTACATAGAATCCAAAAATCGAATTAAAAAATCCCTTTGTCTGCCGTACGCGGCTCATCCTTAGTTACCAAGGGCTCCAATCGGGGTGTGTGCCTTTGGTTATTGTCATTCATGGGGTTGAAATTGTCAAAACGCCCTAGTTTAAAAACTCTCGATATGAAGGTATTGTTTTTTCACCAATTTAGAATAGAATTCAAATTTTAGAATCGTAAGAGACCATCTAGAGCTCTGTACGACAAACCGTTCATTCCCTATGAGAACTTGTTGGTTGGACTTACGATAAACATAAAAACAAGTGTGAATTGCAAAAGTTCCATTGAAATGAGTTTTCTGTTGTATTCAGTTGTGTCCTTAACAACCAAGAATCAAATTCCGATATAAAGGCACCCACTACTCTCAGATAGCGATGTTAACTATTATCGAAGACCCGGTTCTATGCAGATATAATAATTTGCAACGTTATCCCTTTTGTACCAGGAACACAGTATTTTTATATTCCTTATCTTCGTACTGATGAGGCATAACTTGGTTGCACATAACCTCATTCCGGCAAAAAACAACAATCGTTAGTCGGCTCATTTCCACCATCCTCAGGACCACATCTATTTGTGATTCGTTGACGGGGATTTAGGTAGGTAATTTGCATAATGAAGGATTCGTATCCCAGTTGTTGGGTGTAGCGAGACCCGCCTGAAATGAGTTGAACCAATTAGCAAATGGACTCAGGTGCTGAGCTGCTGTTCAACTCTCCACTGCATTAAACCCTACCGCTACCTCCACACGACTTGAAAACTTTTCGATTCCAACATTATTTTTTAGCGTTCGAGTCGAGCATAGATCAATAACGATTTTTGCTTAGTGGCATATGCGTATCAAACATTTGCGAAAACGGATTTTCATTAATCATAGTCCGGTTTAATATTCTTGGGTCCAACTAATTAAATCGATCTTGAATCTTGAATCGATTTACAGAAACCTGGTGAAGCCATTGAAATGACAATAAATACTGAAAGTATATAAATAATAACCTAGCTAACTTATAAGCATTTAAATTGAGTATGGAATCGATTCTGAAATTCCTTTCTCCTGTCGTGTGTCGTTTTTTCAATCACAAATTCTCTTCATTTTGGATGCCGAATCTCTTGAATATTAGGAAAATTGGGTATTATAGCCAGACTGAGCTTTGCCTGGACCTACATTTTTGATCTCCTTCGCTTTTGGTTTATTATTTCCAATAATGAACCATTGGAATCGACCAAAAATAAAAGTGTTTATCAAACATTTGAAATTGGAAATTTGATTACTGGTTGCTCAGAAAGCAAAACTGAATACAAATCGAAGAAATGAACAGCGATCGCATTTTAGTCAGATAACATTTGAACGGAGATTAGACCTCTTTTGTGATTCACACTCGTGATTCTGTTTTATCGAAGGAAAACCCTTAAGTACTCGTAGGGAGCGAACGGCTTGTCCTGCAGAGCTCCGCGTGGTCTAAAAAAGTTTCAAAAATTCAATATTATTTAAAATTAGTAAAAAAAAAACGATACGTTTATTTCGAGAGTTTTCGAGCTAGGGCACTCTTGAAAATTTCAACCCTCAATTTTCACCCCTTAGAAGTGACTGACATCAACCAAAAGCTTCGCGGCACAACTAGACCCCAAATGGAGCCCATATACCAAATTTGAACCAAATCGGTCCAGTGTTGCTAAGAAAAGTGCCGCGTACGGCGGACGGATGGAAAAGTTTTTATTGGATTTTCGGATTCTACGTACCTTGAAACGTACCTATAACATCAAATTTTGAGAGGGGGTTAACATTTTTTTCTTGCTCAATTCCAAAGGCTTATTATTGAAAATAATAAACCAATTTCTGGCAAACTTTTGGCACACCAATTTGAACTTTTGGCAACTCATTTTTAACTTTCGGCTAATCCGTTACGTTTCGACAACTACTGAGTCCTTGTCCACCTTCATTCCATCTACAATGTTCAATAAAGTGTTTTTTATCTCTCAAAAAATAAACCAAAGTTGTAATTGTTCAGAAAAATTTAACAGAAATTGCAAAAGGGAGGTGAAATTAGATAATTCAGTCAACCAACAATACGCTGTTTGATACGTTCATATTTCCTGTTGGGAAGGAACGAGGATAGAACGCCTTTTGGGACTGCAAAATTTGAGAAAAAATTCGCAATTTGGGGCGAATGAAGAACCAATCGAAATCCATGGTGGATTCTGATTTCAAGGAAACAAACGTCAAGATTGTCGGCGATCATCGCATGTCTGAAAGCGGTTGCAGCGCAACGTTGTTAACCGCACGACAAGAGGTAAGTACGTTTTTTCCTCAGGTGGAAAACGCTACCACCTTGTCCTTTCTGAAGGACGACCTCCGGTTTCCTCATAAGCCTTCGAAAAACATATAAAGGTCCACACGAATTGTTGGTCTTTCCAACGTACGAACTTCAGGGTTTGAAGGTCACACAATATTTTGGGGGCTCACGGAGTGACAGTTTTATTGATCCAGGTGAGAGAACACTCACGACTAAGAAAAACAATGAGTATTGTTACAAAACGGGTTATTTTTCTAGAGATCGCCCATCAGCAAATAGTCCGGGTTTTTAACTGTTGAATCTAGGTAAGCTTTTCTTTCAGTGAATTTCTTCAATACTAACATCGGACAACAAAATCAAACATAGGAAGCTCAAGTTAAACTATTTCAACACGTTAATACCTAGGAAGGTCGCTAGGATTGTAGTTAGGACATCCCAGTAGGTACCTTTGTTTCACGTGAACGGTGCATCTTCTGCTGGGTACTCCATTTCTATCTGAGCATGTAAGTTTCACAAGGTTTGGATAAATTGTCAAGAATCGTCTTTAAAATGTAAACTGTACCTCAGTTCTGGCATATTTTAATGCAAATTTCATTAAATTTACTTATATTCAGAAGTAGGCCAACTGAAGCCAAGCGCAGCCTATAAATCCGACAATTTATAATATATTGGGTCCGTAAATGAAGAGAACTCCGTCGTGACATCATTCCGCCAAACATATCGCTCATATCCTAGAAGAGGGGTACAAGTCCAAAAATGTCATTTTTGAGTTAGGAACAGTTTTGGGTAGTGGAAGTGCTGTTTTTCATCCCTAGAAGACAAACTTAAGCCTAGCTCAATCCCCCTCCGCCTGAATGCTGAAAGTTCTTTGTTCGATGGACGGAGCGAGCCACCTACGTTTGCAGAAGACAGGCACAAAGCCCAATGCTACCCTCTAAAGTAGACGTATCGCCTTTATTAAGTGATTTCCTCAATTAAAGAAACCTAGTGTTAATTTTTTGGAAACTACTATCACAAGCAAGACGATCAACAATGATAAATGCATGTTTATTGTGCAATTTATCAGAACACTTTGTTCCCTCGAGCCTAGCCAAAAGGACCCCCCTCCTGACCTTGTCCCAAGAAGGTAGTTGACTGGTGATCTTTACAGAAAAATAGTAATTGCAATAATAATCACAATTATAATAATTTACACAGTTTCCTAATTATTTCATCCATCATGCTGTAAGCTTTGGGGGTAGTGACCTAATAACAGTTCTTTTCTAAACAAAAGGGGGTTATGAAGATATATGGGAAGGGGGTCGACACTGTAACAAAGCAAAATATCGGAATCTTAGATTAATGAATGAAATGGATACTTAACTGGTCGACTGGTAGGTAGCTGTCTCCCGAGCGGCTTGGAGATGAGGCGTAGCGTTCCAGGCGATACACTTTGTTATATTTAATACTGTTATACCTGAAGGGTTTGTCACCTGAAGGGTGTTTTCTTTGTATCGATGTATGTTTTGAATAAATGACGTTACGTTACGGATGTTCCTTATTTCAAGCAAGTTCCTAATCGATACAGTTGAATCAGAATACTCAGAACCTGGGATGCGGGTCGTTTTAACACTTCTACTGCTACCGCGGTAATTACCGCTCTTTTGTGTCCTTCACCATTACTAGCGCGGTAAAAACCGCTCTCGGCCCTTTGCAAAGCCCTGTCTTTCAATATCCCTATTGAGTCGTAGTAGTTGTCTCGACCCTTTCTACCTGCGGTAGTAGTTCGGAAATACCGTTTGGAACAAGGGAGGAATGTCCGCCGAGGAGATAATGACCTTCGAAGTGCCGATATTTCAGTTAGTCCAGGACGCTTGCCGACGACGTTTCTCACAAGTTTTGAGTCAAAAGTAAGTTATGCATTTTTTTTTACCGTTTCTTTTGACTGCTTTATTGTGTCGTGTTATATTTTTGAATGCATTTACTTATAAAACGTCATTCGGGTTCAAAACAAGCATGTGATTGTCTACCAAACTAATTTTTTTTCACCCTCCTTCGACAGTTATTTTATCTATTTATTTCTCAGTACCTACTGTGCGATCAATCTACTTATCTACGATCTTATTCCAGAATAACCATGGTCCTCACTCGAGAAGGTCTGAAAAGATCTCATGACAAGGTTGAAGAACCTCAACCCTCAACAAGTTCTTCGGCTGCTCCCTCTCAGGAAATTATGTACATTTTCTTTTCTATATATTTCATCTGTATTTTTTATATTATCTAAATATATCATCATTTTCCACAATGAAAATTTACAGCAACATTTCCAACCTATACCTATCCAATTTTTATGGCTCGTTTGAATTGAAATCACATCGAGAAATTGTCACTCATTTTCCTTCTTCCTCGTTTTTTTTACCTATAGCTGAATGTATCGTTCAATAGAACACATGTCGATTGCCAAAGTTGGTGAAAATAAAAGTGCGTCAATAAAATATAGCATCTCGGGTGGATATTTCCACCTATCCACAGTGGGCGCGGTAATTACCGAGTAGTAGTGGTGAAGGACAGTGGGCGCGGTAATTACCGCCAGGTAGTAGTTGACTTGGAAAATGATGTTTTCTTCTGTACCAACTACTACGTGAAAAACTGCGGTAAAAACCGCACGACGCCATGTTACGGTAGTCATGGGGCTACAATCGATTCTATTGAGCCGCAGCGAAAGTGTTAAAGGAGAAATGCAAGGTTAAACAAATACTTAGGTTTAATGACCAGAAGTTGAATTGGCGATACAGGGATCTGACTCGAATGGTTTCTCCAAATGAGAACGAAGCCGGAAGGGCGTTACTGAGACTCGAAAAAGGTAAGTATGAAATGTTTTAGTTATAGTTATTTAAGCAACAAAATTCTTAGTCAATATGTCTTAAGATACGGTCGATACAGGTTCGATCCTACTGGTTCCTATTAGACTTATACCTCTTAAGTTCACTGAGTTCACGTTACCTTCTACCTAATTGGCCAATTGAGAGTAGAATTTAAGTTAATTACGCACTCACGTTCCAGGTTACCGGGGCGAGTCTGGGTCGCGGTGCGGCGTGGTTTGATGGGGGAGAGCCGGGACAGGGCTGGTCCTCGTGGTCCTCGATCCTTTCTTGATCCGGGCGACGGCGGAGGTTCCAGGGGAGGCGGGACGGAACAAGAGCACTGGTTACTTGGCACTTCGTAAAACCTAGTGACTTGGGGGAGGCAGGAGGGTATATCGGGCTGTATCGGTATATCGCGATACAGGGGAGAGCGCTTCAGAGACGGGGGTGAGAGCTTCGAGACAGCTGGCAAGGCTTTAGCTTCAGGACTAACTGTTCTTTTCCAATACAATAGTTTAAGAGGGCTTCTCCAGCCATCAGTGTTGCCCCTCCCTTCTGTGGTTGGTCGTCTTCTCTTGCTTCGGTTGGACAGGTTGCTCATATGGAAGTTTTGGATGGACTTCTCAGGTGATCTTGTATGGAAGTTGCCCTCCTGCTCCATGGTTGATTATTGCTCTTGTAGATAGTTGTTTTGTTTTGTGTTCGTGAGGTGTTAGGTGAACACAGTGGTGGGAGGTCACGCCCGTTGGTGACGGTGACCTCTTTCGGGCTTCTGGTCCCGAAGGGGTATCAGGACTTACGGACAGGCAGTGCCTGTGAGGGGAAATAGTGAGCAACTTGGCGGTTGCTCACATTCCCCGCCCCTTCGGGAGCCAGGGTCATCCACGATGACACTGGGTACTGGAACAGGGTCATCGGGGTACGCCTGCCTCAAGGCTACCTCGTACTGGTGTCGCCTGCATCCGGGGCAACTCGCGGGTTGTCGGCGCTCCTGGTGTTCTGGAGGACATGTCGGCAATTGCTTTCCCTCGGCGTGAGCTCTCCGCAGTCGTTGCCAGAAGGTTTTGCAAGCAGTACATCTGAATTTCAAGATGTACTGACATGCTTGCCTGCACACGGGGCATTCCCTGGACCCTTTGCGGACCGACGACCTTTCAGGTCGGAGGGTCGCAGGGGTGACTGCGGGGGAAGTCTTGCAGCGTCGCAGCCTGAGCTTGGGTATTGGCGTGGACACCCAAGCGTCGTTATTCGGAGTCCCGGAAGTGCGTGGAGACTCTAGGATGGTCGCGGGATCCATGTCGGTTACGATCCGGATCGGGGATGACTCGGGCACGTTCGCGAATATGCTGCGTCCGGGTGTTGGCGGCGGCGACTCGTACTGACGGACTTGTTCTGGGATCGGTTCGGAGTCAGAACTGGAAGATATCGGCAGCTGGCTTCCTGTTGTTGCAGTTCTCCCACTGGTACTCGCCGCGGGTGGCTCCTCGGGAGGTGGTGCGGGCACTGCACCGGGCTGTGATGTTCGGTGCCGTGTCCTCAACAGGTCGCGATTTGCTCGTTCCAGGATCCTCTGTTGTCGTAGGAGTTCACTCCGTTCCTCCAGCAGCATATCCCGTTCCTTTGCAATCCTCTGGTAGGTAGGTAACCAGGATGCAATTTGTCCGATGGATACCATGCACACATCTCCCAGAGCAGCTCGGGCCTCGTAATTATCCGACTTTATCATGGTCCTCACGTAGATGGCCAGGGCCTCCATTTTTGTCGCGGGACAACACGTCGGCTCGGTGGTATTCGCGAATGTTTTGGGGAGTTTCGCGAGTTCGCGGATTTGATTCGCGATTTCGTGGTTTAGCGCGACAATACTTTCGTCCGGCGGTGGTGGGTGTTCCCAGGCCTCGGGAGTACCCAAGTGCTGCTGCGTCATCCTAAAATTAAATTTTAAACTTTGCTAATTTGTTGTTTTTTACAATTGGAATAATTGAACATTTTGTTTTGGCTTTCAGGCTGACGGTTGCGGTGGTCTCAGATCCAGGTAAGCTATCTTAATCTATAAGAGGTAAGTTATTGTAATTTATATTGTTTTCAGGTTTATGTGGTCGCGTTATATAAGGTAAGTTACTTTAAGTTTTACATGGTAAGTTTTTAGATTATAATAAATTTCGAGTTGACCTGATGGGTTCTGGTTCTTTCACCGGGAACCTTCGAGTCGTATCCCATGCCATTAATTCTGGTTCATACTAATAGAAAAATGAAAAATTATTATTATTATTATTTTTTTTAAACAAATTTAACTAAAATGTGAACTTTTATGTATGTGTATCTACACTATATATTTGTGCGTGTAACTGTTGTGTCTGTCTGTATTTAGTGTTTCTAGTAGTCAGTTAGTTAGTCGAGCCTCGTCCTGTGTGAAGGTTACGGTAGTCCACTGGTACTCTCCGACGGAAAGTGTACCTTGGTGTATTTTCCGTTTGGGTTTCGTCGGTGGTCTCCACTTCACTCACAGGGGCGTCTTGTTCCTGTCTTGGAGTGTCGGTGTTGTCTTTATCAGAAGATGTTTCAGGTGGGCTGGTAGTCTGGTCCCACAATGGGTCTACATGAGGTGTGGTTGGGTTCGATGGGGTCACTGGACCATCGACGGTTCCTTGTTGTGAGGAACCGGATTGGTTCGGTTTCCCTTGTTCATTCGTTGGAGTTACTGGGTACAGTTTGATGGGTTTCTCATCAGCTGAGGCCCAGTCTTCGACCAATAACTTTTCCACCAGGGTTGGTTCCGGCTGTGTTACGGGTGTAACATCCGTCTTCGTTGGTTCCACTTCTTGATCAGTGAAGGACTCGTCGGGGATTCCATTAGCGAAAGCTGGCTTTAGTCGGTTCACGTGGACTGTTTGTCGTTTCAGGCTCGCGAGGTCGCGAATTTCGTACGTTACCTCCGTATATTTTGCCGTTATAATCCACGGTCCAGACCAGGGACTCCACAGCTTCCTGGCGGCTCCCGCCGGAGGCTGTACTTCCCTAAGATACACGCGATCATCCAACTGGAACGATCGGCTCTTCAGGCGTCGATTTATTACCTCGCTTCGTTTCTTCCAAGCGTCGTGTAGGCAAGTTATGGCTGCGTTACGGGCAATCCTCAGTCGTCTTAGGTTTGAGTCATCGGGTTCCGAGTGCACGTTCTGGAACGTCTCGTTCGGCAACCTGATCTCTCGACCGAAAGTTAAGTAGTTGGGCGTAAAGCCAGTACTTTTATGTGGAGTCGCTATGTATGCAGCCAGTGCTATCGGCAGAACGACTTCCCAGGCGGTGGTCTTCTTCACGATTTTCGACAAAATGTTTGCTAGTGTCCTGTGAAACCTCTCACATACACCATTACCCTCCGGGTGGTACGCTGTCGTGAACACTTGCTTTATTCCCCATTTCAAACAGAGTTCTCGGGTCGATTTTGCAGTGAATCCCGTTCCTCGATCTGAGACTAATCTCTCGGGGACACCATGAGTAGGGATATACTTAGTGGCCAAAATACGTGCTACGGTTTCTGCAGTGCAATCACCAACCACGTACGCTTCGGCGTATTTGGTAAAATGGTCAATGGCTGTCAGGATGTATTTAGGGGTTGATCCGGATGTGATCGGTCCTACGAAATCAACTCCTATAATTTGTCCTGGTTTTTCCGGTAGCAGGGGTTTTTGTATGGGGTGTCGCAATCCGTTGGGTGTGTTTCGCTTCTGGCAAGCGACGCATTGGCGGACGTAGTTCTTCACATCCTTTGCAAGACTTGGCCAATACCCGAGTCTTCTTATAATTTTCTCCATCGCTTCTGCTCCAGGATGGCCAGCCCAAGCGTTCTGATGACATCGCTCGAGTAGCCAATCCCTCAAGGAAACAGGCATCAAGGGAACCCACTGTTCTCTTCCATCGAGCTTGATCTTGATTTCTCCTACTCCATTGACTTTCCTAGATTCACCCCCCATTTTGAAACGGAGTGTCGACTGGACCCACGGGTCGATGTTTTGGGCGGCGATGATGAGGCTTCGGGGAAACTCGAGAGTTATCGCGCCGATGTCCATCCGGCTCAGCCCATCCGCGTGAGCCATCTGCGATCCAGGTCTGTATCTGGGTACGAAGTTGTACTCGGCCAATCGGAGTGTCCACCTTCCTATCCTGGACGTCGGATCTTTGAGGCGCATGGCCGCGGTGAGGGCCATGTGATCTGTCTGCAGCTCAAAGGATCGACCCAGTAAGTACTCTTGGAAGTGTCTCACTGCCCATACGACAGCGAGCAGCTCCCTTTCGGTTACCGAATAACGCGTTTCGGCCGGATTTAACTTTCGGCTGGCGTATGCCACGGGTCTCTCTTGTCCATCGTATTCTTGTGACAGTACTGCGCCCAACGCTGAGTTCGAGGCGTCTGTGGCCAGGATGAAGGTCTTGTCGAGGTCCGGATACACCAAAACCGGTTCTCCTGTCAGCTGGGCTTTCAAGTCGTCGAACGCCTTCTGCTGGAGCTCTGTCCATTCAAACGGTACACCCTTCCTGGTTAGGTTCGTCAACGGTGTCACGATATCGGCGAAGTTGGGGATAAAACGGCGATAAAATCCCGCCAACCCAAGGAAGGATTGCAGTTTCAGCACGGATGTGGGTACAGGGAAATCCCTAACCGCCCGTGTCTTTTCGGGTTCGGTGTGTATTCCCGTAGATGTTACCCTATGTCCAAGGAATCGTACCTCTTGCTGTAAAAACTCGCACTTCCCAAGGTTCACCTTCAGTCCAGCATCGCGAAATCTGTCGAACACCTGTCTGAGCTTTAAGAGGTGCTCCTCTGCAGTTGGTGAGAAAATAATTACGTCGTCCAAGTACACTAGACATTGATCTCCAAGGAGTCCATCCAATACGTTATTCATGACGCGTTGGAACGTCGCCGGCGCATTTTTTAGACCGAATGGCATTTTATCGTATTCGAAGTGTCTGCCAAGTACGGAAAATGCGGTCTTCTCTTTCGTTTCGGGATGTACCGGGATTTGGTGGTATCCTGAAATCAAATCGATGGTAGTGAAGTACTTGCACCCTCCCAGCATGGATAAGGTCTCCTGGAGTCGCGGGATGGGGTAGGCATCCCCTTTGGTTATTTTGTTGAGTTGCCTAAAGTCTGTACAAAACCGCCATTTCTGTGGTTCTCCGGGAGGCGTCTTCTTTTTCACCATCAACACCGGCGCGCACCATGGGCTTGTCGAACTGCTTATCACTCCAGATGCTAGCATGTCCTTCAACTGCTTTTCCACCACGTCGCGGAGAGCGTGGGGGATTGGGTACGGTTTCTGGCTAGTCACCTCTGGTTGTGTTGTAGTTATTTCATGGGCTACCTGGAGACTGCATCCTTCCCCAGAGGGTGGTTGAAACAAGTCCCAGTAGAAAAGGAGGGTGTTCCTAGCCATTGTCTGCGGTGCGTCGGTGAGATGGGAAATTTTGTCTTCGATCATCGCCTCGGTGTCCGGTTGCGGGTCGTCCCATTGGTCGGTTGGTATTAGTTCCCATTCCTCGTCCTCGCATGTCCACTCGTCCGGTTTCAGTTCCGTTGGTTCCATTTCTACCCTACACGTTTTCGTGATGGGTGTCTTGTTTGGAAGTTCATGGACCCTTTTAAGTGTTCCTCGGATCACTGGAGAGGCGTCCAGTTCCAAATCCTCAGGACATGGTGTATCGGTGTCGCTCTCACATGGGGGCGATACACCTCTCGATACACCTGGTTCCCCTTCAGTTTCTTGTGTTATCATCAGTATCGATACACCCGGCGACACCATGGGCGATACCTCTGGTGTCTCTTTGTATTGCAGGGGCGATACGGTCTCCGATACACCCGGCGATACCCTGGGCGATACCCCCGGTGTTTCTTGGGTTTGCAGGGGCGATACGGTTTCCGATACACCCGGCGATACCCTGAGCGATACCTCCGGTGTTTCTTGGGTTTGCAGGGGCGATACGGTTTCCGATACACCCGGCGATACCCTGAGCGATACCTCCGGTGTTTCTTGGGTTTGCAGGGGCGATACGGTTTCCGATACACCCGGCGATACGGTGGGCGATACCACGGTTGATACCTCCGGTGTTCCTTTGTGTTGTTGGGATGTTACGGGATCCGATACACCCGGCGATACGGTGGGCGATACCACGGTCGATACCTCCGGTGTTCCTCTGTGTTGTTGGGATGTTACGGGATCCGATACACCCGGCGATACGGTGGGCGATACCATGGTCGATACCTCCGGTGTTCCTTCGTAGTGTTCCCATTCCTCTAGGTTCACAAGGGCAGCGGTTACCGAACGAGAGGTGCTGGGGAGGGCCGTATCCGCACCGTCCTGATAACTCGGGTACCGCAATACGGTGTCCTCCCTCCTCCCATCCGATATTACCACCCCTATGTTCCCGAGAGCACGAGACTCCATATCCCGTTCCTCCCCGATTGTTTCGGCGTCGGTCCTCAGTTCCATGTTTGGTCCCATCGTCAAGGTTAGCGGAATACGTCGCAGCACATCGAGACCCAGCAAGTTCAAGTCGGCACGTTTCCGCGCGAACACCGGGAAAG
Source organism: Apolygus lucorum (assembly GCA_009739505.2). Lineage (NCBI taxonomy): Eukaryota > Metazoa > Arthropoda > Insecta > Hemiptera > Miridae > Apolygus > Apolygus lucorum. The sequence goes on along the minus strand of CM019182.2, from coordinate 27,678,046 downwards.
TGTGAGTAAAACGGTGTCGGCCAATACGGGTGTCAAGGACCTGTTCCCCCGCGAAGGGTAGTAGGGTTCCATCGGCTCCCCAGGCCACCATCTTGGTTGGCCGTAACGGTATTCCGACCACCGGGCTCGCTAATACGGAAAGCGCGGCTCCTGTGTCCACCAACATACTACGCGTCTCCGGTCCCAGACCCACTTCCATCCTAATGGTTCTTGCCATTGGGTGTCCTACCGCGGTTACACATAGTTTATTGTCCTCGGTCCCCTTGTAGAGGGTTATTTCCTTCACGTGACTCGGTTCCGCGGGAGGCTGAGATACGGGAAGCAACTTCTTCTTCTGAGGGCAGTCCGGTTCGAGGTGTTCCCGACATCCGCAGAAATTGCAAAAGATAGTCTTTTGCGGACTTCTGGGACAATCCACCGGAAAATGTTCCTTTGACGCGCAAAACATGCACGGGTATCGGGGCATGGGCTCGTCTTCGGTTAGTCTGTTACGGGGGTCATTGTTCCACCGATCTCCTCTGTCCCCGTTCCATCGGTTCTGTTGGTCACTGTTCCACCGGTTCAGTTGGTCACCGGTCCAGGCATTTCGTTGGTCGCCGTTCCACCGGTTCGGTTGTTCGTTGTTCCACCGGTTCTGTTGTTCGCGTCGTGGTACGGGTTGATCTCGACGCGGGCATCGGGCGGCAAAGTGGTTTGTTCCACCACAATTATAACATCTTTGTTCCGCCGATACCGCCGCGAGTTCCCAATGTTCGTCAGTATCTTCCGTTTCCGCCAAAGTTTCTTCCAATTCTTCGGCCTTCTGTAGAGCGATACGTATGGTTGTAGGTCGATCCATCACTAGGAAAGCGCTTAGTTTCTTCCCGACACCTTTAATAAAAGCGCTGAGGGTCTTCCGTTCCACCCATTCCTGACGATCATGTCGATCCAGGTGGGCTCCCTCTTCCGATACGGCGCATTGTGCCAACCCTCGTATGCGATCCGCAAATTGACGTAGGGTTTCCGAGGCGTTCCGCTTCGCCGTCCAAAGTGATGCGGCGGCATGTTGCGGGTTCTGTCGTCGGAACCACGACAACATTTCGTCCCTGATCATGTGATAGGCGTTGTCACAGTCAAGTATATCGTTCCTGTCAATGAGAAACTGTTTCGCGATCCCTCTCGCCTTGATCCTGAGGAGTTTCAGTTTCTGTTCCTGTGCCAGTCCCTCGGTTACTGCGTCGAAGTTCGTAAAGAACGAGCTAACACTCAGCGATCCGGTTGCGTCGGGGTCCCATGGTTCCACTTCTAAGAGCAAGGAACGTGGAATACCGTTCCCGCTCTCGTCACGGCCCGACTCATTGTACTTTGACAATAAAGCATTCATCTGCTTCATTGTTTCGGTAAGTAAGTCGACCGGACCCTTTTGTTGGAATGGGTCGGGATCCACAAAGTCCTCTGGTTCTCCCAACGACATTGTCACTGTCTATTCAAGCAATACCGGGAAACACAATCACAATCACTTGTCACAGGGTCGGCTCGGAACGGTTCAGTCAAGTTTCGGTCTGTAACGGGTGGTTCTGTGTGACGACACAGGTGTTTGTTTGTGTGGTACAGGTGTGCAAATAATGTGTAAAAGTTCACTTTTCTTACTATATACAATTCTTATGCGATACACCACGACACCCTGGTTCTGATTATTCGATTCCGATATGACTCTACTGAAAAGAACCTGTTATTAGGCACTGAGCTACAAACGGAACTGGGTTCGTGCGGGGCGCACCACACGCAAGTCCGGGCGATATACCGACCCGACACACAAGTTATCGAGTGCGATACGGCGCTTCGGAATTACGATTCGCAATAATCCCACCGCGGGCCAACAATTTGTAAGCTTTTGGGGGTAGTGACCTAATAACAGTTCTTTTCTAAACAAAGGGGGGTTATGAAGATATATGGGAACGGGGTCGACACTGTAACAAAGCAAAATATCGGAATCTTAGATTAATGAATGAAATGGATACTTAACTGGTCGACTGGTAGGTAGCTGTCTCCCGAGCGGCTTGGAGATGAGGCGTAGCGTTCCAGGCGATACACTTTGTTATATTTAATACTGTTATACCTGAAGGGTTTGTCACCTGAAGGGTGTTTTCTTTGTATCGATGTATGTTTTGAATAAATGACGTTACGTTACGGATGTTCCTTATTTCAAGCAAGTTCCTAATCGATACAGTTGAATCAGAATACTCAGAACCTGGGATGCGGGTCGTTTTAAAGGAGAAATGCAAGGTTAAACAAATACTTAGGTTTAATGACCAGAAGTTGAATTGGCGATACAGGGATCTGACTCGAATGGTTTCTCCAAATGAGAACAAAGCCGGAAGGGCGTTACTGAGACTCGAAAAAGGTAAGTATGAAATGTTTTAGTTATAGTTATTTAAGCAACAAAATTCTTAGTCAATATGTCTTAAGATACGGTCGATACAGATTCGATCCTACTGGTTCCTATTAGACTTATACCTCTTAAGTTCACTGAGTTCACGTTACCTTCTACCTAATTGGCCAATTGAGAGTAGAATTTAAGTTAATTACGCACTCACGTTCCAGGTTACCGGGGCGAGTCTGGGTCGTGGTGCGGCGTGGTTTGATGGGGGAGAGCCGGGACAGGGCTGGTCCTCGTGGTCCTCGATCCTTTCTTGATCCGGGCGACGGCGGAGGTTCCAGGGGAGGCGGGACGGAACAAGAGCACTGGTTACTTGGCACTTCGTAAAACCTAGTGACTTGGGGGAGGCAGGAGGGTATATCGGGCTGTATCGGTATATCGCGATACAGGGGAGAGCGCTTCAGAGACGGGGGTGAGAGCTTCGAGACAGCTGGCAAGGCTTTAGCTTCAGGACTAACTGTTCTTTTCCAATACAATAGTTTAAGAGGGCTTCTCCAGCCATCAGTGTTGCCCCTCCCTTCTGTGGTTGGTTGTCTTCTCTTGCTTCGGTTGGACAGGTTGCTCATATGGAAGTTTTGGATGGACTTCTCAGGTGATCTTGTATGGAAGTTGCCCTCCTGCTCCATGGTTGATTATTGCTCTTGTAGATAGTTGTTTTGTTTTGTGTTCGTGAGGTGTTAGGTGAACACGGTGGTGGGAGGTCACGCCCGTTGGTGATGGTGACCTCTTTCGGGCTTCTGGTCCCGAAGGGGTATCAGGACTTACGGACAGGCAGTGCCTGTGAGGGGAAATAGTGAGCAACTTGGCGGTTGCTCACAATGCTGTGGCTATTTAACAGCAGGTAGGGAGATGGTTACCTACTTGTGTTTCTAGGACGTTGTAAGACATGGGCATCCTTGAACATGCGATTAATCTGGGTTAAAGGTGGACAACACTCAACGGAAAACTAAATAACCAGATACTAATCCATTTTAGTCCCTTCAAAACCCAAATCCACGGAAGAAAATCCATCAGTCTGTGTCTCTTGTGTTTGTCCAGGCCTTATTCCCCAACCGATTCGCGTGGTTCCTCCTTTGTTCAACGCTAAAATTTATCTAGCGCTGTGGACTACGTCATCCACATTAAATGTTGCTTTGAAGGAGGGGGGGGGGGGAGTAGAAACTATTAAAATTTGGTTTTTTAAAGCATAATCTTGTGTTTTTCACCCAAACCTCAATTTCCCACTGATTTGAGTGTTTCTTTTTTGTTCGAAGTGGAAATCTATCTAGTTTTGCACTGCATTGCTGGAATTTTGAGATTAGAGTAAACGGAGAAGGAACGAGGGGTTATTTAGTGAAAGTAAGGCTCATTATGACGGCACCTTGAGCGCGCTACCTACTCCTCAATTTCAACCGATTCGCGTGTTTCTTTTTTTCGACTCAGATAACTAACTGACAAACATTAAGTCACCAGAGTACTGAAATTCTCATTAGGAAGAGGCAAGTGGAGGGATAATATTCACAAAATTGCGATTTTTCGATATTTTGGTTCATTTAGGGCTTATTAATGGTACCCAAGCTTTGAATCTTTATGAATAAACCTTTGTATTTTCATGAGCTATAAATTTTGACACCATAGAACAAATTAGTGGTGCCACTGGTGTGTTTCACCTTGAATGTCTACTCCTACGGACTACCTACCGAAACTACCGATGAAAGTTGTACTGGTTGTACCTACTGAAACCGTTGAAGAAGGGATGGTGTGAGGGCGGGGGATTGAACTCGAAATCACAGGTTGCTTATCTTTGATTATAGATTTTAAGAAGCTGTTTCAATTACTTAAGAATATTTTTGGAGACAGAATTATAAATATCTTGCGTTTTCAATCTGTTTTATTTTTCCGACAACTCCCAATCTAATAAATTCTCGTTTTATACTCCTCAAATCATGATAATTCTCATTTAAGACCTAATTAATCATTTGGGAAAGAATAAAAATCGTCCATGAAAAAAAGTGACATCTCTGAAATAAAGAAATATTGTCCACGAAAAAAGGGAACAACAGCAAAAATCGAAGAAATTTAACAAAAATATTCCCCCCACTCCTTCCTCACTGGCAAAAAGAATAATTTCGGTCCATGAGCTGTAGAAGCATGAGTACGGGAACATTTTCCCCAAATATCATTAACATTAAACGTGTTGTCATGGAGATATAGCTATTTGTTTGAGTGCGTTACAACTTTGAAAGCGATTTCCCGAAAATCACATTTTTGGACTTGTACCCCTCTTCTAGGATATGAGCGATATTTTCCAATAAACCGAAGGTGAACGTTTTATCTCTGGTAGCGAGGTGTCCAACGGGTAAGATCATGGGTGCTAGCTTTCCTTCATCAAGACATCTCTCTTTTGTCCAGATCAAACCTGAGGGGTCATCTCGCATTCTTTTCCAAAACTCTATCTTGTTAACTTCATACCATACCACCTCCTCAAAACGATCATTCAGTGGTTTCTGGCCGGGTGATCATCCTGCCAAACCCTCACCGGTTTTATGCCGGTATGATTTCTCTTCACTCTCACCTACCAAGGTTTTAACGGTTTCTGACCGGTTGAAAAACTCCATCCAAATTCTCACCTCCCTTTTCGAACTCGGAGTAAATTCTAAATAAAAATTCAAAATAGCATTAAAATTTGTCAAATTACCAAATTAAACTTTGAATTTTGAGACAGAAATGAAGTCCTAACAAAAAAAAACTAGGTAAGATATAAAACAGCACAATCTAAATGATCACGTTGATAAGTTAGCGATTCCTTCTTATATTTATGCATCACCTCACCAATCTCATCAGGGCTCTCGGGAAGTGGTAAAAGCCTGCTAATGGCTCTATGTACAATCTCCATCAACCTACATATTGAATGAGTCACCCTCGCTCAAAGATTTACAATCCCTTTGTTTCTCCGCGATCCCATTCCAGAGGGTGCGTATTGTTACAATATTGCCTTTTCCCAGCGACGTTTTTCCTCGCTAAAAATATATAGAGCACCGTAATTTGAGGAAAGCGGATCATACCTTCGACGAAAGAACCATTTTCAACATCAAAGACGGAATTCGCGACGTTACTGGGAGCTCTGGAACACCTTTCTTTGAGCAGGTGCGCTCGAGTAGGTGGCCTTATGAATTTCTGATCGCGTTAACATTCCAGCGCGTTGCTTATTTTCTCTACTTCAACGGGTTTTGTAGAAGGCTCGATTGTGAGGAGTCTACCATCTAAAATTAGTTAATTCTTCATGATACCTACCCCCGCATACATGCGATTTACCGCTTTGAAGAGGATACACTCGAGCTTGTAACTCAAAGACGTTAGGTACTTCACAAATTGCCACCTATTCACGATAATCGAATAAAGATTTTCAAGTAGACAGGACGGTTTTTTCACGAGAAATTACAAGTAGAGAGTCCTTGTGAAATTACTAGTGAAGAGTCCAGTGTGATAAACAATCGTTTTGACATGGATATGTCTTTTGGCTGGGGGTTAAGGAATTTTTCGCGGCACTAAAATATCATGTGTCACACTTAGGTACTTCGTACATGCACATTTTGACACAACCTTGAGGTTGCGCATCTTTGAGCGCGCACTGAGCGGGTTGTGCGCAACAAAAAAAGTCGGTTGAGGGGTGAAATGTTCATGAAATTTCACATAGAATCCGAATCTGAAATAAAAAATGGGGGGTCTCATTAGAAAAAACGAAGTTAGTGTGCGTTGCGCACAATTGCGCACCGTGGTCATATTTGAGGTCCTTGGGAAAAATCATGAAGATTGAAAAAAAAAAATTTTTTTTTACCACTACCTGGACGATTTTAGCAGGGGGGGGGGAACGTTTTCGGGGACACCCTGTATAATTGGTTATAACTTGTTACATATATAATTTGTATTTATTGGTAATATGCATTGTATTGTACATACTAAATATGTATACCCGCATTTTGCATCTACTTTATGATATCTTTTGTCACTTTGCAATCATCTGTTATAATGAGTTCGAGCAACTCGCGGTTCTCTAGTACATGTTATGAATCCAACTAGTAGTAGGTTGTACTACTGAAATAAAATAATGGTTTGTCCAATATCACTAGTGAGAAACTATGAAAGGGATACATAAGCCAGTGTCAAAATACGACCAATATCCATATCGCATCTGAACACTCGAGCTATTAAAAAGCTACCAAAACCTCTAAACAAACCAAAAGAAGTTTGTGTTCCTCATCGATCTTTCTGGTGCTACAGTTTTTAAAGACCAGTCACCAAATTCCTACAATCTAATTCATGGGTAGACCGGATATTGTTTCCCAGTACTTCACGAAGGTGTGTATTCTGCGGGATCATCCTCCACAATAATCTTTTCAGTAAATTCGTCTTGTCCCTAATCAAGAATTACTAAAAATCCCAGCATTAAATTCTTTATTCCAAATTTCATATTTAGTTAGAATCCTAACTCATAACTTTTGAGGATAGTTCTCAGGGGTTACCCCTATTCTTGCAATGGTACGTCTTGGTATATAAGAGTACCCTTGGAATGGTAGGTCTTGAAATCATGTTGCAGAGGCATATCAGGGATTCCAAGCTCTTGAGCCAAGAGCTCTGCTTTGTAAATGTTACTAGTATGGCTGATTTTGAGGGGTTCGATAGCGAGCTGAGATCTCTCGTAGCTGTAATACCATTTATTTTGCTTCCGAGTCTACCAAGGTAGCTTTGTTTTCACTTTTCAAGGTTGAAAAAAAAGTGTTCCAAAATCAAAATTTCCACTAGCGTTTTACGTTTCAGACCTTCCTGAACAATTTTGGTTCCGTGTCTGTCTGTCTGTGTCTGTCATGAAATCCTTGCCACAGCCATAACTTCTACAATTCTCATTCGATTCCGATGAAATTCTCTGGGATTGTGCGTGTTGGCGTGTAGATGGTCCCCTATGAATCATTACCACCGGACTGATAGTAGCCGCTGCGCATGCGCAAAGTTGCTTTGGAAGGAAATGTGTTTGTTTATTAAGAACATTATCTGTCATTGCATATTTTCAGTGGTGATGATCGAGAAATATCACTATTGAATAGAAAACATAGAAAACACTGTCTTCTTAGAAATAATTTAAATCAGTTATGAAACTGGGATGTAAATAGTACGTTTGGCGTATTTCTGTTGGCGAACTATTAATTAGAACCACCTAAACATCATTTAAAAAGAACAGTGGCTACCTAACACATATAAAATCATCCATAGTGATTCGTGTAAGATACCCTTTCTTTTACATACCTGAAATTTAAAAGAGAACAGATGTGAGTTGGCTGAATTTCCATTGCCAATACGGAATTAAAATACAATTTATTTGTAGGTCTCTTACCCGTAAAGTGGGGGAAGCCTTGAGCAAAGAGACAAAGTTATTTGAAGTCACCACCATTTCTGGGTTGAGATACAAAAATTTTAGCTCCTTCGGGAGTTGATCAACCAAAGATGCAGTGGCAAATTAAATAGAGTACCTAGCAGTAGAAGAGTAGAGTAGGTACTAGAGTTCTGAACGAGTTGATTTTTCATCTCCAATTGTCTAAATGGCTTGTCGAACTTAAGTTTATGGAGGAATATCCTTGGTTAGCGTTCTAGTCACGGAAGAGCACCATCTAGCGAGTTCAGGGTTGAAACAATGGTGCCATATACGTCACCATACCGCGCATTTTTAGAACGTGCTGTTGTTCATGCATTTCATAATGATGGACATTATTCTTTGCCCTTGTCTTTCAAATGTAGGTAAACAGCAATTTCGACAAAATTTATCTAATCCAAAGGTCCGGATAAATGGATAGTTAGGTCATTTTGTAAAGAGAATTGGAGCTGAGCCAACTGTTTCACGACTCGGTCGTTTAATGTTGTGTCAATAATTTTCTACTTATTGAGGGAAAAGCTGAGAGCATTTGGGATGGTACTAGGGCGAGGGGTGTTGGTTCAATTCATTTCCGTCTCTCGGTGGGGAGGGAAGAGACGGTGAATCTCGAGTGTTTAAGTAGAGAGTTAATTGGGACTATAAACGAAGGTTATTTCCAAAGGGAAGGTAACAAACTGGATTAAGGTGTGGAAAGGGCAACTACTTCAAAAGGGAGTTGCAACTCCGGGTGAACGCCTGGGAGAAACTTGAGGGGTTTATCCACCGAGTTTTGCGCCCTTCTTGTGTGGATCGTTCTTACGTCAACTCTACCTCTCGTTGCTCGTAGGGCTGAAACGGGCAATTGGACGGTTCTGGGATAGTAAAAGGACTGAGTTCTCGTAAAATACTTGGTGGATTTTCTGCCGTTCTTGGGTGGACTTACGAGGCAACGCATCGTGACAGAGACGTGTGCGAGCTGATGCTACTCTGACTACACTCGAGTGTCACTCAATCTGTTCAGTACAGTAGTTCTTTGACAGGCCAAAAATAGTAACATGAAGGCTCCGATGGTTGGTTCATTACAGTTCCAAACAAGCTCATTGCGATTTAGTGTACTCAACTCCGTACCATCTGCCAAAGGTTGTGAGTTCTGCACAACGGGCAAGGAAGGCAGGCGGATGTTGAATTGGAACCGCTTCAGTCTGTTATGGGACCTGGTAGGTAATGCTTGCGGTGTAATTTCTCGTCCAGCAGTGTATAGATCATGTATAGAGCAAGATGTAGATGCTTGCTCCATCAATGACGAGGAACGTGAGTAGGGTCAAGATGCCGTGGTGTAGGATACTGGTGTGGACAAAAGGATTACCTTTTGATCCACAATTTATATTTGTATTGTGGTAGAGGCGAGATAGGAAAGGTACGGAACTCTGTTACCTCCATTGTTCAACATGATGTATTCTGCGCTTGATGGCTATGGTATTGATCTGCGAGCCAATGGAAACCTATTGAGGCTGAAATTTTAACCTTCTCCACTAGCGTTTGCCCATGGCAGCCGATGAGGAATTAATTACGTAACAATAACTACCTAAACCCTTCATCAAAATCGGACTGATATTTCCTACAGTTATGGCCCGGATACTGACTACAGATAGATCCAGAGCAACCCTCCCCCCAACAACAATAAGTTTGGGTCATTATTTTATTACTTTTTCGGTACCATCTCGATAGAAGGAGTGTTCGAGAACGAAAATTGAGCCATCAACTATTATTAATCATTGTTTTCACAGGGAGTTTCAGGATAATTTCCCTGCTCCGGTTAATCCTCATGAATTTCAAAACAGGAGTGGAGTGTTTGATGGTGGGAAACTCCCCAATATTTCTCCCGTTATAAACTGTTATCCCGCAAATTTGGGATTTCCTGGAGAGATTTTGGCTCAAAAGTTATCAATATTGGGTAAATGACCAAATGATTATTTCATTAATTTGGAAGGCTTAGTTAGGTAACTGCCCCCTTCAAGGTGGGAAGCCACTCATCCTTATGCCCTCAATCAATTGATTTCCCATTCGCACAATCAAGATAATTTTAAATTTCGTCAGCTGTCGCCAATACTGGTTTGATTTTATTGGGATGGTTTGGATGCTCATAGTAATGATATGGAATTATGGGCTGGACCTGATTTACCTCATAACACAACAGTAAAGAGATACAGAACTTTTTAACAAAATTGAACAGGAATATCAAAAAACTACAATAAAAGCTACCTTCATTTATCAATTTTGAGCACATTCGCGTTTTCAGATTGAAAAAAGTTCATAATTTTCAGAGGAAAAATCTAAAAACTTTCGACCTCGCTATGCTATCTTTTGAGAATCACACCAAGTGGCCGTCCATCGTTGAGTAGAATTTGCAACAATGGCTTGCAAAATGCTAACGTTCATAAATAAAAATCAGGTTTCTGGCAACTAAATATGACATGAAACCCCCCTCTTGTACACAGCAAACTCTGAAGCAAAAAAGCGATTCGTTTTCGAGTTTCCGACGGCTTGGTGACCTGTAAAGTGATGGAATTGTGATTCTTAATTACATTAATTTTTTATCAATGATTTATTGAATCATCCTCCTTATTTTCTTTGGGGGGGGGGGGGGGGGTAGTTATTGTAAAGTAATTGATTGTATAAGTTCTGATCTTTTTTGGGCTAAAAATTGGTTCAATATTAATGAATTAGTTTTAAATACACATAGATAAGATCTCTGTTCTTCGATTTTCTATGGGAAATAGAGCTTTTCCAGTTTATCATAAGATAAAAATTCATGATGACTTGTCCTGCTGCGGTGGAAATTGTTCTTGTCCCTGCGTTTCGTTACCTTTCAATGATTAGTGCAAATTTTAGGAACTACTATTGACTGCCACTTAAGCTATAAATTACATATTGATAACTTAATTAAAAGGCTTCGCAAATTATTTTATGTATTTAAACAAATTCAATATTTTTTCACTAAAGATAATATGGAAAACTCGGCGCTGCGCGCCTCGGCGGGGGCTTCGCCCCCTGCACCCCGGATGATTTCCGCTTAGAGCCTAATGGCTAAAATGTGACATACCTTGAAAAGGTTTTGCTCCCTCTCCCTCTTTATCTTTCTTCCACTGTAATATTTAAGATACCTCCTTATTCATATTAACATCAGGTTGTCAAGCATATTTGTCGTCAAGCATATGATAAATCATAGCGCTACTTTCCTGTCGCTTTTTCCTGTCGCTTTTTCCTGTCGCTTTTTACTGTCGATTTTTCCTGTCGTTTTTCGGCGGGGGGTCCCATCGCTAAAACCTTTTCAAGGTTAAAATTCTTTTGGCTTAGCTTCAACAATTATTAGGAACGGTATTAATTTATGGGGCGGGGCATTAAAAATGTTACTTACAGTTACTTTTAAAATGTTCAAATTGTTACGAATTCTTTGCTCAGAATTATCTTAAATAAAAACAATAGGGTTCCAACTTTGCAGCTTTACAGATTAATTAATATACCAACAATCCACCAACTTTTTACTTTTCAATCATGCTTTCACGTATTTAGGAGTGGTGTCAACCGGAACATACCTCGTTAATTTTGTCATCTTGACATTTTGTGAAGTGTGGTGTTCTATTACCAAAAACTCGAACAGAATTTTATAAAGAAATTCGTATGTGGCGGCGTTGAGATTTTTTAAATGAAGGGCATGAATCCTTTTAGTCTCCAACAGTGTGGAATTTTTTTCAAAAATGCTCTCAAAAGTGCCAATCACTTTTAGAAAGTGCTAAGTTTTTTTTTTTAATTTTGAGTTTATCTTTTAAACTATAGGAACATTTTGCTATTTACGAGTAATTTAAATCAGCTTGAGGCTCAGCAACTCCGCTAAAGAGCACAAGTTCTTTTGAACTTATTCTTTTAGTGGGCAAATTCTTAATCATTAGTTTACACTATTTTTTTGTATAACGTATGAATTTGTATATTTTTGAATTTGCCGAATAAATTAATTGCATGGAATTGAATTTACCTGCTAACATCCACCTTACTTCTGGATAAAATTTAAGAGATCAGAATGTGTGTGTGTTTAAGTGTGTAAATTACCTACCTAAATCTATTGCCATGAATTGTCTCTATTAGGTACCATGAATTTATAAATCATGAATATGTTTTGTCAACTTGGGCAGACTGCGCAGCATGTGCGCATGTTCAAACTTCTCGAATTTAGAGCTTCATGGACTTCATGATGATACGATTAGCAGGGGCCACGGTATACGTGAACAAGTTGTGACTTTTCAATTACCTGTGTTGTTGTTTGTCGACTCAGATAATCAGTAAATGGTGGAGAAAATCCAGTTACGGATAATTTATCAGTGGTACTGCTCAATAATACAATCCAGCGTTTTTTTCAACTCGTTAGTGTTTTTTCAACATGCTGGGTGACACAAAGCTTGTCCACCTATAGTATCGAAGAATCAAAAAGACCCTCTCGTTCAGTTGATTCTGTCCGTCCAATTAGACCACTACAATATTCATATTTTTATAGATAGAGATCTCTTGTCTCTCCTTTGATTTTTTCCTTTCTACACCGGTCTCGTTACATCGTTTGTTTAGGCTGGTTGAATAAAAAATATCCCTGGACTTGTTTTAACCCGAAATCACTTTATTCCCAACAACAAGCAGCGTTGGTTGTTCTGGTTGGAGGTTTATTTGTTGAAAACTAAAGACAAGTTTTCTATGCTTAATAATCTTTGTTAAACATGGAAGATATGTGTATTTCAAAATGTCAAATGCTAAAGAACCATGAATTTACTTGAACACTTTTTAACGAGACTTGAATACTTTTTAACGAGACCACCATCCACACTTGAAGAAAGTTCCTACTAATTCGCACTCAACAAACATTACTCAGAATATCTAGGTACGTTATAGGAAGCTCATTTAGAACGCTAAAACAGAGAAAACGACTAGACAATAGGTCGTAGCACCCATCCTGGCGCCACACCAATCAACTTTGAATTGCTTCAACTAGTGAATGAACTCGGCTACTATTGTAGTTGTCTACTTATTGTTCCTATTCTGGTCAAAGGACCGACTCAGTATTCATCAGCAGAGCACTCGGGTCAGACTTTTCAACGCAAATTTTTCGACAGTATCTCGTGCGGTGAGGAATTCGTGATAACTTCGCATACCTACTCTGCAACTAATTACTAAAGAGGAGAGCAACCGACTTGGACCTGTGGATTTATTGGTTTTGAACCAGTTGTTCATAACTCGCTGAAGATGCAAACGTGAAGATTAAACGTTGAAATTTGTTAATGAGTTGAATAAAAAATGTGAAAGGAATAAAAATAGTCTGATTTGTCAATGTTTTAGTGATCGACTGGTTGACGTTCAAAAGAACTAATTATATTTTGAAGACAACCTATGAAAAGCAAAATATGAATTAAGATATTGGATGAAGAACTTTTATAATGTACATACAAGTTAACTTTGAACTCGTTTTAAAAAAATGTGTTATTGCATTAATTATATTCAACATTTGAAGATGTTGATAACATTTCTAAATAATAAACAAATAAATAACCTAATTGATTAATAAATAAATAATATAACATTTTAAAATAAAATTTAGGGAGGAGACATTTTACTTGGAGAGTACAGGTTTCAAATTTGATTTCAAACCAAAGTTATAGAGTTTGTTGAAAATTGGAGAGACGAACCGTGAGAGTCCGATTGGTCCAATTTGAGGGATTTGTTGGTCCAGGTTCCTGATTCATAGGTGTCTTGGTAATATTACAGAGTACCTGATTTATTTAGATTTGCAAGTTATCTAGTTTCTGTGTTGTAGTCAAGTACCTACAGCACAATAATCAAGGCAAAGTGGTTCCTTTGGCGAAAATAGCTGCGAGAGCTATTTAAAATGACCTTACTCAACAGTATTAGTCAAGAACGTAAAATTTCTGTATAAATTGGTGGTTTTGAAGTAGTTTCTTAATCGTTTGATATGCGTTCGTCGTACTTTTTTTTCAACCTTGAAAAGTAAAAACAACACTTCCGCTACCTCGGATGCAATAAAGGTAGGTATAATTAATCATTTTGTAAAAATGTAGAATGATAATACTAATGTCTTTGGACCCTTGGTGTGTAGCCTCCTATTCGGTTTAGCCCGTGTCGATGACTCTGTGCCCGGGAGACAGGGAGCGCTTGGTTGGGCCCGTCCGCGCAAGAGCGCAGCACTAACGTTAAGTTCCTGGAACCAACCTCTGTTTCCGAGATTCGTACGGTTTCGTGTCAACAGAACATTGTCATGTGGACCTTCAAACTCACCTCTTAATGTTTATACAAGCGAAATTGATTCATAGGGATATTTCAAAGCGACATGTGAAGTGCAACCGAATATAAATATGATCTGACTCGTAATGTTTGAAGCGAGCAGTTCGGAAAAAGATTGTGGCAGGTAAGAGTCCCCTCTCGAGCGGACCATCCGTCTGAATTACAGCCGGGCTTCAATAATTTTTATTCACATCATACTTACCTGGTGTGGGGATTAACCGTGATCCACAAGGCGGTTACCCCAGGGTGAGGCCTTTCCATTGCACTTCGGTTGGGCTGACCCACTGGGCTGAAAGCTGAATGTGGGAGCCCGAGAAGCGTTCTGATTGGTGGAGCTCCAGGACGTAGTTATAGCGGAAAGAACCAGATCGCGTTCACGGCCGGTTCACGATCGTTTGTTCCCAACCTCATCACAACAAGTCACCTTGTTTATCACATATTTTTCTCATTGGTGCGTAACCGGCCGCATCCAAGTAATTAATTTGATAACATTTAGTTATATTCGCGATATGTACGAAAAAATCGGGCGATATTCAATAATACACTGGGTTTCAAACGTTTCTAAGGGTGGCAGTTGCCGATTCAACATTCGAACTACTGGCGATAGGGACAACAACAATTGCATGAGGAACTCTGAAAATATCTTTCGCCTCGATTGGTTTTTCCAAGTAATTTTTGCAAATTGAAATGATGATGAAACGAAAAGTTATCAATTTCTGGTCATTCGAAAGGATTTGAAAAGAAGCGGTATGAAGAGTGTGGCCTCTCCTCCCCGCCTCTTCCGTAGTAGTTCCTCAATCCTAGCTGAAAGTAGATAGCGCCACTGAGGCAGCCTCAAAAATACTTGCACACCATTTTAACGTTGGCTTTCTTCTCTGTTAACTTGTCTCCGTTACTCTGTGGGCTGACCCCTGCGAATATCCCAAATGTGGATATCTCGGGCACATTATTTTTGGTAGTCGGGACTGCGTTCGCGCTGTCCCGGGATAAAGTTTTAACTATTAAATCTAGAGATGGGCAAAACGGTTCACCAAGAAGAACGGCTCTGAGCGCTCCGCTCATTCAAAAGATTCAAAAGATCTTTTCGACGGATCAGTGGCTCTTTTTGGCTCTTTTGAGCTCGTATTTATTGTAGAGATGAAAATACGATGAAGAACGTTACAAATTGTTACACAACGGTTTATTTTAGTTCTGCCTGAAAATGTTTATTCGATTATTGGATTCTACACTACCTTGAATCCTAAACCACAAAATTTTGAGGGCGAGAGGGAATAATTTCTCTGTTGCTCGATTCCAATGGTTCATTATTGAAAATAATAACCCAAAAAGCGCTGTTGTTCAATAAAGATGCTCAACAAATCCTTCAAAAAATCAACGAAAAACAATAAATGAACACGATTTAAGCAATGAATAAGTAAAACTTAAAAATACAGTTTTTTGGTGAAAATATTTATTTATATGAAATCTGCATTTTTTTATGCCTCTAATGACAAACCACAATTAAAAAAAATTTAAATTGAACTATTCTCAAAATGAAGAAATGAAACTGAGAACTTTGGTAAAACGCTTGCATACGAGTCTGCAACACATTGAAACATTTTCATGCCCCCCTGGTAATATCAAACTGTAAAGTACCTACCTACCTAACAACTTCACTTCTGATGGTCATAATCATCATTGTGGCGACTTGGGACAAATATCGTTGCAACAAATATCGTTGCAACAAATATCGTTGCATCAAATTTCGTGACGATTTTTTTTTATGTGCCATATGAAAGACATGAAAATGTCAAAAAAATTCTTAGTAGGTATAACATTTTCATAATATAAAATTTTGATGTTATACCTATCATGTTATTCAACAAAGAACATTAAGGTAACCAAGTTGAAAGAGAATAAACGAACTAATAAGTACGTAAGCTTCAATTTTGATGATAATGGTAAGATAAGGATGTGCTTTTGCTTGCCTTTTGAACTTGTATCAGGAGTAGGGATGGGTATCGATACTCGATATTTCAAAATATCGATACTTTCGTACCGATACTCGATATTTTATTATCGATACTGCACTATCCGATATTTTTGGATATCGATACTTTGGATCCGATATTTCTTAATATCGAATATCGATACTGTTCTCGCGGAAAATTCAACAAAATGGCTAAAAAATGAAGAACATACAGTGGCTTTTGTGTCATTACTCTTTGGTTGCACAAATAACGTTTATATCATGGAAAAAATCACTCTGCTTGGACTCTTAATAATAAAAAATGAATAAAAGTTGTCGAAAAAATTATTTTTCTTGAGAAAATTGGGTGATATTGATAGTTTGTGACTCTAAAGTATCGATACTCGATATTTTAAAATATCGATACTCATGCCCGACGATACTTGGGATATCGATACTCGGATACGATACAGTATCGATACAAAATATCGATACTTTTATAACGATACCCATCCCTAATCAGGAGGCTCCTCACAAAAAATCATGATGTGAAAATCAAACAGGGAGAAAAAAACAACGGAAAGAATCAGAAAGTGGGTCACAGAAAACACTGGAAAAATACGGTAAAGTTTACGACCAAAAATACAATAATGCATATGGTGGTACGATACAATTCCGCAAAATTGTATTGTTTGATCGACTTATATCGTATTTTCCCTCGGAATTATCGTACGGGTTGGCAACAGTGAGCTGACAAAAAGGAGGTCCTAATTTTCCCGAACACTGCAGATCTCAAAAGAAGAACGAAGAGCCGCATTTCTCAAAAAAACCGAAGATCGAAGAGCCGCCGTTCATTTATTTTACTGGATCTCAAGAGATCCAAAGATCGAAGAACCGCGATTCATTTGTCATTTTTACTGATCCGCAGTTCACTCGCTCTTTTGAAGAACCGATCTTCACCGAACACTATCAGCACTGAGCTCAAAAGATCCGAGGAGCCGCGGTTCACTTTTACTGACCCGCGGTTCACTCGCTCTTCTGAAAGAGCCGGCTCAAAGAGCCGGATCTTTAATGAGCGACCCATCTCTAATTAAATCATCACTACGGATAGGATAATAGTACTACGGATAGGATATCGAAGTTGTAGAATCGATATCAGAACTGATATCGGTATCGGGCATCCTGATTTCGATACCAGTATAATATCGGACCTGTGATTTCGATATTCCTAATATCGATGTCGGTACCAGTTGAAGAAACTGCCAAAAAATACGACAATTTTCGAATAATAATATTTTTTATTAGTTCAAGTCAGGATAACGATAATTAATCAAACGTACAATGGATGGTTGAACATAGAAAATCAATACCTAGGTATGTACTCGTAGGTATTATACAATGAATCAAAAAAGTTACCTATCCTCGTCCAACCTCTCCAAAAATAAAAGTTTGGAGAGAGTCTCACCTTTTAATCTGTTGCGGTCAGGTGTCATTATATTCCCTGCTTTGGAAAAGAGTCTTTCTGACGGGACAGACGTTGAAACTGATGATAAGCTCTGGATAAACGTTCCTGTTCTCAATCCAATATTTCAGTGGGTTCTTCTTTACATACTACCTATACCGATACCAATATCCATATCGATTAAAGGATATCGATAATATCAGCTTTGATGGTATCGATATCGAGTGTTGACAGCCCAACATCGATATTTTGGTAATATTGGATATCGATATCCCATCCCTACTAAGAACCTTACTGAGAAACAAACGGTTTGCAATATCGAAATTTTAAAAGTCCAGTGAATTGAAGGCACAGTGTAACGGAGACAAGTTGATTGAAGGTCAATAATACTTAGGGGAAGGTTTCCAATTCCCCTTTCATTGTCAAAGTATGGTCCACAACATTAGTTTACTTGCAGTCGGTCTTTATCGATTGCCACCCGAACCAAAAAAATCAAATGTACGATTGCCACCCGAGCCCTCGACTGCGAATTTACGATTGCCACCCGGAAAAGTAAAATATTTGGAAACAGAACGATGTGGAGGTAACTGTTTGACATAGCTGTGGTAACCGCTGTGCGTGGGGGGTGCGCCTTGATTTTTTTTAGATTTTCAATCGAAAGTAGACTACATTCTGAGAATTTTGGCACCACCCGCGACCTTCTAGCGTGAGTGGATCTGTTTCTAAGATTTTTCAAAGTTTCGACCGTTTATGACGTCACGCGCCCCTCTCGCCTGGGCGAGACCCCCCAGCCCACTGTGACGTCATAAACGGTCGAAAATTCAAAAATTCATAGGAAAAGATTCACAGAAAGAAACACGCTAGAAGGTCGCAGTTGGTGCTAACATTCTCAGAATGAGGTCTACCCTAGATTAAAAATAACAATAAACAGTTTTTCCTACCCAGGCGCACACCCTATTCACACATTCGTGTTTCTGATTTATTATAAGTTTTAAGTAGTTAAACCTCAAGTTCTAGTAGGGAGCGAACGTTTTATCCTACACGGCTCCGCGTGGTCTATAAAAATTCAATACTATCTTAAATTGATGGAAAAAACATTCCTTTAAATAAAATTTTTTGATTAACGGCGTTTTCTAGATTTTCACCCTTAGAAGTGACCTACATCAACCAAAAGCTTCGGGGCACAACTGCTCCCTACATACCAAATTTCGTCAAAATCGGTCCTAGCTAAGTGAGGAAAGTGCCGCGTACGGCGGACGGACGGCCAAATTTGGATTCTACGTACCTAGAAAAGCAAACCAACATATTTTGAGGGGTGGTTAAAAAATTTAAAAAAAATCAAACTAATAAGCTAATATTAAACCAAAACCATGAAAATATTCATTCTTTAGAAATATCACGTCGCCGGAGAACGTCGTAAGTCCAGATACCTACATTGGAATATTACTGAGTCACAACCGATTGAAACGGACTGAAACTGTTCAAATATCGATTATAATTATGTTAGTCAGAGATGTATTATTGTGTTATTATAATGAACACCCAGCCTACGAAATTATCATCGCATATAAATGTAGTATGTTTTTCAACTTTCTCATGATGGAAGCACCTTATTCCATTATTCCTTAATTTTATTATACGAATTATTATATTATACTTCGTATGTTATACGAAGTAGAGTAAACCAATTCAATGTTCCTACCGAGCAGCATGTACATAACTAATTTCGTACTGACTATAAGGCTTATATCGTCAATCCCAAAAACTTATTCAAAAAATGTACTGAAAACAAAGGATGGGGTTTTAGAGAGGGCCGTTTCTACTGTGCAGTATGAGCGAATTTTCAAATGACAGTTTCTAGTGCTCAGCATTAAAGAGCGAATTATGGTTTCGCAATGGAGGAATTTAGCATGAAAATTAATTTTTAGTACTACGTGCAAATGATTCAACAAAGTGAACTCATCTCACCCTGGGCCAAAACCCGAAAACAGTAGGTACTCAATTAAGGAAACTGTACATTTGATAGCTCTTTGAGAACATGCAGCCTAACTACCTGGTTGAATCATACTGAGATCTACTTTCTTGTTCGTTCAATCATACAGTTGTATCTCCTATCCATCTCTACATTCCGGTGTTTCTTTTTCACTCCTGGACCTCCCACGTAATCCGATCAACAAACTGAACAATGAGTACCTGAACCGATTTGGCCGAAGGCGGAGGTCGTAAGTGATTTCTTTGTTACCCGGAGTCTGTTAACCCGTTCTTCGAGACCTTGAGCCACAACTTCTCATCAGATCGCAGTTTACTTACTCCAGATCCGGGCCACACCTTGGCCACATAAATCCAAATCGATGATTCTTCAGAACGTATCCGGTTGCTCTCGGTCGTTTTGAATCGTTGGCGAGGTTAGTCCTTTTTTCAACCAGCCACTGCCGGAGATGCAGTAAAAATAGAAAAATGATCAAAACGAGGTTTCGCTAACACTCCAATACAGTCATACTCATTACTTAGTACTTACACCATATTACTGCGTATTCACAAACGTAGAATGAAACGAAAACATCATTCACTTACTCCAGCTAATTGTTGCTATCAACCGATTAAGATATTTTATTTATTTCCAAAATAAAACTAACACATTTATGATTCTAACAATAAAACGGCATTTTATGTAGGACTAATATAGATTGAGTAAATTGCCAAAAAATGTGGGGTATTTTCTCATAATTTCATTCTCATACCTTTTCTTCCATAATTTTTATAAAAGCTTCCTGGTTCTTCCTTCATTCTTCCAAATTGTTGGGTCTTTCCTGAAAGGTGCAATCTATGAATGCTAGAAAATGACTGGAAGGAAAACAGAAAATTAGGTGGTAGGGAAAAGGTCCTGAGGTGGTTCAACAGTGCTGAAACAGAATAACAAACTCCTACTAATAGTTGATCATTGGCTGTAATCTAGGAGCCGACGCCGAAGGTCCGGATCACCGATCTTTTAGAGCTCTAGAAGTTTCTTATTTTTCCGACTTTTCATGAATGTATTGGTAGGAACCCAAAAAACATACGCTCAATCGATCCGTAAGGGATGTTGCTGACCATAGTCTTCGCTAGGCAGCGCCAAAAGTTCCCGACCTCCGGTAGACGGTTCCTGAATGCTTTCCTCTAATAGGGCGAACCAGAGGGAACTTCACATTCACATTACCTTAACGATGCTACTGACTTTCCCGAAGCTCAACCTGGGAAAAGGGTCACATTTTTGGAGTCACTACTAATAAACTTACTTAGTGTGGGGGTTATCCGTGATCCACGAGGCGGATCCCTCAGGGTGAGGCCTTTCCATTGCACTTGGGTTGGGATG
Organism: Apolygus lucorum; assembly: GCA_009739505.2. NCBI lineage: Eukaryota > Metazoa > Arthropoda > Insecta > Hemiptera > Miridae > Apolygus > Apolygus lucorum. The sequence continues at coordinate 27,657,143 of CM019182.2, read as the reverse complement.
ACCCCTGTGAATACTACCAAAGTGGGAGTATGCCGGGCACTAAATTTTTGATAGTCGGGATTGGGTTCACGCTTTCCTGGAACCTAAAATTTAAAGTGTTATTCCTATTATAAGAAAATTTCTTATATTTAATATTAGGAAATTACTGTTGATTAGCCTAAATTAACTAATTAATTACTTGATTAATTACTGTTGATTAGCCTAAAATTTCTTATATTTAATATTAGGAAATTACTGTTGATTAGCCTAAATTAGCCCCTATAGAAATCAGCCACACTCCTTAGAAATCACACAATAAGATTCCAAATGGAGCCGATAAACCAAATTTCATCAAAATTGGTTCGGCCTAAGTTCGGAAACATTTTTTCCCGATTTTTGGATTATGTATAATCCAAGGTATGTATACACACCTTGAAACGTAAATCATCAGTTTTTTTGGGTGGGGGGGGGGGGGGGTACTCGAATCCTACGGCTCATTGTGGAAAATAATACTAAAAAATGTATTGATTAATCAGCCATTTGGGGGGGAACTCTCAATATCGAAGGAATTGCTTAGGCAAAATCGTTGGGTACTTTTTTCGTAACGTTGGGTCAGGCGAAGAGAGTCAAAAGAGGTCAAGGGATTAGGAGAGTTTCAGGATCGGAATGGGGTTTTCAATAGAGATTTTTGCGTGGGCGCCTCTTCGAGGGTATATTGAGAGGAAACGCCAACCTCTACCGCTCCCGCACGTGCACGAGAATCCTTCCCCAGGACATCAGACACGCACACGACTTCATGCGTAGATTTCTCTCCGGAAATCTCTTCTTTTCTAGTCTCCAATCGAACGGTCGTGTTCTTCGGTTAATCCGGAGCAGCGAAGCAAAAACGGATTGCGGTTCCTTTACGATGATTGCGTCGGATTCTGGTCTTTATTACTCTCACCCTGAACGACCTACTGAAGGAAAATCCTGGACTCTACTCAACTCAAGGTTGGAAAAACCTGCACTCTACTTCTGCGTTCCATTCTCTACCAAAGGAGTCAAAACCAGCACATTTAACTCCAATATTGTAAAACCTGCACTCTACTTCTGCATTCCATTCTCTACCAGAGGAGAAAAACCTGCACTCAATTCCCTACCCAAGAAAGATGGAACCTGCACTCTCTACTCTAAACCCTCTCAACAATTTAAAACCCTATACTACAAGAATGTGAAACTCCAACTCTGTTATGTACCCAAGGATTATAGTTCTCTATACCACACTTAAAGAGCATAAAACCAATATTTTAAAAAATGCCCAAAGAGGACGAATTCAATGACCAACCCAAGGAGGGTAAAACCTGAATTTGATACTCAAACGTAAACTCTACATTTCATCTGAATAGAACTCGGTACTTCACCCAAACACGGTAAAATTGGCAACCTTCATTAAAACCAAGACGGGTAGGTAAAACCAGCTGTCCTCCCCTCCCTCACAAGAGGACTCTACGCTTGCACTTGTACTCTACCTAGTCATAAATACATCTCCCTAATGTATACATATGAAAAATTCTTATATCTACTCTAAATAATAAAGTGTAATATAAAATTTATATTACACTTTATTATTTAGAGTAGATATAATTATCATTTAATGATTTAAGATCAGAATTTGTTCTGAAGATTTTGCTCATGGCTTAGTTAACTGTTTTAGCTTAGTTAACTGTTAAGGGGGTCTCAGTCGGTCGCCGTTCGTTCCTTGTTCCGGTTCAGCATTTCCCTAAATTGCAGGCGCTCAAACTTTGAAAGTTGAAATACCAAGATTTAAAATTTTCAAGGACTTTCGAAATTCAATAGTGCATCAGTCTAGGGAATTGAAAAAAAAAAAAAAAGTCCATTCATGCAGCATGAATTAATGAGCGAATTTTCAAAGAAATCATTCAGTTTAAGGTGTGGTTAAGAAAAGGACCAATGGTGTTGCAATTTGTTGTAGAAAGTTTTTTTTTTGATTCTTGGTTTATATATATGTATATATGTTTTTATTACATACTTTTACACCAATAATCGACGTCCTGGAAGACGTGAAATCACTGGGCTGAAAGCTGAATCTGGGAGCCCGAGAAGCGTTCTGATTGTGGAAGCTCCAGGACGTAGTTAAAGATGAGTGCGACAGATCGCGTTCATGCTCGTATGTTCCCAACCTCATAACAACAAGCCACCTTTTGTTTATCACACATTTTTCTCCTTGATGCGTTACCGCATCTAAGTAATTAATTTGATAACATTTAGTTATATTCGCGATATGTACGAAAAAAATCGTGCGATTTTCAATAATACACTGGGTTTTAAACGTTTCTATCGGTGGCAGTTGTCGATAAAATATTTGAACGAGGACTCTTTTTTTTTTTTTTTTTTTTTTTTTTTTTTTTTTTTTTTTTTTTTTTTTTTTTTTTTTTTTTTTTTTTTTTTTTTCCCTTCTTTTTTTTTCTTTTTTTCTTTTCTTTTTTCTTTCCCCGACACATCTTTTGGACAATTTTCATTTTTGAAAAATGCATTCATATCAGAAATTTTGTGCTGAATCCGAATATACCATATATTACCATGATTTTCAATGTAAAAACCACAAAAAAACGGGAAAAACCCCATTTTTTTGGGAGTTTTTTGAATTTTGGACCACTTTGGATTGTCCAAAATTGCTGGTTAACGAACTTGACCTATGGTTTGATGCTACAAACATTTTGGCAAAAACTAAAAAAAAATTTTTAAACAATTACTCAAGTTATCGTCCGGAATGACACATATATATATATATATATATATACATATGATTTTTGGAAAAACTTCAGGGATCGTTTCAGAATGTTCCAAAACGGATTTCAGTGTGAAAATTTTTCGAAAAAAGTCGATTCTAAAAATTTTGAGGCCATTGCAATAGCTTCATTTTCCTTGAAAATTCGCTAGTAATACGCTGCAAATTATTGCTGGGTATGCTTTGAAGATGTTAGGAGTCCATATTCATGTTCTAGTCGTCTCTACGAACTCATAGAGTACCCACACGGCTACTGCATTTCTGGGTACAACAAATATACGCTCGTATTCATTATATATATATATATAGCTACAAACTTTTCTTAATTTTGGACAATTTTCATTTTGAAAAATGCATTCATATCAGAAATTTTGTGCTGAATCCGAATATACCATATATTACCATGATTTTCAATGTAAAAACCACAAAAAACGGGAAAAACCCATTTTTTTGGGAGTTTTTTGAATTTTGGACCACTTTGGATTGTCCAAAATTGCTGGTTAACGAACTTGACCTATGGTTTGATGCTACAAACATTTTGGCAAAAACTAAAAAAAAATTTTTAAACAATTACTCAAGTTATCGTCCGGAATGACATATATATATATATATATATATATATATATATATATATATATATACATATGATTTTTGGAAAAACTTCAGGGATCGTTTCAGAATGTTCCAAAACGGATTTCAGTGTGAAAATTTTTCGAAAAAGTCGATTCTAAAAATTTTGAGGCCATTGCAATAGCTTCATTTTCCTTGAAAATTCGCTAATAATACGCTGCAAATTATTGCTGGGTATGCTTTGAAGATGTTAGGAGTCCATATTCATGTTCTAGTCGTCTCTACGAACTCATAGAGTACCCACACGGCTACTGCATTTCTGGGTACAACAAATATACGCACGTATTCATTATATATATATATAGCTACAAACTTTTCTTAATTTTGGACAATTTTCATTTTTGAAAAATGCATTCATATCAGAAATTTTGTGCTGAATCCGAATATACCATAAATTACCATGATTTTTAATGTAAAAACCACAAAAAAACGGGAAAAAACCCATTTTTTTGGGAGTTTTTTTGAATTTTGGACCACTTTGGATTGTCCAAAATTGCTGGTTAACGAACTTGACCTATGGTTTGATGCTACAAACATTTTGGCAAAAACTAAAAAAAATTTTTAAACAATTACTCAAGTTATCGTCCGGAATGACACATATATATATATATATATATATACATATGATTTTTGGAAAAACTTCAGGGATCGTTTCAGAATGTTCCAAAACGGATTTCAGTGTGAAAATTTTTCGAAAAAGTCGATTCTAAAAATTTTGAGGCCATTGCAATAGCTTCATTTTCCTTGAAAATTCGCTAATAATACGCTGCAAATTATTGCTGGGTATGCTTTGAAGATGTTAGGAGTCCATATTCATGTTCTAGTCGTCTCTACGAACTCATAGAGTACCCACACGGCTACTGCATTTCTGGGTACAACAAATATACGCACGTATTCATTATATATATATATATAGCTACAAACTTTTCTTAATTTTGGACAATTTTCATTTTTGAAAAATGCATTCATATCAGAAATTTTGTGCTGAATCCGAATATACCATATATAACCATGATTTTCAATGTAAAAACCACAAAAAACGGGAAAAACCCATTTTTTGGGAGTTTTTTTGAATTTTGGACCACTTTGGATTGTCCAAAATTGCTGGTTAACGAACTTGACCTATGGTTTGATGCTACAAACATTTTGGCAAAAACTAAAAAAAATTTTTTAAACAATTACTCAAGTTATCGTCCGGAATGACACATATATATATATATATATATATATATATATATATATACATATGATTTTGGAAAAACTTCAGGGATCGTTTCAGAATGTTCCAAAACGGATTTCAGTGTGAAAATTTTTCGAAAAAGTCGATTCTAAAAATTTTGAGGCCATTGCAATAGCTTCATTTTCCTTGAAAATTCGCTAATAATACGCTGCAAATTATTGCTGGGTATGCTTTGAAGATGTTAGGAGTCCATATTCATGTTCTAGTCGTCTCTACGAACTCATAGAGTACCCACACGGCTACTGCATTTCTGGGTACAACAAATATACGCACGTATTCATTATGTATATATATAGCTACAAACTTTTCTTAATTTTGGACAATTTTCATTTTTGAAAAATGCATTCATATCAGAAATTTTGTGCTGAATCCGAATATACCATATATTACCATGATTTTTCAATGTAAAAACCACAAAAAACGGGAAAAACCCATTTTTTTGGGAGTTTTTTTGAATTTTGGACCACTTTGGATTGTCCAAAATTGCTGGTTAACGAACTTGACCTATGGTTTGATGCTACAAACATTTTGGCAAAAACTAAAAAAAATTTTTTAAACAATTACTCAAGTTATCGTCCGGAATGACACATATATATATATATATATATATACATATGATTTTTGGAAAAACTTCAGGGATCGTTTCAGAATGTTCCAAAACGGATTTCAGTGTGAAAATTTTTCGAAAAAGTCGATTCTAAAAATTTTGAGGCCATTGCAATAGCTTCATTTTCCTTGAAAATTCGCTAAAATTGCCGCTGGAATCATCAAAATCGACCAATAATTGCCAGAAAAAAACGCTGCAAATTATTACACAATGGTTAATTATTTGTCTATATAGATTGTCGATATAGATAGACTCGTCTGCAAAGCCACCAACCATCCAACATGAAGAAAAACATCGATCGCATTTCGGTCAGCTATAATTTGAACGGAGATTAGGCCTTTTTTGCGATTCACACTCGTGTTTCTGATTTATCGTACGTCCAACCCTTAAATTCTCGTAGAGAGCGAACGGTTTGTCCTACAGGGCTCCACGTGTTCTCAAAAAATTCTAAAAATTCTATACTATCTTAAATTGATGGGAACACAGTACCTTTATATCAAAATGTTTTGAGTTAGGGCGTTTTCGAAATTTCAAAATTCATTTTTCAACTCTTAGAAGTGACCTACATCAACCACAATCTTCGGGGCACAACTAGACCCCAAATGGAGCCTACATACCAAATTTCAACAAAATCGGTCAGTGCTAAGTGGGGAAAGTGCAGCGTATGGCGGACGGCGGACGGACATCCAAATTTTTATTCGATTGCTGGATTCTACATACCTTGAAACGTAAACCAACAAATTTTGAGGGGGTGTTGAAAATTGTTTTTTCTTGGTCAACTCCAAAGGTTCATTATTGAAAATAATAAACCAAAATGGGGAAAACCGATTATTCAGTTTGGTTTTTCATGGGTTGCAATTGTTGTTCGATTTTGATGATTCCAGCGGCACTCTAATGCATTTCGAAAAACCTTGAAAATTTCAAATTTAGATACATATTTTAAAGTTTGAGCGCCTGTAATTTAGGGAAATACTGACAGGGAACGAGGAATGAACGGAGACTGACTGAGTCCCACTTAAAATAGCTCCATATTTCTGCTCCGTAGACTTGCTGATACGAGTAAATTGTCAAGAAGAGTAGTCCTTGCAGCATTCAATGCAGTCTTTATTAGCAAAGCTTCCTTCGCTTTCGTTTTCCGGGGTCATTGTCCGACTGCTGCAATCAATTTTAGGTGTCAGGGAAGAGCACTCAGAGTTATAATGGGGTTGCGCACACTGGGCTTGTGTGTATCCTGTATTTTGCTTCCTCAATAAAGAAAGACAGGCAGATTTCTGTTTGTGCACAGGTCAAGCAAATTTCGGACTTCCAAATTCGAAATATTCATTCTTATTTTGCGTTTCAGAGTTTTCCATACAATTTTAGCTCCGTGTATACCTAGGTATCTGTTCATTGAACTACAATTTCTTAGTTCCTAACAGTCCGAAATCGTCAAGACCATTGCTTTATATATATTTCTTTATTTGTTTCATTGCATATCGGTAGCTAGGTGCCTCTTCTTACGAGGAAAATCAATAAAATGTTTTTTTTTTTTTAACAAAGAATGTGTTTTTGCGATGACCTACCGAAAAAAAATCGTCACGAAAAAGCGACAGAAAAAACCGTTACGCGCCTTTTATAATGATTTTCACGTGCAACCAAGCCGTTGGTAAGGAAATAGAACTCCCGCAGTGTTCATTGCACAGAAATTGTTCACCATTCGTTGGAAACCTCTCAATTTATATAGTAGTTTTCTTGTAGTTACATATTTATTTATATAACATTTATAGGGTTTTAGACCAAATTAAATGTCTAACAATTATTTATTTATTATTGCCAAAGACTCCACATTGTTTTTTATTTAACGGATGACTAGCATCGCAAAAACACATTCTGTGTTCCTATGATTTCATACAGAGTATGGAAAAAGAAATAAACCGGGGGGTGCAGGGGGGCGGTGCCCCCCGCCGAGGCGCAAAGCGCCGAGTTTTCATTTGTGAAATCCCATTCACGTTAGAGTTTGATAAAACACGGGATGGCTTCAACGAAGTAAGTATCTATATTTTCATGGGTATATGGAATATCGAGCCCCTTCTCCACCAACAGACAAATTACTTGGTTTAGTATTTGTTGATGGGTGCCTACCTCCAACGTTTATATGTATCGTGGCTGTACTTGGATGTGGAAAACCATCAAGAAACCTTGAGACGACCTTGAACAGGTCTAATATTCTGTTATGACTACGTCGCCATCTTCGTGCAAAAAGAACATTTACCATTGGAACCAGCTATCATGGCAAGACGGGTCATATTTGTATATTCGCACGCGTCTTCTTCTATTTCGGTGTTGTTGGCGTGTCTTCCTTAGGGTGCTCCTATTTATCGCCGCTCATTACCATCGAGCGTGACGTTATTATACATCCTCATAGGAACTCTCCTAACGTTGTAAACAAGATTATTTATAGTGAAGGAGAAAATGACGCTCTTCCTAACGTGTTCGGTACGACCTTGAGATAACAGTGTATTAGCAGTGAAAACGTGAGAGATAACACCACTTTATCGATGCGAGTATGTGATACTTAAAAAAGGTATTTGTAGGTGGATTAGGAGTGGGGAAGAATTTTGTTGTGTGCAGTTAAATGCACTTCATCGTGTTGATTTAATGATAGGTATGTAAATAAAGATTAACGTGCACGAGACAATTTGATATTAAGTGTGTATCAGCAAAGTAATATGAATGGTATTAGTGTGATAATAGCTTCTATTCTCAATTTCAAGTTATCAGAAAGTCAGAATTGGTTCTGTTGATTTCGCTCATGCTTACTTATTGCCTCCCCGTGATCACTAACGCTCACTTTAAGCCTGGAGTTGTCAACAATCCAGATAATCTCCCGGGTCCTTAACTTTGGTTCGTCAAACGGTCGTTGGTTTATTTCCCAGAGGAAAAATCTACTGTGTTCGATTGTTAAAATTCACACAAAATGATGAAAGATTTCAAATTTTATTAAATGTTAAATAACGAGGAGTCCGATTTCCAATCAGTTTTCATCCTGGTTCGAAAACATGCAGTTAAAATACAGATGATTATGTTACTGAATTAAATACTTTTGGTTTATTATTTTCAGTAATAAGCCTTTGGAATCGAGCAAGAAAAAAATTTTAACCACCCCTCAAAATTTGATGTTTTACGTTTAAGGTACGTAGAATACGAAAATCGAATAAAAAAATGTCCGTCCGTCCGCCGTACGCGGCACTTTTCTTAGCAACACTGGACCGATTTGGTTCAAATTTGGTATATGGGCTCCATTTGGGGTCTAGTTGTGCCGCGTTGCTTTTGGTTGATGTAGGTCACTTCTAAGGGGTGAAAATTAAGGGTTGACATTTTCAAGAGTGCCCTAGCTCGAAAACTCTCGAAATAAAGGTATCGTATTTTCACCAATTTTAAATAGTATTGAATTTAAAAAATTTTTGAGACCACCCGGAGCTCTGTGGGACAAACCGTTCGGTCCCTACGAGTACTTGAAGGTTTTCCTTCGATAAAACAGAATCATGAGTGTGAATCGCAAAAGAGGTCTAATCTCCATTCAAATTTTATCGGACTAAAATGCGATCGCTGTTCATTTCTTCGATTTGTATACAGTTTTGCCTTCTGCGTAACCAGTAATCAAATTTCCATATGAAGCTTTCTATTTTTCCAATCGAGTGTGAAGCGTTTAGTTCTTTCTAATAAACTTGATTGTGAAGGTGTGAAGCCAGTATGGTGTGGTAGGTACCTAACTAGGTACCTAGCTGGTAGGTAAAAAAAATGTTGGTGGGTAAAAAACGCTGTAAATCATTGCTCAAAGGCTTCTTCACTCTTCAAATCACTGACCAGCTGAGTGCGCTCCGAAGCCATTTTCAATCCTATTGAATGGAAGTGCTCTTCCAGGCGTCTCAAGCATTCGAGGAGATCTTCTTCACTCCTCAGATCACTGATCAGCTGAAAAAGCTCCGAAGCCATTGCTCAAAGCAAACCAAAAATTTTATGTTTCGCGTTTCAAGGTACATACAATTCGAATAATAGAGGGAAGGTCAAGGGAGAATACAGATGGTGGTAGGTGCTATTGATGGAGAACCAGTGATCTATACAGAAGGGTGATTTATACAGAAAATAATAAACCTTTGAGAAATGATTTGCAGCGTTTTGATTCAGAATGAGATCTCTGTTGTAGAAATAACATTCATGGTTGACAAATGTCTGAAACTAATGAGTTTTTAGTATGTACCTAAATAGTCAAGTAGGTAAATATAGTCCACATTTTTTCGCTTCTTCTTATCATTATGTGGAGAGAGCTGGTCCGCAATTTTTTACCCTGTATTCGGACATTAATATTGTGTAATGTGTACCGACACAATAGTAAATTAAACCTGGTTAACTCTTACATTTCATAGTTTTGTGACCAGTTGAGATCGACGCCCATAGTTATGTTGTGTAGGTAGATCCCAGGGGGACATACACCCGTACTAGATAATATCTAGTAATATAATATCTAGTAATATAAGATAATATCTAGATGATATTATCATCTACAGAGGCGCTTACTTCCCACCTGATACGTGGACGTTGTTTCTGTTTCTCTTCAGAGGTTCTCAACATAATTTCTATGTACAGAAGGAGAGGTTTATTGCACCTTGTCCCGTAAATTTGTATTGGAATATTGGGAAACTAAGGATGTGACTTAGTATTTTGATATCTCGTCTTTTCGTAAAACTTCCTTCTTTTCTGTCTTATACTCAAGAACATTCGGTCTTTGGCGTTCCATTGCAATAACCTTCGTCTGAATAATATAATGAATTATCTTTCCCCCTATAATTTCACCTGATCAAGAAAAAAATCGATTCTTCTAAGCCCGAGGCTCATTGGCTCTAATATCTTGAAACGAATCATCGAAATGTTGACTTGAAAACTATGCTTTTCAGTGGAGTCCGCACATTAAAGTTTATTATTCGTTTGGGGAGCGGAGTCTTGTAGGCACGCAGAGGTCGGACTGAGTTCGTTGCTCTTTCATCCCCCCTTCGACTACAACGAAACTCGATTATGATTGTCATTATGACGTCACAATTACCACCTTGTCTCTGGATTAGAAATGTCCAGCTGAATGATGATAGCCCGCACTCATCTGAAGTACTCGTATGAGTAGAAAACCCACACGTGGCAAACTAGCTCGAAACTCAGTCAGGTTTGATAGATATTAATTATTAATTGGGTGGAAAGAGACAGGTGCACTAATCCTCGGCACACACACACAGACATACACCTGTGGTTTTTTCGCGGATTTGGGTTCAGAATGGTCTAAAACGGATTAGTATGTGGTTATTTTTTTCTGTTGAGTGTTGTCCAACTTTACCCCAGATCAATCGCATAAGGACGCCCAAGTCTTACTGTGAGACGTCCTAAAAATGGTACCAGAATTGCATGCATTCAAAACTCTCAACATGATTTTTAAAATCATTTTTCATATTGGCAATTTATTCGTTGGTAAGTACTTATAACACCTATTAAGTTCATTCATTGTTACAAAACTAATTTCTTAAGTCCGTGATACCTGATTGAGGAAGCTATACTGCACATGCAATTAGGTATTCATTTTTCATATCACTATTTCGGTTGATATTTGATCCACCTTTAGTTAATACTGGGTATTCATAAAAATATCGAATTTTTTAATATTAAGACATTTCATTTTTTTCCCTTTCTCTAACCCTCTTATAATATTCGATGCTCCAACCTTACAACTTATCGGTGGTAGTAGTACTCTTCTCTTCATCTTTCCATCCTGGAGAGAACCAAGAAAAATAGACGTTTCCTCGAAAAGAGAATATTAATAGTCGTAAAGGTTCAGGGAACGGGCTGAGCTGAGGTACCTCTCGTGCTGAGGCAAGTAGCGGGATGGAAGAAGAAGGGTTGGATTCGATGCGTCTGATGTCTATGAAAGCTGGGGTGAGGAAAAAACATGATAAACTACTATAGCCCAACGCCTGGGACGGACGTGATAAAAACCTTTCGTCGCATTTTTTACACCCTCGTAGTAACCGCGTCCTGTCAACCCTTCCGACTTTTCTAGAACGCAGAGAAGTAAATATTTTAGCCTTTTTTTTCCAAATTTTTTTCTCGACATCGAACTGGAAGAGTCAGCTTGTTACGAACGACTCATTCGTGTGGTAGATCTACCATTTACCTTGATTGAAATCTGGATTTGATGATTTTCTCATTAGTTATATAGTTGTGAGAAATCGCGAAATTTCGGCTATATTTGTAATGATACCTACGACACTACTTTTGTCCTATCGACACATTAATTAAACAATAAATTGTTTTCCCTTATCATCTCTCGTTTCATCCGACAAAGAAAAACGCTGCAAATAATTACACAATGGTTTATTATTTTTCTATATAGATCACTCATCTGCAAATCCACCAACCATCCAACATGAAGAAAAACATCTATCGCATTTCGGTCAGCTACAATTCGAACGGAGATTAGGCCTCTTTCGCGATTCACACTCGTGTTTCTGATCTATCGTGAGTCCAACCCTTAAATTCTCGTAGGGAGCAAACGGTTTGTCCTACAGAGCTCTGCGTGGTCTCAAAAAGTTCTAAAAATTCTATAGACTCTTAAATTGAAGGAAAACAACACCTTTATACTTCTAATACAATAAAATAAATGAAAATACATCTAAATTTAACAAAAAAAAAAAAAAAAAAAAAATGCGGAAAAAACCATTCTGAAAATTCTATACTTTGATGGAAAAACAATACCTTTATATAAAAATGTTTTGAGTTAGGGCGTTTTCAAATTTTCAAACCTTATTTTTCAACCCTTAGAAGTGATATACATCAACTAAAATATTCGAGGCACAACTAGACCCCAAATAGAATCTACATACCAAATTTCATCAAAATCGGTCAATGCTAACTGGGGAAAGTACTGCGTACGGCGGACGGACGGCCAAATTTTTATTCGATTTTCGGATTGTACGTACCTACCTTACCACGTAAACCAACAAATTTTGAGGGGGGGGGGGGGGGGTAAAAAATTTTCTTCTTGGTCGATTCCAAAGGTTAATTATTGAAATTGATAAACAAAAATCGAAGTTTTGTTATTGCTTGTTATTACACGTTACAGCGTTTCTTGGTTGATTATTTCATTCAATTGGAATAGCAAAATAAGAGCTTCATACCAAAGCTTATACCAAATTTAAAATGGCTCAAAAATTGAGATTCTGAAATTACGGTATTCGGCAACGCCCATACTCACAGAACAGGGACTCTAGAGTAGATGGAGTTGTTCAGTCGTATCAATATTAGCTTTCGTTAATTTCTCTTCTTGGCAGTGCTTTATTCGTAATTCCAGGCTTGATGTTGTTCAATCTTCATTTCTTCTTCTGCCCTGAGCTGCTCAGTTTGATGAGTCAATTGTTGAGAGCCGATTTAATTGAATTTATCTGCCTTCCTACAGCTATACCTCACCCGTAACTCACTGCTCGGGCAGTGGATGTGCTGTTCAGCCAGACCCGGTATCCTGGGATGTTGTGGTGGCTCCGTGTGAATAGTGGTTGGAAGAGGCGGTTGAAAATGGGAAGAGGGCGAAAAGGGCTGTTGAATGGGCATATTCCCAATTGAGTCAACCGCACGACACGACTGTGCTGAATGAAGGAGGCCGTGGTTACAGCTGGGTCCTGAGGGAAAGCGGTCATGGATATAACCGGGTCCAAAGGGGAGGGGGTGCTGAAAAATTACAATAATTCAATTCATGTGCACTCACAACACTCCCAGTCGGAGGTGATAAATTACATTTCTGAATCTACCAAGGTAGCGCGTAGCGGAAGCATTGTTTTCTCTTGTTAAGGTTAAAAAAGACAAATTTGCTCCAAAATCGAAATTTCCTCTTGGGTTTCGTGTTTTAGACCTCCCTGAACTATTTTGGTTTCGTGTCTGTCAGTCGGCCACGGTGTCCACGTAAATCCTTGCAACGGGTAAAAATATACGAAATTACTTTAAGATTTTGATGAAATTAAAAGGGATTTTGCGAATTGGGGTGAACGTGGTTTATACGATATCTACTCACCTGAATATCTTTACCCACTTACCGTATAAATACACATTCAAAAATTCTTGAAAATGATGTGAAATTGATAAAGCTTGGAATACATTTTAAAATTCTTATTGTTTTAGGGGATTGTATAGGTTTTTTAAAACCTAGAAACAGTTAAGCTGCAGGGCTTTTTTCCGTTAGCAAAAATGACGCTCATATACGATCGATGTTTTTCACTAATTGCACTAAAAACTGCAAATAAGACATTTTTAAGGATCGTGGAACTATTTATCGAACATTTTTCACATCCTTGGACAAATATTGAACCTTTTGGAACGATTTTAAAATCAAATACAGTAAGATATACAACTACAATTTGTGTTAAACTATATATCAAGCGCTGATTGTTGAATTAAATGAATTGAGAAACTGGATGCAGTTTTGGGATAAAAAAATGTGGACCATCTTGACTCGAACCCACAACTTCGCGTTATCTAGACAACCTTTAGAGAAGTTGCGTTCTATGAGAAGACAGGGAAAATCAAGAACCTTGATTGAATATGAATACCACTTGGAAAGGACAGTTAGTAACGGTTACTCTCAAGAATATACGAGGGATATCCAGAAAATAAGGTTACAAGTCTCCTGATGGGTGTAGGGGTTTTCTTCGTCAAGGTTGGGCTTCCTGCATGTGGAAGGAATTCCTTGACTCAATGGAGCATTTCGGTGGGTCGGAAATTCAGGTTTTTGATCTCAAATTTGGATTCAGCACCACTGAAAACCTCTTCACTTCACCTTTTTGCCCATTATACTACAATATGTGGCAGAGAAATTAAATAAAGAGATCACACGTTTGAAGAAAAGGTGGGCCTCCATAAACGCGCACACACTACGCCGCGGGCGTGTGTGCGTAGTATTTTGTAGTCTCAAAGGCCATGAGGCGTTTGAGACCTCACGGGATTAGTGGAATGTCTCGATCCAAGGTCAGCAACTTGATACGTTACAACAACTTACTACGTCACATCATTCAAATCTTCAACTTTCATTAGCTTACCTAATTTCTTCTAAACATTTTCTTGACAAACAGATCTGATTACCGTTATTCCTGACCCATGCTCTTTTGAAAAAAAAAAAAAAAAAATTAGAAAAAAAATTGATTGAATTACCCCATTGTGACTGGGGACGAAACTTGGGTTTGTCACTAAACCTCGGAGACAAAAAGGCGGTCCCAACAATGCCGTCATACCTAATGGGCCAAAAAATTCAATCCTTTGAGTGAAAGGTCATGGTATCTGTGTTTTGGGGCAGAAGAGGGGTGTTGTTGGTGGATTTCATGACCAGAGGGACCACTATCAATGCTGATGGATGTTGTGAACCTTATAAATATTGAAAAAGCGGATTAAAGGCGGTAGGGGAATTAACTCGTGGCGTGTCCTTGCTTCATGACAACGCCAGGTCCCACAAAACTTATGTGACCCAGGACCTTCTTATGTTCTTTGGATGAGATATTGTGACCCACCCACTGTATTCTCAGGATTTATCGCCCTCCCATTATCATCCCTCAACCAAATTTACTTAGAGAATTTTTGTACGGAAAACATTTTTCCAGTGATGAGGAGGTGAAAGTGACAGTAGGTACAGAAGTCACTTTCAGAGGTGGAGCTAAGCATGTATTGTACGATATGTGTACAAAAGAGTAGGTGCTCAGGCTAAAAAAAGTGTATAGAAAAGTAAACTCATAGGTATTAAATATGCGTTAAATTTTTTTTAACACAATTCAAAAATTTGAATGAAATAAATGCATTTTCGATTTTGGTTTGTTATTTCAATAATTCCCCCCTCAAAATTTTTTGATTTAGGTTCCATGGTATGTAGGATCCAAAAATCGAAAAAATTGAGGTCTGTGCTGCGAAGCTTTTGGTTGATGTCAGTCACTTCTAAGGGGTAAAAAGTAGGTGTTGAACTTTTCAAAAGTTCCCTAGCTCGAAAACTCTCAAAATTAAGGCATTGTTTTTTCACCAACTTTTTAGAATCGATTAAGACCACCGAGAGCTCTGTAGGATAACCCGTTCGCTGTGGACGAGAACGGTTGAACTTTCGATTAGTCAGAATCACGAGTGTGAATCGCAAAAGAGGCCTAATATCCGTTGAAATGTTAGTTGACCAAAATGCGATCGTTAACGTTTCTTCGAGTTGTACCCAGTTTGGCGTCCGTGGCAACCATTTTTCAAATTTTCATGAACATGAGTATTAAGCGTTTATTTTGACCAAATAAACGTGATTGTGAAGTAGGTGAGTAGTGGGTATGTAGTGACAAGGGGCAAAGCGTTTTTCTTTGCAGACGTGTGATCTATTCAGAAAAATAATAAACCTTTGCGAAATAATTTCAGCGTTTTTAGCAGCAGATATACCTTTATTTTCTGTGTGTATCTTCTAATTATCTTCACCATAATTTGATATTTGACATTTTGAGGTAATCGAAAATACCGATGCGTCAGATTCACCATCAAATCCACAGAAGGTCGCAGAAGGGTTCATGACAAAAATCATATTATTTCACCTCAAATTGTTTCCATAATAAAAGCAGAATATTCGGATAAAATTGTTGGTGGGTAGAATTGTTAAAATTACCTGTATTGAAGCTCTTTACTGGATTGTTTTTGTATGATATTTGTATGGTTCGTGTTCATGTCTATCTAATTTTAGACTGGGCCATTTATTTTCGTTGAAAGTCCACTTTGATCTTTCCATCGCTAAATAAATACAGTATGCGATGCGAAGTATAATATGAAAAGTAGCTGATGGTGTGCGGGAAAAGCCAAATCATCCAAAAGGCTCTCATATCCCCGATCCCCTTGGGTGGGTTTTCTCAGTTTTCTCTCTCCTTTCCCCTGACTGCCGCATACCACCTGTATTCTTGACTACGCTCGTGTTTTCTCACGAGTAGAAGGTAAAAACCATTTCGCAGATGAGTCAAGCTCTGAGAAAACCGTTTCTAAAACGTGTTTTCTCCTTCAGGAGAAAATTACTGCGTGGCAGAGAGAATTACTCAGTTCCGCTCTTCAAGGAAAAACGCCTGGGACGTTGCTAGGAAATGTGGTTCGCCTTTTTGAGAGAGAGAAGTGATGAATCAATGACGTCATTCTTGATGTTTCACTATTTAGCAAATTTTGGGATCCTGATGAGCTCACCTTGACATTTTGTAGGTAGTAGGTAATTCAATTCCACCTAGTTACTTTGAAATACATGACTACACCAACTTTATGTTAATCCTTAATGTTCATCACGATACGTTAGGAGGATATTCTGCACACTTCACTATTTAGGTAATTTTGTTTCAATTACCCATTGAATGAAATCACTTGAGTTAACAGATTTCGAATTCCAAGTTTCCAGTCATGAGAAAATGTGAAAATTCCAAGGCACTGCATGGTTGTGGGTTAGCTTGTTTGTGCCCACTCGGAACGAAGACTAATTTCTAGCATTCTTCACGTTAACTAATCGTGAGGCTACAATGTACTCGAGCTTACCTAACAACACCGTTGGGAAGGAACACTCAATTGTGTGTACATTGTACTTGCTCGGCTTGGAAAATGTTTGCGGACTTTCGTTTCCTATTCAGGATTTGGCATCAGAGCGTTCTGAGGGAGCCGGAAATGTAAATACGGCCGTTCGAACGGAGGGATGAAGAAGGATTTCTTAGGGTCGACAGGGTGGGTGGGAAGTATAGCGGAGTATCCAGGGGGAATGGGAAGTATAGTGGTGGAAGGGTAGCTTTGGGTTGTCGGGTCGGGAGGTAGAGGTGCCCGGCTGAGCTTGCTTCCAGATCGATCTTCCGTCGCGTGCGAGCCTGCCTGACGAGGGCCGACTTCTAACTTTCTGGAATTCATTTTGTGTCATGTGAGCTCGGTCTAATAGCTCGTAGAACTACCGGTGAAAAAACGTAACGCGTACTCCACAGTTAGGAATCAGTAGATATTATTGATTTGAGGAAATAGCCTCACAACTTCGATCCAAGCAGCAGCAACCTTCCGTAGTTCTTCTCTGTCGTTGTTCTTCAAGTTTGCTTGAAGGACGTCCCACCTTTCTAGGCGATTCCACGATGAAGATTGGATGCCTTTCATCTAAGCCAACTTCTCCTGAATAGTCTTCCTCTCCTTATTGCTTCTTTCGGATCACTATGCACTTCATTCTTCTTCGTTATTTGAACTAAGGACCTAAGGAACTCTTATCAATCAGGTGCTCAACTTTTTCAGCAATATTACGGTTTTTCTTCAGCTGGTATGAATGTACAAAATACAATCCTTTGACGATGTTTCTGTTACTTCCAATGTCGTGGACTTAAGGTTGTTTCCAATTACTTATACAACAAAGGAATAATTTTTCCTTTATTTTTACGAATTTATTGCAAATAACGTATTATTGATTTGAACTTCGACTATAATGACTGTTTTGTTACTCTTTATCCCTCATTCAACTGACATGACTCCCTTATAGAAGTAGAAGAAAGCTTGATCGCACACACCACTGATCCTGTATCTTTCTGATGGCTCTCGTGTGTTGTTCGATACTAAAACGCAGCTAATAAAAGGAAAGCCTAGTTTGCAATGAAAGTGGACAACTAGGAAATTTCAACAGCTCAGATTCCAATCCGAAACTTGTTGGTGATTTTGGGAAATGATGCACAAAATCACCATATTCAACGCTAAAATGAAGCAATAGGCCGAGTAGGTAGCCAGCACTGGGGTCCCAACGGAACGTTTGAGGTCAACCCGAGGGGGACTGATATTCCGCTTCAAGAGTTGTGACAGAACTTGATAAGAGAAAGGACGAGTTCTACATTTAGTTGAAACCCCTCTTCCTTGGAAGATCGAAAAGTACCTAACTAACTCACCTCGACAATGAGATGCTCTTGAAAGCAAAACCCTGCCAATTCATGACCAAAATGATGCTCATGTTCCATCTTCAAGTTGAACATCAAACGCAAAAGGCTCGTTAGTGGAAGAAAATTTGAAAACGGAGGAAAGAGATGAGGAGCTACAGAAGATGATAATTACCAGGTTTTCGTAGGGAAGCCCCTTTGTGCATTGGGCTCCAGCACGACTAATTGAAACAAGATGATCAGATTAAAGGGGAGAAGACCTACTCTTCTCTAGTCCCCTAGTGGCCATTAGGGCTCAAGACGAGGCGATGAAGGTAATTTACCTAATACAATCAACCCTGTAGGTACCGGGGTGGCGCGGACAATTACCCCTCCAGGGCAACAATAATTAGAGGGCTAATTACCAGAAGTCCCTATCGATCTACTGGTTATTTTTAGAATGTTTTCTTTGGATTAATCACATGTCTCAAGCAACAAGTATTATAGCTTGATATAGTGAAGACCAATGATCTGTTGACGTTTAATCTAACTACGCTAAAATAATTATTTAACTAATTTTCCAACAAAAAATCCTAAATTTCCTACTTAGCCAGTACTTCCAATATACAGGGTGTCCCAGTAACTACGCTATCCCACTTATTTTCTCTTGTAGACGAAAAAAAATCTGACTAAGCTATTCTTCATAATTTTTTGCGTAAAATTAAAAAATGACAACCAAGATCAACTTTGTTTTTTCAAATGAGAACCCCCATTTCTTATTGCAGATTCAGATTCTACGTCAAATTTTATGAACATTTCACTTGAAAAACATTTTTTTTGAACGGGCGCGACCCGCTCAGCGATGGCTCAAAAATGCCCAACCCATTGGTTGTTCCAAATTTGAGATGAAGGTAGACCTCAAGTTTGGCACATAACTTAGCTCTGTTTTTCTACGCCGAATCGCGTGGTGATATCCGTTTTCTGATTTGATTTCACTACAGCGCATTTACGGGCGAAAAAGTCATTTTTTGAGGAGGAAATCATCGATTTTCCGTGAAATCTTTTCCGAGTATCGTTTCCTTCACAATTTTTTTTTCCTCGGACACAATTTTATATATTTTACAGTTTTTTGCACTATGGGATTGATTCATTACCCTTCATAAGACAATCGATGATTTCCTCCTCGGGAAGTGACTTTTTCGACTGTAAATGCAGGTAATTAAAATCAAATCAAAAAACGGATATTACCACGCAATTAAGCGTAGAAAAGCTGTTGCGCATCTTTGAGCGCTCGCGAAAAAAGTTTTCCAAGTGAAATTTTCGTAAAATTTGACGTAGAATCTGAGTTTGCAATAAAAATTGGGGGTTCTCATTTGAAAAAAAAACTTGTAGCGCTGTAATTGGTCCGCTGTGTATTCCACGGTATTACTATCGTTGGTAGCAAACGTAAATTTCTTCAGGTTCTTATTGTAAGGGTTGGACTTCAGAGGCCCCCTAATAAATTCCATTGTATTAAGATTAATACTGTCCATTGATAATTCTTAAACCTTCTTAAATACCTGCAATATAATGTTTCTTTTGCCTGATTGATAAATATTAGAGGGTTATTGGTAGTTCCCTTTGTGTAGGATGATAGCGGTAGCTGTGTGGCACCCATTGATACCAATGTTGGTTAAGAGACTGATTCATTCTCAAATCTCTGCCGATTTCTATACTCTTTCTCCTCCCTTCTTAGGTGGGCTGAGTAAAACGAATGGAAAATGTGCCCAGGGAACTACTTACAAATCCACGAATATAGTACCTATTCATGTACATACTTGATAAGAGGTCTTTTATCGAGCTCGTATCTATTTGTATCAGACCCAATCTCAAGCAGAAATCGTAATATCTAGTCGTATCTTCTTCAATTCACCCGAACTCCAAGAACAAAATATCACTGGGTCTGTTTCAGTTTTTCTTTTCGACTAGTCCGATCTCTTTGTGTTTTTTACCCACCGATTCTCAAATCCGCTTCCCACATTTCACTTAACCGTCTAAGGGATTGTAAAAGGAAATGCGATTCGGAAAAACGGTTCGAAATCCCTAACAAAAGCATTTTCTGTTTTCCACCCTCATGGCCATTGATAAGCAAATCAGTCAGAGTATTTGAGATGGCTTGTTATTTTCGTAGGGATCCTTCATTCGTTTAGATTTTATGTTGACGTTATTCTAGTTAATGAAGCTGAAGTCGAGTTGACTATTTCCACTGGAATCACGAGGCTGAACAAGAACCTTAGAGAAATAGTATTTGTCTTACGATGGTAATAAGTTTCTATTTTGCTTCCGAGTCTTCCAAGGTAGCGGAAGCTTTATTTTCACTTTTCAAGGACGAAAAAAAAAGTTCTCCAAAATCAAAATTTCCACTCGCGTTTTGCGTTTTAGACCTTTCTGAACAATTTTGGTTCCGTGTCTGTCTGTCTGTGTGTCTGTGTGTCTGCCTGTCTGTCATGAATTCCTTGTAACGCGCATAACTATACGAAGTTATTTTCCGATTTCAATGAAATTTTCAGGGATTGTGCTGGTTGGTGTGTAGACAGTCCCCTATGAAAATCATCATCCTCGGACTGATAGAAGCGACTGCGCATGCGCAAACGTGAATTACTTGTAACAGCCGTAACTTCAACTGTCCCCCAGGGGTCGCGGGTTCGAATCCCAGCCGAGGCTAAGTATTTTTTTGATCCAATCACATACATCTACTCACTTACATTTTTCATTCGAATTTGATGAAATTTTCTAGGATTGTCCAGATTAGCGTGTAGATGGTCCCCTATGAGGGTAGTGGAAGGTACTTAGAGATTGGTGTTTTGAGATTAACTACTATGCATCTGATCATCTATATTATCGGGTTATGGATACGAGGAAGCTATGTGCCACACCCACTTGGCAGACGTTTTTTAATTTACGTCTCTTCATTTAATTTGAAATATTCGATTGCGAGCAGTTAAATTATTTAAAATTTTGAAAATAATTCAAGAAAAATTCAAAATTTCGACTTTTGGGTAGTTTCAAATAATATATTTATGAAAATGGAAGCTGAAATTCAATTTCATAAAACAGCCTCATAGTTGGGTTGCGCATTATAGGGTTGTATTAGTAGCTCTACAGTAGAAATGTATTTGCGTACATTGGGTATAAAAAAAATTTCCATAGGTTGCAATGTTCAACACCGGATTGAGTAGATTTGCTGATTGAGAAATCATAGAAATGAAAATCATAGAAATTTTCACAGGAAAAAAGACAGTAAGAGGGGGGGTTAGACATTTTTACTTTTTTAAATTTTTTCATGTGACAAGAAGTAATAGTAATAGGAATGGGGTTGATACGAAGCAACAGGAATGGGGATTGTTAGAGGTATTTTCCCCACAATTTGCTTAGCTATCCCCAATCGACTGAAACTGAAATTTTTGAGATTTGTTGAGAGAGAACTTTTTTAATCATACATTGTCACACGTATTTTTGCCTAAAACTTGGAGGAAGTTGGTCAGACCCATCATTAATCGCAATTAAAATTTAAATCTGGCGATTGTTGATAAATTGACTCAACGTTTAGAGCTGAGAAAAAAAGTGTCGAGAATTTGAAGGTACGTACTGTGATGACGTTTTTCATTGAAGTCGTGACTCATACTGATCGTCACGTTAAGACATACATGTAATAATTTTAGAGCTAGTTCCCAACAACTCTACGAATTTTAGCAACACCTGTCGATTAGATCTTGTGAAATCGGTGACTCGGGCGAATCAAGTTTGCGCCTGCATACTAGCGAAGGAAATGATGGAGATCCATGAAAATGACACTGGAAAATGAACCATGATTTCGTATAATCCAGGGACAAAGAATTGATCACAGACAGACGTACGTGGAACCAAAATTATTTAATAAGTTCTGAAACGCAAGATACGAAAAAAACCTGTTGTAGACAAGAAGCAAAAAGCAAGATATTAGTTTCAATTAGGCGTGGTCCCACTGTGGGTTCATTGCAGTATCAATAAAAGTAGGCAGTAATTTTCTTCTAGGGATGATTCATACGAATTAGTGACATGAAATTACTTTGATGAAGTCCAAAGAGGAAGTCGAATCCTGTATCAATGTTCAGTTTTATACTTCATCCCATTTTGGTTAAATTCGTAAGTACAGTGATGTTTGCTCCTAATTTTCTTCGTGTGGACGAAGAATAAGTTTACGAAAAAAGTAAGGACAGTAATTTTAGGGCTCAGACAGTCCAATGGGAAACTCAGCTTTCATGACAATTAATCCTGGAGGACGCACAAAAAAGAAACGACGGGTGCTGGAATGAAGTGGAAGGAGAAAGAAGGGGTGGGGGAGTTTTTTCATTTGTTTGGATTCAACAGTACCGTCAATGAACAGCTTTTCAAAGAACGGAGAAAAAACGAGCGAAAATCTGTCGAGAGAAAAAGACTGCACGGAAAACACGAGAGGAGGAGGTAGCGAGGAAGAAGAGATTGACGAAGGAATAAGGAAGCTGTGGAATCAATGAAAGATCATTGTACGGCAAGGGCCGCCGCACAAAAGCAGGATTCTCCGCTCATAAAGAAATCTAGGACGAACGGAATAGAACCCCATTGTAGTGACTGGTTCTTCGATTTCATACGTTCATCGTGAACAGATTGAGGTCCATGTTGCTCTTGACGTTTCTTGATGTCCGTAATGATGCACGAAGACTTGACCTTGTTTCGTAGAAGACTAGTTTTTAGTTTACCGATGTTATTCTGTGTTCTTTATTGCTGCAGTTGAAATACTTGTATGGAGGACTTCGATGGGTTTGGGTTGATTATTTTTGAAATCGAGTGGTATGGGTATGTATGGGGTTCATCCAGGGATTGAAAAAGTGACGCTGGGGCGTAAATTATTGACTCTTCCCATAAATATACAACTATGGTGTTTTTATCTTTATATCTAGATGGGAATCTAGATCACCACGGTTTGATCTGTACATTTGTGTCATTAGGATATCTTCTGTAGTATGAAAGTTGTGTTGAAGGGTCTCGGCCAAGAGGCATTCTTGGATTCTGTGGGGTTTGATACATGCCTTGTGTGGCGGGAAATCATTTCGTCACCGCGAGAGTGATTTGTTGAGGAACCTCAGCCACTGGACGATTCTCCATGAATTTGTTTGAAATTGAATCAATATTGCAATCGCAGGAGAAAACGTGATTTTTTTGAAACTCCAATTTCTCACAATTCAAAGACTGATTATACGAAAAATTATGATGTAACTGGAGACTGTTTCCAAGATGATTCCATTAATTTCATCGCGTAGCAATCTATCAATGAGCGCTAAGGCATCTACATATCCTCGATTGTGTTGACGTCCACCAATTCAAAGCTATCAACATGATTGTAACGGTTTCACCATTAAAAATTCATTATAATTTCGTCTGTATAAATATTTTATCATTAGAAACGTGGAACCAACATCCTGGCAAAGTTTGACTCAAGCTCATTGACTTGGGGAAAACCTCGGATAGGGTAGTGGGGAAACCCTATATAAGCCCACTGCCCTCTAAGGTAACCACCATTCATTCTCTAACTGCTCTAAGTGTTACTTGGCTATTGGCTCTCACGCTAAAACTAAAAACTCTCTTTTTCTTCGCTCTACCCTTCGCCTGAATGTTAGATCCGTCTCGACAAAAAGCCGATTTCTGTAAGGAAAAACGAGTACGTCAGATTTTTTTTCGTAGGGGGTGAGGAAATTTTTAGATCCAGGAGTGGAAATTGGATCTCGTAAGTTACGCGAGGGAACCGCTTGCACCGGTTATGTGGGATTCAAACCCACTAAAACCTCACCTCCTTATCCCACGTTGGATCTCAGCCTGGAACTGTTCAACACATTACTTCAGGATGAGTCCTGGGAGTCTTCTTAGTTCTGTGCTAGGGGCCGGTCCATGGTTCCCCTTCGCTGCCTCTCCCGTTCTTGAAGGATTTTTTGTTAATTATTTTTTCCACATAATCTGCCATAGTGGTCCAGTTTTTCTCGCTTTCCAGCATCTTTCTTATGACCGCCTCTGGGGTTGTGGCAACTTCTCCCTTAGGCAGTTCCTCTCTCCTGTCCATCGCATGCATTCAAAGAATGTATGGAATGCGTCATCATCCATGATCTCCTGGCAGTTGGGACATTTTGGGGACCTCACCTTCCCAATCTTATGTAGGTAGGCGTGGCAAAGTCTGCCCTGAAAGGAACTGGGTTAGGAAGAAATTTACCTCTCCATGCTTCCTCTGTAGCCATGTCTTGATTCGAGGGATCAGCCTCGCAGTCCATCTGCCTCTGGTTTCTCCTGATCATATATCCTGCCACCTTTCCATGGTGATCTCTCCTGTTGAACATTCTCTTTGTTTCTGTGGCCATGAGATGAACGGGAATCACTCCTGCAAGGACTAGTATGGTTGGTTCTGAGACTGTTCTGTAGGCACAGGGATGCAAAGTGCTCCTCGACGTTGAACTGCGACCATTCGCTGTCAGAGATACCCTACCCTCATAGCGTCCGCCCACACCTCTGCCCCGTGCAAAAGAATTGATTGCACAATGGTAATCATCAGTCGTCTCCAGCATGGTTTGGGACCATTTATGTTTCTCATAAGGTGGCATAGGGCAGCTGTACGTCAGATTCGTCTCGACGAAAAGGTTGCTAAAACCAAATTCTCTAAAATTCGTCCCGTGTCTAGAACGTCAGATTCGTCTCGACGAAAAATCACAATTAAGTCAAATTTCACAATCCCATAAATCGGCCCTATTAGTATTAGTTACAAGCACGAGCCTAAGAAACTTGTAACAATGATATTCATGAAAATACTGAAGATACACTGCACACCCCAACTTGGCAGTTGTTTTTGACAAACCCTATCTTATTTTTAAGCGCATCCAATACCAGAAAATTCCGAGAGGAGAACCTCTTGAACTGAGTCTCCCCTAGGAAATATTTTCCTTCTTTTTTCCGGGTACCTCTTTTTTTTCATTCTGCTTTCCTGTGACTCAGGGAATAAACTTCCCCTTTCGGGGGGAGAATATCAAAACAGGTCACCGCTTGACTGATGGGTGAGGAAACCGAGTCTGAATGCCACTAATGTTGTTTTCCCCGTGTCCACAGCGCTACATCTAGCACATCATGTGAAATGAAATGTTGACTTTTCAAATCATCAACCGTCGGAAGAAATGGAGACAGATTGTGGAAACGGAGTTTTCCCGTCTTTCGTTCATCATTTACTCACATCATGTAGGTCAATCTGTTTTTTACGAAGGAGAAAGCACATCATTTCCAACGGTTTAGATAAAAAAGATAGCAGAATTCGGCAAATTATCAGATAAATCATCTTACTTCCTCTCAGCACCGCCTACTCCTTCCTTCAATTTATTTTATTCCGAGCAACTCCGCGTTGCTTTTTGAAGGATTTAACTCGATTGGTCTGCCTTCCAACGAGAAATCGCAAAGTCGGAAATGTAAACATTCTAAAAGAGGTTCTGGAGCTGCTCTGCTACTCTGCTAGCCACTTGCCGCTTGCTCTTCTAACCCAATCACTGTGGTTCCCTTCCCTCTAAATTAATTTCCGACAGTCATCTCTCTGTGGGCTTCTGGGAAAATACAGGAGGATTTCGCTCGACTCGGCAGTTCTTCGGACTTTTCACGTTCGAGATTTGATGAGACATACAAATTTCGACGAAAAAGAAAATGGGGTATTCCCGTCAATTTTTTAAGAATTTTTTCTTCAAAAGAGAATAACTCAGGAATAACGGTAATTGGGGCTGTTCGTCGAGAAAATTTTTAGAAGAAGTTAGGAAAGTTAATAAAAGTTGAAGATTTGAAGCAAATTGTGTGACGTATTAAGTTGCTGGTCTTCAAAAGGCTCAGGGTGGCCCGCCTTTTGGTTTATTATTTTCAATAATAAGCCTTTGGAATCGAGCAAGAAAAAAAATTTAACGCTCCCCCCTCAAAATTTGATGTTTTACGTTTCAAGGTAAGTAGAATCCGAAAATCCAATAAAAAAATTTCCGTCCGTCCGCCGTACGCGGCACTTTTTTTAGCAACACTGGATCGATTTGGTTCAAATTTTGTATGTGGGCTCCATTTGGGGTCTAGTTGTGCCGCGAAGCTTTTGGAAGATGTCAGTCACTTCTAAGGAGTGAAAATTGAGGGGTGACATTTTGAAGAGTGCCCTGGCTCAAAAACTCTCGAAATGCCCGCCTTTGTTTCAAACGTGTGATCTCATTAATTAATTTTTCTACCACATTTTATTGTAACATTGGGCAAAACGTTGGAGTATAATAGGTTTTCAATGGTGTTGAATCGAAATTTGAGGTCAAACACCTGAATTTTTGACCCACCGAAATACCCCATTTTTTTGCTTCCGAGTCTACCAAGGTAGCGGAAGCTTTGTTTTCACTTTTCAAGGACGAAAAACAAAAGTTCTCCAAAATCAAAACTTTCACTCGCGTTTTGCGTTTTAGACCTTTCTGAACAGTTTTGCTTCCGTGTCTGTGTGTCTGTCTGTCTGTCTGTCTGTCTGTCTGTCTGTCTGTGTGTCTGTCTGTCTGTCTGTCTGTCATGAATTCCTTGTAATGCGCATAACTATACGAAGATATTGTCCGATTTCTATGAGATTTTCAGGGATTGTGAGGGTCGGTGTGTAGACGGTCCCCTATAAAAATCATCACCCCCGGACTGATAGTAGCCGCTGCGCATGCGCAAACGTGAATTCCTTGTAACAGCCATAACTTCTACATTTTCCGTCCGATTTCAATGAAATTTTCAGGGATGTTACAAATTAGTATTTAGATGGTCCTCTATCAAAATCACCACCTTCGGAATGACAGTAGCCACTGAGCATAAGCAAACGTGAATTTTCTTGTAACGGCCATAACATTTACATTTTTCATTCGAATTTGATGAAATTTTCTAGGATTGACCAGATTAGCGTGTAGATGGTCCCCTATGAGGGTAGTGCAAGGTACTTAGAGATTGATGTTTTGAGATTGAATTACTATGCATCGGATCATCTATACATATAATCGGGTTATGGATACGAGGAAGCTTTGTGCCACACCCACTTTTTTACAATATTCTTGCAGAACACAGCTTTATTGGTTCATACCAAAAAATTAATTTCAACACAGCTTTATTGGCTCACCAATATATCTTCTAATTTGAAGATAATATCACATTACTTTCATAACAAAATTTCATTAAATCGCTCAATCGAATCTACTCTAATTTGAAGATAACATCTCATTACTTTCATCATCCGCTTATTGAGCCCTTCATGATGTTTTCCTGAAGACGAAGATTCTTGAAATTTGTCTTATATAAATAAATGACTCGTATTTGTGCAAAGTAAAACAATTTGGACACTCCAACATCGACATTTTCACCCGAATTTTCGTTCCAGAGCTCTCATAATAATTTGTGTGGTCTGTACGTCAATTCTTTGCCCCAGTCGTAACGTTGCGATCAATTGCGAGATTTTTTCCCGTAGTTGTTGAGAGGTGATTCACGTACCGTCACGGTATAGTGCTGCGTCACCAATTAATTGCAGTACCAGCTGAACCCCTCAAAAGCTCTCCATTACTGATTGGTTTTGACATTTTCATGTCTTTGCTTTGGTACATACACTGAAAAATCGTCACGAAAACTTGCTCATGCGACCAATAAATAGAATATACTCACTGTGTTGCGTAGAGAACTATCAACTGTTTTGATGCTTGGGTACATGAACTAACAACCTTACTTCACTACCTTGTTGTGTAGTGGTTGACATGAAAATGTCCCAATGTATTGCAGACTCGTATGCAAGTTTTTGTTACATTCTTAAGTTATTATTATTATTATTATGATTGTTACCAAATCACGGTAGTTTCAATTAATTTTGTGCACCCGTTTCGCGAAGAATGCGTTCTATCAAAAAGCGCTGTTGAAAATGATTGGAAAATCCCTGACTTAGTGACCTGAATATTTTTCGTAAGTACGATGTGTGGAGAATAAAGCATTTGAGGTCACGACACGCACTCTTGTGGCGTGATTGATCATAGTTAATTATAATGTGCAATTTTATTCACGCAACGGTCATTCCTCATACGGACATTATGAGGCGAATCATAATACTGAAATGGCACGCTTTGGTAGTTCGAGATTTTTCGTGGTTCCTGCTGTCATTAACTGTAATCATAGACATTTCGAAGGAGTAGTATGAGTATATCACGAGTTCTTCTTCAAAATTGCAAAGCAGATAGATAATTATCATTGCTAAGAACACTTTTGCTTGTAAAAATACTTGAGAAGACAGAATTTTCAAAGGTTTTACAAGAAACTCCGTTGAAAACTATTAAAAACCCTTAAAAATGAAATGTTTGATAAAGGTGTTTATTTGTGCTCATTGAGGTTTGTCCAAGTTTTATTCGATAAATGGACATAGGCTGCTCTCTAGCGGGGACTACGGGCACTAGGATAACTAAGGTCCACTCAGCGAGAATAGAAGAGATTCTATTCTACTCTATAACATAATAATTTTATTATACTAATGTAATTCTGCTTGATTAGAAAAATCCTACGCGCGCCCGCTCCCCGCAGGCAGGAAGGCCACTCTAGTTATCATGAGGAGATTCTATACTCAGTGGGTCCACTCTACGTTTAGAGTTTGATCTGGCGAGTTTGAATAGGACATTCCCGAAAGACTTGATTTCGAAAAGTGTCCCATCCATAGTACATGCAATATGGCTACAAAATTCTAAAAAAACGCCGTTTTTTCTGGAAAATTTCACAATTAGACAGCTTTTTGGATTTTTCATTATCTGCTCAATTTCCATACAAGGCAAGGGGCGTATCTGCTGAATGCTTTTACTGAATTAACAATAGAAAATTTCCTGTTTGAAAGATTGTCTGGCGTGAACTTTAGTTTGCATTTTCGAACTTTCTTACTGTATCACGTTAGGTTGAAGCTCTCTAGGGAACTTTTCTAAGAGCCAAACGTAGGATTTTTCGTCTATAACTAGGTAATGGGTAATTTAGCGTCTAACAAAGGTCGAAATGGTCTCAAACAAGTTCGTCAAAAATGTAGAACTTACTGCGATTTTTCCGGAAAATCTGCTAAAATGATCTTCAGGATTTGATTAAGAATTTCTGTACTAATGAATAAAGGTAGTTCCGTTTGCTTTAAATATCCCATAAAATAGAATGAACGTCCCAAAAACGACGGCTCTAATAATTTATCGTTCATTGTCATGAAGACATTTTACAGTTCATAGATTGAGAGGTCAAATTCCTTGATATTTTTCGCTCAAATCCGATTTCAATACAGAAGTGTTCAAGTGCTGCAGTGTGAAGTGTATTGGCACTGCTTACAATGTAAGTTTAATTTGCTCTGCGCTGTACCCTCACTTTGCCATATGTACACTTCGTGGTGTTTTTCTGACACTGACGGGACGCCTACGTAGGTACATTGAGTCAAATGAGCCGTTCTCCAAACTGAAATGTCATAGCACTTTCAATTTGTGATTTTATAGAGTAGGTATGTGGATCGTTGTAGTGGCCCTAACTAATTGGAAGTGAACCTAACTAATTAGTCCAAGTAATTACACACATCGCATCCCGCACTTGAGGTTGATTAATCAAATTTTAATTGGTCTTTAATGAATGATTCACGATGTCAAGAAGGTACACTATATCACTTTGGTGAGCAATTCGACAAGGCGAGTAGATTTGACCAGTGGGTAGTCAAATCTGCATTGATTTCTACTTATGGCCAAGAGTTAAAATTTTTAAGAGTTGAGTTAATTTTTTTATTTTGAAAAATGTATTCCTAGCGTCAGTTAAATACTGAGAGTTTTGTACCTAATTTTTGTGATTTT
The DNA here is from genome assembly GCA_009739505.2 of Apolygus lucorum. Taxonomy (NCBI): domain Eukaryota; kingdom Metazoa; phylum Arthropoda; class Insecta; order Hemiptera; family Miridae; genus Apolygus; species Apolygus lucorum. Next base: position 27,627,097 of record CM019182.2, on the reverse strand, counting down.
TGAAAGGAACCAAGTGCCTGTTTTCCAGTTTTGACGTTTGATTTTCCTTTTCTGGTGTATTATTTTCGTTAATGAACCTTTGGAATTGACCAAGACAAATTTTTTAACCCCCCCCCCCTCAAAAGTTGTTAATTTAATAATTAAATCGAACAATTATTGTTCGATGTAGCGGCAACAGATATATCCGATATTATATTCTCTAGTGCTAATGTACCTATGCTAAGTAGAGCAATTTGAAGCTTACCAGTGAAACTGTATAGGAGCGTCATTTACGCCAAAATTGCGTTGTGGTAACGAAAATTCCGATCATGACATTTGCTACCATACAGTCTCCTCTCAATATTCAATGCCCCACCTTAAAATTCCGACGCTGGCGAGCCTGGAGATCTAAATCACTTTACTGACCACAATTTTCTTATTTTATTTATATTTTGAGCGTAAGTTTTCTAAAACATTTTTTTTTTGCAGAAGTAATGGTAGCATGAAGGGCCGTCACCTAAAACGGCGGTTCAGTCTTCAGCCTTCATCATTCCTCCGAGAGATCCCTGAGACCAACCACACCAGAAATTTAAGGTATGCAATAAAATTTATATATTTAATATAATAAATAACTTAATCATTGTTTTAAATCATATGTCAAGGAAGAGAAGAATTTTTCGGATTTTTAATCAAATTCTGTGTATCTGTTAACAACCGAGATGGCTCAACATGGATACATGGTAGGATACATAGGATACATAGGTTGCGAAAAAACACCGTCGACTACTTCAGGCCAGTTGTTTCAAAGATTTTCGGTTCCAAACCCATTGAAAATTTTCAGAACTCATGTTACATCCATAAAGAATTGGAATTTCTGCTACATAATCAGAACGACTGGAATGGCGGATGAGCAAGGTCTCTTCAATTTCAATAAATTCTATTTACAGTGGGAAGGATACATGCCTAGGTACAATGCAAAATCTGCAAGTTTGATATTAGAGTGATTCAATTTCAATTCAACTTCATCCGTATGGTTCAAATGTGGACAATCGATGGCACAATTAACTTGTTAAAACTCAACACAACACACCATAACATCCAGGATACAACAAAAGACTCTGGATTAGCGAAAAAAGTAATTTCTCCCTTGATGGGAAAAACAGTACATCATGGAAATGTCTAAACATAATTTTCCCCATCAATAGTGAACTCGAAATGAACGTAGAAAGATGTAGGCAGGAAGATAAAACAATATAGTTTATTGAACTTCAAACAAATTTTGGTAGCTGCTTAGAATCAAACCCCTGTCTCCGAGGCTAATGATTCTCGCAGTCGTTTCCGAATTTGTTTATCTCCCTCGCGTTACACTTGTTCGGGCTGAAAAAAACGTTTAACATTTTTGAAAGATCCCAAGCTAAAAGACTCCATGACAAAACTAGATTCACTAAATACAAAATAAACTCATTCTTTTTGTTTATTTTGCGATGAGTCGAATGTAACGTTGCTCGGCACAACAGTATACTATCTAGATATTGTATATTTACTGGTATCAACCTGCTAATGTATCAAAGACACTGTCTAGAACTGAATCCCTTCAAAAGGCTCTTTAAATAAAATTTGTATAATCAGATTGAGTTTGTCTCTACTAGTAGTGATTCACTACTAATGAAGCTGAGGAGAAATCACAGAGGCACTTTTGCGAATGGTGTAGCTATTGTTCCTCCATCGTTGCTGTGTAAATAGTAGCATCAAATAATCATAGTGAATTCCTAAATTTAGTTAGATTCTTGAATTAGTTATAATTGGGAATTATGTCTAGTACAAATCAATCATTCATGATTTTCTATGAATGATCGTCAAATTTCAAAATGCCTTTAAATAGTAGTTATTTAATAGAGTATGTAAACCATATACAGCTTCTTGATGAGATATTAGGTGTTCCGTATTGAACGATCAGGAAATTTGATCACCTCTAAAGGCTAATTACGCATAAGGCGGCGTTCGAGTGTTCATTCATCCCGCCATCACTGTGTTAATATTTTTGGGAAGCGTCCGCCGATATATCGGAGGGTCTGGGCTCCGTCAACATCCTTGTGTACACAAAGCTCGATAACAAAGTTAATCAAACAAGCTTAAACACAATATCAACTATAAACTCCGGCTCAACCGCACGCACGCCATTACGGCAGTGGCCGGAGGCTGAGACCCATGTTGAGGCTACAACTTAGAAATTCGATAGCTCAAGAGATCTTGCTTCCCTTCAGTGTTGGAAATTAGTTGATTACGCGAGTAATTAATTATATCTACAATTTATAAGGACACCTCTACCCACTCCTATAGGCTAAGCTAAAATATGGTTATTTTAAATTACTTAAATTAAATTTGTTAGTTTAAAATTTTGATGAGACCATCCAGAGCTCTGCAGGAACAACCGCACTCGAGGACTCGAATATTCGATAAAAAATAAATAGGAAACATAAGTGTGAATAGCATGCGTCCACTCTGGTGGACGGCATCTTCTTTCTCCCTGGCCGACGTCTACCCCAGTAGGCGGGAGCATCTCGCGGAAACTCCTCACTTTCTAATCCTCGCAAATGATGAATTGCCAATAAACATCTGTTTATGCTAAACCCGCTTCATTACTTTTTAAACATATCATTGGAATCGGAATGGACATTTTTCTCTCAAGGTACTTACTCGTATTTCTTTGGGAGCAAGACTGAAAGTGGAAATTCCTATTTTTGGCTGATTTCTCTTGTAATTTCAACTGAATAATGTTTCGTTTTCCCACTAATTTGTTTTTGTGATTGTTCTCCAGTTCCTCTAAGTTTTTTGGAAGAATTAGAATGAAAATAGATAAGATGAAATGTGGAATTGAGTGCTACTAGTAAACACTAGTTGAACGTAGAATTGAGTCGTATTCTCTGGTAGACGGGCAGTGGGATTCGACGGGCGAACGGAATCGCTCATACGCCTTGGAAGTATTCGTTGCACCCTTGCTGTGGCGCGGGGTGTGGAGAGGGAAAAGTTGTTACTCGAGTTGGACATTTCGGCAGGTGTACTCCGTGATGTCAACACCGGCATACTTGGACGTTCTGTAGTTGCACTTCCCTTCATCCTTCTCTCTACCAACCTCTCCTCAACTTCCCTCTCTAGTGCCGGCATCGGGTGAGTCCCGGGTGTCCTCCCTATTGCAATTTTGATTTATTTATTTATTCTATTTTATTTATTTATTATGGCGTGCCCTCCGTCTTTGAGGGGAGATTAAACAAACTGAATAAAGTATCTACACTGCATGCAGATACATCTGAAGATGGATATGTCTTATGATGGCAATTTAAATGATGAGCTCACTCAGCTGATCAGTGACCACTCAGGCGCCTTCAGCATTCTCCATTGACCCGCCCTCTCAAATTTCAGGTTCCTGCGTTCAACAGGAGAGGAAATGGCCTGAAATGAACTTTGGAAATGGAACTTTGATGATGTATAGAAGTATGTATCGATTGACCCTGCCTCTCAAATTTCAGCTTCCTGCTTTCAACAGCATCAGAAAAATACGTTGCATTGTTTTGTGTGTCGAAAATTTTGGAATGACCCCCAGAACTAAGACATATTATAACCAGGGGCGTGGCGTCCATAAGGCCACTCTGGGTCTAGCCCCGGCAAAATTTCTCTCTCTAATTTCACCTCAAAGTTGAAAAAACTCGCTTCGAAAAGTGTTCTCCCCAAGTAAAAAAACCCTAGGAGAAAGATTTTTTCCTCAAAACTCACTGATCCATAAAAGCATGGATCTTTTACGAGTGTAAAATAATTTTACACTGACATGAATGTAATTATTATGTCAAATATCCATTGCGGAAGTAGATAGAAGAACTAGGATGGAAGTAGGCTGTACCCAAAACCAGCACCATGGACCTAGAGAGAAGAAGGAGGATGGAATCGATAGCATGGAAATAATATCGATGGAATCGATATCTGGGAAAATAACATGTTGCTAAGGAAACTCTGGGGCAAGAACATTTCTGCCCCAGAGTTGTTATGGTTGCATGGTTTGTTATTAGTTTTTCCCCGTCCGCGCATGCGCAGTAGTGTAAAAATGCAGGCCTCGTCCGTTTACCCCCTCCCTTTTCGGCCCCAGCCGGGGAGGACGCAATCGATTTTCACGACGAGTCGCAAATCGATTATTTCAAGACAAGATTAAAGTGGATGGATAGATGCTTTGTTGAAACATCCATGGAAGTTCCGTGTAAGGCACGTGTAATAAGCCGAAAATCTAAATCTTCACACAAACTTCTTCCATGCGCCTTCCATACAGCAACCGCCAACAGCTGTCCGCCACCACCGATGAGGACACGCGAGTGCGCCACCATCGCGGCCCTTCCAGCAACCAGCCGCAAGATGGCCGAGGGGATATAGGGGCCTGCCCCCTCCCTCGACCTTTCAGTCTGAAGTCACGCGTCTCGCAAGTTGTCGAACCCAGCTCCAGTACTCAATCCCCTCTAACGTAGTGTCGCGGAACGAACTGAGAATCCGTAGTGAAGTGCAACCCACGGGACATTTCCAAATAGCCGTTCCAAGAATCCCGCCAGTCTTCGTTCTTGAGACATCCGCAAGCTAAGGCCCGGACTCAAGACGTTGCCGCCAACTCTCCATTTTCGCCGACCCGAACTGGTACGCCGTTCGAACCCCGGAACGAGGCAAGTTTGCCCCGGTCCCAGGCATCCCCCTTCAGCACTGCAGGAAGAAGAGGCCCTGAAGCAACATACCGCCACGGAGATCTACACTGATCCAAGCTAGGCCAAGGGTGAGCAACATTCCCTCATAATTTCTGTAAGCGCTTACAAATTACTCAAAATCTGGCAAAACCTCCCCCTCATAATTTAACGTCCTGTAAAAGAAATAGGAAAGTAAAGAGAAACGCATATTGTAAAGATAGTTCAGTTGTAACGAGAAACCGTAACCTAAGAAGTTTTTGTTGTGAAGAACAATTGTATTTTCAGTAGTAAAGTCAGAAGACTAAGTCATAATTTGTATAAGTAGAATCAAGTTCCTACATAAATATTATTTTCTTATAAGCATAATATTGCAAGTAACAACAAAGTACATTTATTTTTAGTAGCATACTTATTGCAAAATTTCGTACATAATTTCTTAAAGCCAAGTGTGATTTCATTGATCGTTATCAAATACATTTTCAATCATATTGATATATTTTCAAGTATCTTTTCGAATATATTACTGATTATTCTTGTCGACGGTTCCATCAGAACCCTCGTAAATCCGCTTCACGGTAATCAACTTATAATTTTCTGAATAAAAACCCTACGTGTTTTTAACCTTTGCAGTACTTATTTCAGAGTTTTGACCCTTTCCAATTCCGTTGGACTCAGGTATTTTGCACTTAAATAATTTGGGTTTTTCCTGAGGTCAATACTCGACCCAGGTGGTGGCAGCAACCCTAGGAACTTCTCAGGTAGAATCTTTTATCCTCTGGGCTCTAGTTCAAGATACCTTTCTACCTAGAATTTCCTAGCCTCACTTAGTTGGGATTTTGTACCAGCTTTTCAAGGATTAGGATCAGTTCATGAAGTACTCTTCATTTTGAAGTCAGTATTTAATTTAGCAGCACAAAGTTTTCAAGTAAACCTTTCGCCTTTTTGCTTTGGTCATCACGCACTACCATAATAGTAAAGCCATTTTCACCTTCGGAGATCTCGAAGCAGTCGTAGACTCAGGTAAGCAGAATCACCTAATCCCTTGTTGTACAAATATATATGTTTACTGGGGTAAGATAATTCAAGTTTTAAGAATCAAAATCATAAACCCTTTTAAATTCATAAATCCCAAATCATTAGATTGATAATTTCTCATAACCCTAACTCCAAAGTTAGATACCCAAATTCTAAAGATTACATCTGGTGACCAGCGGTAGGATCAACGAAAGTTACGATTTTCAGAACCCACAAACAAAGCAAATACCAGTCCTGGAATTGAGAGGTGGTTGAACCACTGAAATTTGGAACATTAAAATAAGAATCATCAGTAATTTTGCATATATTTTGATATTTTATTTTCTTTATATTAACGCATTATCACACTTTTAGTACACGCACAAATGGGGTGTGCGCCCCTATTTTTTTTATTTTTTTTTCTCAAAGAAAATGTCTTGAAAAGAAACAAAATTTGGTTCCTACACGAAAATAGAGCCCCCAAAAAATTACAGGTGGTAATGAAAATTATCAGTTCATAAAACCCGGGAAACGCCACGACAAAATCGGTCGGGAATGTGATTGGCTGGCTGTCGCGCGATAGCCAACATCGCGAAAATCCATCTCAACCAAAAATTCCCGTCAATTACCGTACGCCCACCCATTTCTCCCCCGTCATAACCGCGAGGAAGGCTTCCCTTCACCCCCCCCCCCCTCAACCGATCATATTGCTTCGTTTTCGTATTTGTTTCAAACAAGTTGTTTGTTGTTTCACTTCTCTCAAATATTTTACTATGAGCAGCGAAAAGAAAATTTACGGAAGTGATAAAGTAAAGAAGTGTTTCATTCCGGGTTGTAGTGGTTCGTCCGATGCGGAATTAGTAATGCTTTCAGTGCCCCTTCAAAAAGTTCGAAGACAGTTGGTTCGATGCAGCATCGATCACAAAATTGGTATCTTCTCATTTATACTGCTGTGAACTTCATTTTGACGTGAGTACTTAATGTTATTTACAATTTACTTTATTGAAGTGTATTCTATCTAAAAAATGTGGCATTGATTGGTGTTGATTCCCCCGAGGTCTCAATGCAGTACGTGGGTAAGTAAGTGCCTACGGTAGTTGTAACAAAACTTCGTTACACATTTTGTTCGTCAAAAATCTTTTCCTTTCAATCGTTGTTCACGTTCCTAAACCTACTAGGACTGCACTGTTTCTTCAATTTAACCAAATTCAGTTACAGTAATAAATGAACTGGTGAACCGTCTAGTTAATCATGACGTGTGTACATGTGTGACCGCTAGTGTTGAGGGAAAAGGGGTTATCACTTTCCTCATTACTCTTGTTCAGTTCGGTTATATTTATGATATTGTTTAGGTACATGTATATCGACGTCCTTGTGGTGCTTTAGAATATTTTCGATATAGATTTCATTTGGTTGGTAGTAGGTACATTTTTATGCTGACAAAATTTACAGTGTTAACTGAGCTTTTATCTGGGCTCCTTTATTCTCAGAACCATTGGACCAGTAAACCTAACATCAATAATTATTATAATGTTTATGAGTACTATTAATGTGTTTTATACAAATCATTTAGCCTGGACAGTAACTAAGTACTCATCGTTATGTTCCTATAATATAGGAACATAACGATGAGTACTTAGTTACTGTCCAGGCTAAATGATTTGTATAAAACACATTAATGTACTCATTAATTACATGTACACATTAATGTAATAGTACTCATAAACATTATAATAATTATTGACATATTATAGAATTATTGACATATTATGTCAAAAATCAGTTACTGTAACGATAGGTATGTCTCAAAACCTTGTTTTATTCAATCATTTATTTATTATTATTATGATTATTTTTTTTGTTTCTAGCTTGAGAATGATTCTACCAATTGGCAGTTTTACGAGATGGTAGGATGTAAAGTGCAGCTGAAGCCAGAAGAAGTTACCCATTTGTTCACCCAGGAAGAGAATAGCTGTGCCCAGGCAACTCAGTGACTCAGCCGAAAAGAGGAAAATCGAAGTGATGAGTGAGTGGATTGTCATTTATTCTCGTGTTCTCAATTCTAAGTGTGTGAAACTAATATGACAAGTTGATGTACAATAATTTGAGATTCCAAGCAATGTAGGCTACTCATTCCAATGAGCCAATAATTGGTTGAAGCCTGCCAATAGGAAACCATTAAGAACCTTTTGGTTCATTATTTTCAATAGTGAACCTTTGGAGTCGACCAAGAGAAAAAATTTTAACCCCCCCCCCCCCCTCAAAATTTGTTGGTTTACGTTTCAAGGTACGTAGAATCCAAAAATCGAATAAAAATTTGGCCGTCCGTCCGCCGTACTTTCCCCACTTAGCATTGACCGATTTTGATTAAATTTGGTATGTAGGCTCCATTTGGGGTCTAGTTGTGTCCCGAAGCTTTTGGTCGAAGTAGGTCACTTGTAAGGGTTGAAATTTTGAAAATGCCCTAACTCAAAAAAATTTGATATAAAGGTATTGGTTTTCTATCAATTTAAGATTTTATTGAATTTTTAGAGACCACGCGGAGCCCTGTAGGACAAACCGTTCGTTCCCTACGAGAACTTAAGGGTTGTACTTACGATAAATCAGAAACACGAGTGTGAATCGCAAAAGAGGCCTAATCTCCGTTCAAATTTTAGTCGACCAAAATGCGATCGATGTTTTTCTTCATGTTGGTTGATTGTAACAGTGGCAAAGCCATGTTCTTTGCAGACTAGTGATCTGTATAGAAAAATAATAAACCATTGTGTAATAATTTGCTGCATTTTTCTTAAGATTCAAATAATAATTGAAGATAATTATTCAATTAACACGGATTTTATGGTTTTTCAGAATCACTTCAAAAAACCCGAAGAAGTTGTAAGAGAGAGCAGCCTTCAACCTCCAATGTGAGACGTAAACAACTTCTTTTTAGTACTACTGATCCTGACGAAATGAAAGACGTCTCCCAATCAACTGATGGTATGCAATTAATTCATTCATGTGTCTTTTGGTTATGTTGTTTCGGCCAAGTTCATTTAGTAATGAGCTGTTCTCAACAATTTCAACATTACGTTTTTGGTTAGTTTAACCAGTGGGATGTATGTTGGGTTGCACCTTCTTGAGAAGCCCTCACCAAGGTTTTTTAATTCCCATAACTTAAAATTACTAGTCCCCTACAGCAATATTTTGAATCATACCTTAATCACCTACTTCATGGTGACAAGACAAAGCTCATTGCCGCAGCTGGTGTTTGAGAGAAATGTTGAAGATAAAACAGGATTCGGGGGGAGACCTGGTATTGGTATAATAATGTCATAACTATAGCAAGGATACAACAGCGGCCTGAACTGAAATGAGATGAGTGGATTGAAGATTGTGGTTTCTTTCTCGTGTTCTCAATTCTAAGTGTGTGAAACTAATATGACAAGTTGATGTACAATAATTTGAGATTCCAAGCAATGTAGGCTACTCATTCCAATGAGCAAATAATTGATCGAATCCAGCCAAAAGTAAACCATTAGGAACCTTTTTTGTAAGATTTAAAAAATAATTAAAGATGATTATTATATTAACACGAGTTTTATGGTTTTTCAGAATCACTTCGAAGACGCATAGCCGCTACTCGAATTCACATAGAACGCCTTATATCACGAATAAGGGAATTCCATTTCCTTGGGCCCCATGCAAGGATTGATAGGCAACTGGTTCGGCTTGTTGACCACTGCATTGTCGTGGCTGCAACCATTGTTAACCTACAAGACCCTATAATAAGGACATAGAAATGAAATGTGACAACGAATCTAATTTGTAATCTCCTATGAACATGAGTTACCAGTCTCTTGTTACCTGTTATCTCTGTATCGTGAGTACTACAGGCACATGTACTGACTTTTGCATAATTTATTATATTGACATTTGAAGTAAACGTTTATTCACTTTCGTAGATCTGGTAGTGAGCATAAAGTAACACGTTTCTACTCAATAAAGACATTTTTTGTTGGAAATATTGTGTAAAATTGAACCCCGAAGTTATGCCCATCTTGACTGTAGACACCCTGTTTAGGTACGTGTTAATCCAGACGATAATAGGTGCATTAGGGAACTAATAATTAAAAGTAGGTAGTTGAACAACATAATTATCGGAATCAATAAGGAGAAATATAGAACTATTGTGGATCAATTAGTAGGCATCTCAACTCCAACGAACAAGCACCCCTCTCACATATCCTTCATGGTGACTCCCACTCTATTCCTCAAGTGATTCCCCAATTGCGATTTCTAGAATTAAACTGAAAAGGTAGGGGAGGAACTTCTCAATATGCGTCACAGTTTAGAATCAACTACTTACATACCTACAAACCTACTTGGTAGATACTATATCTACACCTTGCATTGTGTGACTAACAGCCACATTCTTCAGATTACTTTGTGATGTGCAATTAATGGATAATTTGGAAGGCTTATCTAAAAAACTGACCTGATTGTTGACCTAATGCCAACATACCCAATACTGGAGACTTGAAGAAACGAATACCAACACGCCTATTCATCGTGTGACCAACAACTACCTATTTCATTCAACTGTATGGCATTAGTAGATCATTTGGAAAGCTTATCTATAAAACTGACCCGAGTGTTGAACTAACAGTCCCCACATACAAGACCATTGTCAGTGATGGAACGAAACCGTTAATTTTTACCTCAAATAGTAAGGATTACACAAAAGGACCCAATGCATACGGTTGTACCTGAAAACCGTTAATATCTACCACAGGTAGTAAGGAGTATACAAAAGACCCCAATGCATTAGCAGACCTAAGTGAAAAACTTGAAAAAACTTCTTCAACAACTAAACTTAACTCTTCCTAGCGTACATGACATCTGTAGGTAGATATCTACAAGAGGCCATTCACATGCTACAATTAAGAAAAAATTCGTAGAAAAAGAATCCAAGGTAGTAAATCATGTGATCAAAAGTTAGTATTTGCTACTTATAAAAACTTTTAATTAGAAATAAAGTCAATACATTTTACAATCATATATTACAAATATATATATATTACAAATTCTGGGTGAGTCACTGAAGGAGCACAGCTTTTCTGCACGAGGAACGGCAACAGTGCTAGACTGTGTTTACATCCACCTGGAAAATTCAAAATAAAAATCTATGTAATAAATACGTTAGTGATCATAGTACTAGAAAAATACTAAAACAAAATAGTAAAAAACAAATCCCATTAAAATTGTTTACTCTGTTTATCAGTTGATGAACGTCAAGAGCTGATAAATTTGTAAATACCTACTGCGTTCATGAGTTAGGAACCCCAAAATTCACTATTTTTTGTCAAGGATACGATGAGGTACTATTGAAGACCAATAAGTTGAAGAAAAAAAAAACCGACCTCCATTATTGTTTATCCCAACCTATCTAGCCAACAGGTTACAAAACAAAACAGCCTCAACAGTTTTCCCAATATACCTAACCAGAAGATTTTGATGAGGTTTACAGCATTGTTTATTTTTGTAATTTTGTAATGATCTAAAAAATTTCAGATTCGAGAGAACGGAAAACTAGGGAATTTTTCAAAATGTCCTCAATTCCCTAAAAATTATAAAACATCACCTAGATTTTTTTTCCTCGACATTTTTGATATTATTAAGAGTTTTGGAATTAGGTACCTATTTGACTTTCCATAGATAAAGAATAAAAATGTATTATTTATCATCACCATGGCCTATCGTTTAGTTTTTATAAACCACCCAGTCATTTCGATATTAATAAATTAATGGTTGGATTTCATCCAATGGTGCCTGCTGATTTATTCTGAAAGCGATTATGACTTCAAACGAAGGTCGTTGTAGTCTTTGCAAATGGATGCTCAATCGAAAGTTGTGTACTAATTTATTGCAGCAGTTTGAAAGTAAAAAGCAATTAGTGATGGTATTATAATATGAGTTTGAGCCAAACTGGTACAGAATCTACTGTCACAAGGAAGGACGCTGTTGTTCTATGATTTGAACGCTTACAGAACTTAGGACATCACAATGGTCGTGAACAACCCCAGTTTTCTTTCTCCTCTCATTTAAAAGGTCAATATACGCGTTTGAGACCAACGAATATCGACAACGCCATTTTCCTTACAAATAGGGTGTGCACCTGGGTAGGAAAAACTGTTTATTGTTATTTTTAATCTAAGGTAGACCTCATTCTGAGGATTTTGGGACCAACCGCGACCTTCTAGCGTGTGTAAATCTTTTCCTATGAATTTTTAAAGTTTCGACCGTTTATGACGTCACAGTTGGCTGGGGGGTCCCGCCCAAGCGAGTGGGGCGCGTGACGTCATAAACGGTCGAAACTTTGAAAAATCATAGAAACAGATCTACTCACGCTAGAAGGTCGCGGTTGGTGCCAAAATTCTCAGGCTATAGTCTACTTTCGATTAAACATCTAAAAAAAGTCAAGGCATTTTGTCGGATAAAAACTAAGTAATATTACTTACCCTCAGAGGCGGCTCAATCAAAACACTTGCAACTGATTATTGCACAGGAAGTTTCATTGACGATCACTTCTACATCATACGCTTCAGATAGAACACGGTGTTCAGGGGTCACTTTCGCCTTTACAATGCATCTTGCACCCTCACAGCGAAGCATGACATAGCCTACAGCTTCGCCTGCATAGTCTCATCGCTCTGCAATAGATCAAATAGATTCACTTCAAGTACACTGATGTAGGTTAAAGAAAAGGCGTGCCTTGTGCTATGAATAGTTTAATAACAAAGTTTCACATTACTTTTAGCTCCATTCCCAACATGCAACATGGGAATGTTGGAGTGGTGTGGTCCTCTACACAGATATTTTTATCAGCTTACTTGGCCAAATAGATCCAAAAGATAACCACGGCTCAGTGTTTTTATTCATTTCAGGAAGATTTATTTTTAATTTGACAGTTTGATCAAATACAGGGTGTAAACGTTAAGAGCGCACCATCGACTAAGGATCGATTTTACAACTAATTTCTAACTAAAATTGTCTCTTAGGTTTTTTTTCCTAAAGGATTCGCTTTTGAGTTATTTCACTTTTAAGATTTTTTTCGTGTTCGCCTTGTTCACTAAAACTGTCATAGTTCCGTTAATAGGGTGTGCGCCTGGGTCGGAAAAGCTGTTTATTGTTATTTTTAATCTAAAGTAGACCTCATTCTGAGAATTTTGGTATCAACCGCGACCTTCTAGCGTGTGTAATCTTTTCTTATGAATTTTTAAAGTTTCGACCGTTTATGACGTCACAGTTGGCTGGGGGTCCCGCCCAGGCGAGAGGGGCGCGTGACGTCATAAACGGTCGAAACTTTAAAAATTCATAGGAAAAGATTTACACATGCTTGAAGGTCGCGGTTGGTGCCAAAATTGTCAGGATGTAGTCTACTTTCGATTAAAAAACTAAAAAAAAATCAAGGCGCACCCCCATTGATTAAGTAAATTCAAATTTGATTATACCATTGGAAAGAGCATTAAATTTCCTGTCATAATAGTACAAGTTCAATTTTCTGTAAAGAGGTATAAATTGACATGTAAAAAAATAAGACCAAAGACAAAAATTTGTAAATTATTGAAAATTTTCAGTTTTTTCTATCGTTTGCTAGCCCAGCTGAATGCACGTTTTTTTGCCTGCAGCAGTCCTAAAAGTTGGGCTAGCAAACGATTGAAAAAACTAAACATTTTCAATAACTTACTAATTTTTGCCTTTGGGCTTATTTTTTTACATTTAAATCTCTTTACCAAATTGACTTGTACTATTGTGACAGGAAATTTAATGTTCTTTCTAAAGGTATAATCAAATTTGAATTTATTTAATCAATTAACGGAGCTATGACCGTTATAGTGAACAAGGTAGAAAACACGAAAAAAGCCTCAAACAAAAATTGCAACGAGACATTTTTTATTGGAGATAAGTTGTAAAATCGATCCCTAGCCGATGGTGCTCCCTTAACGTTTACACCCTGTATAAACAAACGGTGGATACAGCTTTCGTACAAGTACGCAACCACGAGAGACATTTTATGTCTTTGCATCATTCAGCTTCCGTACAGGTACATTCAGTACATTTCCGTACATGCATACAGTACATTTCCGTTCCTACATTCATATTAGGGACCATGAACCATGTTTAATAAATTGAGAGCTTTCCAATGAGTGGTGAACGATTTTTGTGGGTTGGAAAATGAGGAAGTTAGTTTTCCCTAAGAACGATTGGTTGTACGTGAAAATCATCCGAAATTTCCGCGTAACGCGTAATGTGACGATTTTTAATTTATGTGTCATAGTAAAGACATAAAATGTCAAAAACTACCATTATGATGGTGTTACTGACCATCGTGTCATCGAAATTTAGTTAGTACGAACAATAATTGTTCGTCAATATAATAGCAAGCAAACTTGATGGTGGTTTAAATTCAAAACTTACCTTCTGTTTTTTTCTCCACTCGATTCACTCGTTCTAAAATCCGGGTTGTCCATGTGTAACATCTCTACATCGATAAACGGTATGTTCTCACTAGTTCCTTGTGAAAAACCATCTTCCACTTTCTTTCAACTGTCCAATATAATGTAGATTGAAGGAGAAGACCACACAGAAAAGTCAAGAATGAATGAACACAAAATACAAACACTGATAACGGGAATCGTGAATCATCGTTGGTGTGCCGTTAACAATCGGACCAACTTCAAAACACCAAAATCCCACACTGGCTGGTGCGTGCTTTTACCGCTCCTAGCGGTCGTTTGACCATCTCCAACTCCCCGACTCTTTCTTGATGACGAGATTATCGGTTGGGCGGGAAGGTTTAACTGCCGAATTTTCTGAATGCAATCCCTAATTCTAGAAAAACATTGTAGGTTGTTTTCTCTGGCTTTTCTGAATCAGAGGGTTCCTAAGAACATGATCCATGTGTTCTTTCCCGGATTTTTGTTTGAAGGCGCACACCCCATTGTACAGACAAAAGATTCAGCCGGAGAGTGAGAGGAGCGCAGAGAGTTCAATTCAGTACGCAATTCGTACTAATTATTGTGCATATTGTCAACTATTACCACTCCACAATCCGCCTATTCCGTTTCGTACAGATATTTCATTCGAACCACCACGTGTTCGAGAACCATCGTGTCGCAAACCGTTCGAACCACCACGTGTTTGAGAACCATCGTGTCGCAAACCGTTCGAACCACCACGTGTTCGAGAACCATCGTATCGCAAACCGTTCGAACCACCACGTGTTTGAGAACCATCGTGTCGCAAACCGTTCGAACCACCACGTGTTTGAGAACCATCGTGTCGCAAACCGTTCGAACCACCACGTGTTTGAGAACCCTAGTATTTTGTTCGGACCAGAACTCAGTCCGACCCAACTTCAAACCATAACAGTACCTCGTCCGAACCAGTTCCTAGTTCGAACTGAGTCAGTACGCGGACCAGACCCATATCATACCAATCGTAGAACGAACCGCTTCACGGTTCGAACCAAGTCTTCGTTCGTACCGAATCGAATTTCGTACCGATTCGCGACCCGAACCATTAGTTTTGTTTTGTAAATTAGTATAGGGAACGAACCGCTTCACGGTTCGAACTAAATTCAGTACTCCAGTGGTACGTAGGTCGACCCAGCCACGGTTCGAACCTACACATTTAAGTAAATTTAAATAAAATTTTGAGCAATTGACCACATTTTTTTTTTTTGCATAGTAAATTTCATTAGAAGAATTAATAGTAACATTTCGTCGATTACCCTACATTTTGACATTATTCAGGAAAAGTTGTTTTTTTTTTGTAAAAAGGATTGGATCAAATTCGCCAAACCCCCTCGACTACCGATTCAGCGTTGCGGGAAAGTGAAGTGAATTTTTTTTTTCATATATTACCGGGCTTTTCTTGTATACTCTTTAACTGTGACGAATTCAAACAACGACATCATGGCTTCTGGAGACGACAAAGTAACTGCAGAATTGGCCGATGCCATGACGGAGGCCATGAACAGGATGGGAGAATTCTTCCGAACCGCACAAACCCCAGCTCAAGGTCAAAACCAACAACCACGAGACCTGCCACGATCCTTGTTTCTAGAAATAGAACCTTGGAATCCGGACGACTCCGATTCCATCTCAGCAGCCTCATTTTTCGCCGAGGTAGACCAAGCCACCCATGATTTGGATCAGGAGCAGAAACTCAGATTTCTTCGTACCCGACTCCGTGGAGGGGCTAAGCGATTCCTTCAAGAAGATTTAGGAGCCCAACCGTATACCAACCTCCGCGACGCTATTCTCCAGTGGTACGAGAGTGAAGACCCTGAAAAAGCCATGATACGCCTATGGACCACGAAACGACAACCTGAGGAAAGCATACGACGATTCGCCGAGAAGCTCATCGCAACCGCGAAGACCGCAGTCCGCAACGAGGTTAACCTTACCGCAGCACAACAACGGGAGTGGGTGAAGACGAAAAACCCTTCGAGCTTTCGTACGAGGAATAAATAAGGAAATTAGTCCTTTCCTCCAGAGTAACCTACCCGACACACTGGAAGAAGCAGTCAAGCGTGCGGAAGACCTCGACGATGACCACCAAAGCGAGAAGGCTGCCGACTTCAAATGGGATATAGCCGGAGTTCTTAACAAAGATTCCCTCAAATGCTATACGTGCGGAGAAGCCGGACATTTCGCCGGAAAGTGCCCTCAGAAAACAACACCGCAGGGACCAAGTAGGAGTCAGATGACGACGCCGCCTCATACCGGACAAAGTAGACCCGGCTGGAAGCAACCCTCACCGAGCCCCCGATACCCGTGTCTGTACTGTGGGGACTATAGCCATTTTCCTGTAAACTGCCCGCACGGCATACAAAGTGCGATTTTCTGTGATTTTTGCGGAGCTCGAGAACATCTGGAGAACGAGTGCCTGCGAAAGAAGAAAATGATGCCAGTGTCGCAACCTCGAGGAAGTGTCACCAGTCCCACAGCCGCCGTAGTAACACTACCGCCCGAAGACATTCCGGAGGAAGAAATCCGCGGGGATGAGATAGTAGCCTTCCAAGCCACCGTAAACTGTACCACACGCCCGATGATCCGGATGAAAATTGGATTAGGCAAATACAACCGCGATGTCATCCTGGATACCGGCGCCGCCGTCTCCGCTTTGTCACACCCTGTACCGGGAGTTCCAGTTCAACCCACATCCACTGAACTTTGGGGAGCAGATGGTCAGAAAATACCCCTGTTGGGAACACAGGAACTAACTGTGCGCATCGGCGACAGACGTGCCTCGCATCGGTTTTACATTTTTGAGAGGCCGGATTCGCACCTGGATCTCGTGGGGCTCGACCTTCTGAAAAGATTTCCCATTGGAATTCGTACCGACACGAAACACGTCACAATGACAAACGCCGAGTCGGGGGTACCGATGGTCCTCGGAGCCGTGTGGGAGAACCCCAAGACACTGACACGCTTACGTCAACTGAAAGTAAGAGCGGTAAAGGACAAAAATTCCCGACCAACCATTCCGGCGAGTTCCACAGTCAAAAGACGACCCTCGACGAACCCGAATCCACAATTTTACGATCTACGAGAACCCTCAGTTAAGAAGCCCCGACCGACCGTTGACGGGATACCGGCAGAAATAGCGGTAGCACCGATGTCTGTACAACACCTGGAGGTGACGCCTACAGAAACCTGCGGCGATGAGCCTTATCACGACGACGAGGTAGCCCCCACTGGACAACTGCCAACCTATCCCAAGAGCGAATGTCGGAAGGAAATAGAGGGATTCCTTTCGCGAAACGCACATCCGCGCGGAGGAATGAAGAAAGAAAGAAGACGGCTGTACGAATAGGCCGCCGGGGACTGAACCGGTACAGACTGAACCAAACGGCCGTGTATCACACTCCATACGGCGAGCCCCACCACCGTACCGCTGTAGCGTAGAAGAACACATACGGGACCTGTTAGCGAGGAGGACCGGAATAACCTCGGGGAAACCAAGGGTCGGAAGCCCTCAAACCGGATAGAAGACTTACGGGAATGAAACCCGAATTGAAGGATGCCCTTTGGAGAGCGACTAGAGACCAACATAGTCGTCTGAAACCAGCTTCCGTTGGGAGAGCGCCGGACGAGGCCATCAACCGGGAGGAGCCGCACTCGCGCGAGGCCCCCGCACCAGCTCCGTCGCCCGGACCCCTCTCAACCCAGCCTGGATCCCTGGTTGGAGTCCGACGACGAGAATGAGCCGGAACTCGTCGAGACCACCTGTGTGGACTCCGGACGTCGAACGCCTGCTGCAGGACAGTACACCATCACAGGAGCACCCTACAACGGGAAACACATTGCCCACGACCACCACTGCCGGGAACCACACCATACAACCTTCGACCCCGAAAGATCGTCGACTACAAAAGGCTACATACCGGCAGAGTCTCCGTCGTCGACATTGGTCCCGAAGAGGAGGCTGGATAACCTGTAACAATTAAAGAAGTTATTATACCCTGTAAAAAAAAAAAAAAAAAAAAAAAAAACAAAGGGTCATTATTCAGTTATTTATAGTTTTACAATGTCATATGTCAAAATCAAAAGATATCACATAACGACTTAGCATTCTTCTTTCACCTTACCTCAAAACCTGAATCCGGACGTCTAGGGGAAACCAAGGCACTTGATCCATCCAATACCTACCGTAGGAGGGGGGTCGAGAACTGTTGAGCCCTGAACATCTTGGAGGTTGCTAACGATGTCGCGAACGCGCACGGTTAGGCGGAGTGTTGGAGTGAGAGCATGCGAGGTCGGAGTAGTCAGTAAGACGGCTGGTTCTTTTGTTTTCAGGACGATGGCGTTTCCGAAACCCCGACTAGAGCCAGTACCCGATATTGAGGTAGGAAGCGACGAATGGGTAGAACGCACGGTAACCTGCATTTGCCACAGCTACATACGTGGCTGGTCAAATTCGGGGAGATGCCGGAGCAACGTAAGGAGATCATGACCTGCATCGCCAAACCTGTCGCACAACATGAGCAAAGCAGTTCGCTCCAGCGCAGCAAATCTCGCCCCAGCTGGGACGCCCAACCCCGTGGAGGAACTGCGATGCGAATTGCGTGGGCTACAGCAACGCGTCATGGCATCCAGAGCAGCAGCAACGAGCTCAACCAATCCACTGCTTCCCTGGAGAACGCTTGGGAGTCCGCAACTGGAGAAACTTCCACTCCCAAACGCCGAGCTCGTCAGTCCTCTTCCTCATCATCCTCCTCGTCTGATTCTGACGACGACGAGAAGACGAAGGGCGACACAAAGAAACCGGCAGCAAAACGGCTCGTAGAGGAGGAACCTTCACCAGCATTCTCTCCTGTCTACCCCAGCACGCAAAGAGGAGCCAGCTGAGCTGACAACCTCAGGAGCTGCACCCTGCCCCGTCTGTGATCGCATTCCGAAGGAGTTCCTCAAATTCCGGTGCTCAAGCTGTAAAAGTTTCTGGAATCGTCTAGTCGCCTCCTGCCAGAAATACGCCGTCGACCATCCCTCGTACCCACAGCCGTGTCTCCGCAAGGAACACGAGGAATCCAGACCACCAAAGTGCCCAGGCTGCAGACGCTGGCGCTACGAGGTAGCACTGCTGACCATCACCCCAGACACCAAGCTGCCAATCCCTTCGGTTACCAGAGCTGATAAGTAGCCGATGAGGGCATCGGACGAGAGAGAAGGAGGGGGTGTAATAAGCCGAAAATCTAAATCTTCACACAAACTTCTTCCATGCGCCCCTTCCATACAGCAACCGCCAACAGCTGTCCGCCACCACCGATGAGGACACGCGAGTGCGCCACCATCGCGGCCCTTCCAGCAACCAGCCGCAAGATGGCCGAGGGGATATAGGGGCCTGCCCCCTCCCTCGACCTTTCAGTCTGAAGTCACGCGTCTCGCAAGTTGTCGAACCCAGCTCCAGTACTCAATCC
>CM019182.2:27532022-27607320 GCA_009739505.2 Apolygus lucorum | reverse complement strand
TTTTTATTTTTATTAGGCATATTCAACCATTATGGTCATTGACGCCCAACGTAATGTGGAGTACTACAAATTACAATATAATAATATTATATTGTAATTTCTGTTATATATTATATAACAGAAAACTTTCAAATTTGGTGGTACAACAAAGATGAACCCACTTCAAGGGTTGAATCATTCCCCAGCAGTGCGCCCAAATTTCTTGGAATGCCATTTGGATTTTGACATTTCTAGGAATGTCATTTGGATGGACATTCGACGAGGAGGTGTTGCACTGCGAGTTGACAATCACATATTCCACAAATTGGTGGAGGTTGTCGTGGTTGTGAGGTCATCAAGACTTGATTCAAAGAATCATTCTAAACAGATTTTATAAAATGTTCGATTGTGCCAATATTTAGATCTACCGTCAAAACACTTGTTAGGCCGATTTCAAACTCAATTCCGTTTAAAACCAAACGGAAAACTCGAAATTTCGTGTTTTCCGTTTGGTTTTAAACGGAATTGTGTTTGAAATCGGCCTAACGTGTGTTTTGACGATAGATCTAAATATTGGCACAATCAAACATCTTATAAAAGCTGTTCAGGATGATTCTTTGAAATGCTGCATGACCATCATGAAAAATAGTATCAAATATAGCTGATGGAATACCCATTTATAAAGAACCATTTTGTGTAGAACCATCCACAAAACCTTGTATAATCATTATTTGTGGACTGGCAACATTTTTATATTCGTGCTTTCGGCTCGGCTAGACTCGCGCAGGGTGAATGTAACATTATTCGTAATTTTGAACGAAATAAATGTGTCATCAGGTTCCTTTACAAGCAGCTTCACTGCGGTAATCTACATGATTGATCACTGATATCATTGACTGGTTTTGATTTTGGCTAATTCATTTTACAAGAGAATACTTCAAAAATTATATTTTGCAACAAAAAGAAGAAACCATCAGCGAATATCAAGTTGAATAATAGATATTATTTAATTTTGCACCAAATGAAACAACAACCTCGAAGTAGACAACCGTGATTCCTCTTTCACTTAGATGATGTTCACATTCTGGAGGTGTAGGAGAAAAGGGACTTGATCACTATTCTACACTGTATTTTGAGATTTTCCTCCGTACCGTGAGCTAATATCAGTGTGAAATGGGGTAAAACCCTCATTAAACATTCATAAGAATCGAGCAATTTGAATTACCCAACCAAATTGGTTGCTCATCTTTATTTTTACGGTGAAAAGTGAGGAAAAAATGGAAGTAGGCAGAGAATTACCATAATGAGAATAGATTGGAGGGAGTAATATGATCATCAAAGAGGTTCCCTTCGTCAATTTTCTAGAAAGCGACAACAGTGAAGGTTTGATTGAAATTCATGGGAAGCGAAAAGTTTCAAACACCAACATCTTAAAAACTGGATAATATTTATATTGTTTTATGCTACTTAATAGCTGAAGTGGTTAGTTAACACGTTGGCTGCGGGAGCCCATTCCCGAGTTTCGCCGTGTCCTGCAACGTTTGTTCGAGTAAATCAGCGCCTAATGCAGGTTTTCCATCGCTTCTGCTCATAATAATGACAAAACAAAAAAATACGCATCTTTTCGTCATATTAATTTTTTGATTACCTGTCCATCATCCGGCCCAGGCAAGGAATTTTGCTCGGCCCCCGCAGAAACAATGAGTAATGCGCGTATAGACTAGACCCGCACAGCTCCAGCCTCAGCAGAAAACTCCCTTTTTCCTGAAAGTTTCTTCGTCTTCCTCCGAAGTTCAAAGACATAGAAACGATTTATTCTTACTCAGGAGGTGTTGAGGAGCAAAGCCATATAAAGTTTTTTTTAAATGCCTCACATTCAAGAAAATCGATTCTTCGACTTCAAATGATTGGTAATCGATAAATATCCCGTCGATATTGGAACTGAAGGTACCAGTCCGTTAAGAAATCAATAGATATCGAGATTCAACATCGATTAACATATTGAAATCGAAATTAAGCTGAGGCGCAATCGAAACCACAGTCATGTCAGATGATTACCTGTCCATCATCCCGCACACGAGCAGAAACGATTTGATGAACTGTCCATCGACCCGCACCTGCCGTGCTAATAACACTTTTACACTCATAATTCACATGATAAATTACCCATTGAGTTATTGCTTCCGAGTCTACCAAGGTAGCGGAAGCTTTGTTTTCACTTTTCAAGAATGAAAAAAACGCTGCAAATCATTGCTCAAAGGTTTATTATTTTCTGTATAGATCATCCTTCTGTATAGATCACTGGTTCTCCATCAATAGCACCTACCACCATCTGTATTCTCCCTTGACCTTCCCTCTCAAATTTCAGCTCCTGCGTTCAATAGGATTGAAAATGGCTTCGGAGCTCACTCAGGTGATCAGTGATCAGAAGAGTGAAGAAGATCTCCTCGAATGCTGGAGACGCCTGGAAGAGCACCTCCATTCAATAGGATTGAAAATGGCTTTGGAGCTCACTCAGCTGATCAGTGATGTGAGGAGTGAAGAGGATCTCCTCGAATGCTGGAGACGCCTGGAAGAGCACCTCCATTCAATAGGATTGAAAATGGCTTTGGAGCTCACTCAGCTGATCAGTGATGTGAGGAGTGAAGAAGATATCCTCGAATGCTGGAGACGCCTGGAAGAGCACTTCCATTCAATAGGATTGAAAATGGCTTTCGAGCTCACTCAGCTGATCAGTGATGTGAGGAGTGAAGAAGATCTCCTCGAATGCTGGAGACGCCTGGAAGAGCACTTCCATTCAATAGCATTGAAAATGGCTTCGGAGCTCACTCAGCTGATCAGTGATCTGATCAGTGAGCAATGATTTGCAGCGTTTTTTACCTACAAACATTTTTTTTACCTACCAATTTTTTTTTACCTACCAACTATTGGTAGGTACTACCTACCACACTATAATGGCTTCACACCTTCACAATCAAGTTTATTAGAAAGAACTAAACGCTTCACACTCGATTCGAAAAATAGAAAGCTTGATATGGAAATTTGATTACTGGTTACGCAGAAGGCAAAACTGTATACAAATCGAAGAAATGAACAGCGATCGCATTTAAGTCAGATAAAATTTGAACGGCGATTAGACCTCTTTTGCGATTCACACTCATGATTCTGTTTTATCGAAGGAAAACCTTCAAATACTCGTAGGGACCGAACGGTTTGTCCTACAGAGCTCCGGGTGGTCTCAAAAATTTTTAAAAATTCTGTACTATTTAAAATTGGTGAAAAAACGATACCTTTATTTCGAGAGTTTTCGAGCTAGGGCACTCTTGAAAATTTCAACCCTTAATTTTCACCCCTTTAAAGGAATGGAGGGCTCTCTGCAAAACCTCGACACCACAAGGTACAAGAGGACCGACAAAGTAAGTAAGTAAGTAATTTTCACCCCTTAGAAGTGACCTACATCAACCAAAAGCTTCGCGGCACAACTAGACCCCAAATGGAGCCCATATACCAAATTTGAACCAAATCGGTCCAGTGTTGCTAAGAAAAGTGCCGCGTACGGCGTACGGCGGACGGCGGACGGACGGCCAAATTTTTTTATTCGATTTTTGGATTCTACGTACCTTGAAACGTAAAACATCAAATTTTGAGGAGGGGTTAAAATTTTTTTTTTCTTGCTCGATTCCAAAGGCTTATTATTGAAAATAATAAACCAAAAGTTCTCCAAAATCAAAATTTCCACTCGCGTTTTACGTTTAAGTGTAATGACACATTGAGCGGGAAACCGCAAAACCGCAAAACGCATTTTGCTGCGGGAATCCGCCAGCAAGTGTTTTCTTATGGGCGATGACAAATTAGGAAAACCGCGCGATTTTTTTCTGCCGCGGTTGTCGTCGGATTCCAAAACTATGCTTCCCGCACCGCGGCGCGGTTTGGATGGGAGAACCCAAAGAAACAAGTGTCTAGTGACAAATTGGGCGGCAGAACCGCGCCGTATTGCTTCCGAGTCTACCAAGGTAGCGGAAGCTTTGTTTTCACTTTTCAAGGACGAAAAAAAAAGTTCTCCGAAATCAAAATTTTCACTCGCGTTTTGCGTTTCAGACCTTTCTGAACAATTTTGGTTCCGTGTCTGTCTGTCTGTCATGAATTCCTTGTAACGCGCATAACTATACGAAGTTATTGCCCGATTTCGATGAAATTTTCAGGGATTGTGCGGGTTGGTGTGTAGATGGTCCCCTATGAATATCATCATCCCCGGACTGATAGAAGCGACTGTGCATGCGCAAACGTGAATCCTTGTAACGGCCATAATTTGTACATTTTCCATCCGATTTCAATGAAACTTTCAGGGATGTTACAGATTAGTATTTAGATGGTCCCTTATGAAAATCATCATCCTCGGACTGATAGAAGCGACTGCGCATGCGCAAACGTGAATTTCCTTGTAACGGCCATAACGTCCACATTTTTCACCCGATTTCGATGAAATTTTCAGGGATTATGTGGATTAGGTTGAAGATAGTCCCCTATGAAAATCATCATCCCCTGACTGATAGAAGCGACTGCGCATGCGCAAACGTGAATTCCTTGTAACAGCCATAACTTCAACTGTCCCCTACGGGTCGCGGGTTCGAATCCCAGCCGAGGTTAAGTATTTTTTTGATCCAATCACATACATATACTCACTTAATTTTTCATCCGAATTTGATGAAATTTTCTAGGATTTTCCAGATTAGCGTGTAGATGGTCCCCTATGAGGGTAGTGGAAGGTACTTAGAGATTGGTGTTTTGAGATTAACTACTATGCATCGGATCATCCATATAATCGGGTTATGGATACGAGGAAGCTATGTGTCACACCCACTTGGCAGACGTTTTTTATTGTATAGCTCACGGTGGTTGCATTCGATTATATAAACTTCTCCGTAGAAGAATGTTCTCCATCATAACGCAATTTGGTTCTTCGTTCCTTAGGAGGCTCAACTAGAAATCCCAAATCGAAAAAGATAATAAACAATTATCAGAATGATTCTCGAATGAGGAGTGGACCCAGTTATGCTGCATTTTAGTGAGAGCAGTATGAACTAGAAACAAACCCAATGATGACTGCCTGGTGCGCCACTAGCCACCATGCAGCCACTAGCTGCCATGTTACTTATTTTATTTGACAATCTACTTTCTTGGAGGATCTAGTCCTACAGTGGTCTAGATGGTCTCATTCGATCCTAAAAATTCCATTCTATTTTAAATTAATTAAAAAGACAATTACAACATCGATAGTTTTCAAACCATCAAATTTGGGGGGGGGGGGGTAAGATTTTTTCTTGTTTGATTCCAGGGGTTCTTTATTGGAAATACTTGTAATAAAGCAAAATGCAGTATGCGGTGTTGCTATTAGACCATTTTAGGTACGAGTATAATCCTTATTATAATCTCTTGTTCGATGAAGTAATACCAGCAGTATATACCAGACAATTTGACTCCAAATAGCGTCATACATTCGAACTCAGCATCTTGGGTTTTCTTACGGTATTAATTTAAAGTACTGTATTTGTAACGTATTTAGGAAGTGCGGTCAAACCCACGGAAAATCCAAATTCCGTAGGAAATCTTCCAATTCGCCTTTTTTCTTCTCTCAAGGGGCTCTCAGGGAGGAATTTATACAAAAGTTTTCCTGATTTGTCAACCCACGACAAATGGTGGGAAGACGGAGAGGGAGCTCGCCTGAAGAATGGCCGCCTTCTACCCACCAAAAAGCCCTGAGGTCCCTTTGTGACCCGTCTCCATGCCCTCCCCTTTATTTCTCCTCCAGTTCTATTTTCATGTTTTGAAACACTGCGTAACTTAAAAAACTCGTTTTCTCTTTCCTTCTTTACCGCTTTCAACGAGGAAAGCTTCAGGGAAAAAAAATTATGAGAAAGCTCCAGATTTTGAGTGAGGACCGAAGTGTTAGTGAGAGGTTGTGTTCTTGAGATACACTCATTAACACACTCAGCTTGATGCATTATTTTTAACACTCTTTTATGATTAAACTCCTTTAATATTTACTCCTTTTTAAAAATCAATAATCATTTTATTATTAACAAGTTTGAAGGTAGAATGTTAACAATATTGTAGCTTCTGGGTAACATGGCGATGAAAACAAGATGATTTATGGTTTCAATAGTCCACCATAGAAGACAAAGCTCCAAGGAAGCTCCATGGAAGACAAATCCTCCAATCCTAGTGAGCGTATTTTCCTCCTTGCTCCGGGTAGCCGAAGTGATACCGCCCGAATGATGGCAAATTGTACTTTTACTTTACTTGTACTTTATTATTTACTCCTTTGCATAGAATTGGCGTTAATCAACACCATTTTAATTTACCAACATGGATTTTCTACATATGTATTGTTTTTATTTCATAAGTATTATTATTAAATAATTATGAACATTTTGCAATAATATTCAGCTGTACAATTTCTGGTTATCCCTTTGTAGTGATCCGTGGGAGTTTTGGAGCAGGTTGGTTAACCACAGAGTAGAAAACCTTTTTGGTAGTGTAGAAGGTGAAATTTTCCTTCAATACTGAGGAAGCAAACCAATAATACCATTAAGGTAGGTTTCCGATATTATAGATTTATGATCAGGCAGTTTATGTGTTGAAATAATTTACAGCCTATTATAGGCTAATTATAATAATCAATACGATAATGGATTTCAATCCGAGTTTTATAGATTCGTTTCAGTTTTATCGGTTATTTTTGTCGCCTCAGTGCCTTTTCTGATCTTTATGTTCCAACGAGCATTCGGAAACCTACGATTTTGTGGAGGGCTTGCCAGGTTTGAACGGTGGTTGTTGACAAATATCGGGTAAGCGAACATGCGTGTTCAATGTTCACTCGGAGTCAGTATTTCAAAGGGATTCGACGTTCGTGATTTCTTCTTTGAGAACAGTAGCAAAAACCGGCTAACATTTTTGGTCTAATTGTTACCGCATTTTTGTATTGCAAATGTTAGACAATAAAATCAGTTTATCGTGGTTAATTTTTATGACATCCAGTTTATTGATACAACGATCTGGCAATGATCTCAATCGATTCAGCTCAAAAATACATGAAAAAAGTGAGGTTACTTCACATTCTGAGAGGAATCAGGGTTTTTCGGCATGGTTTGGGTCAATGCTTTATGTAGTTCTGTGTAGAGAAAAGAGGACGTCATTTTTCTTATTATATTTCGAATTCAGCCAGATATAAACAAAAACGTCAAACGTCGGAGATAAAACAAAAACGTCGGAGATTTTGCTCCAAAGTCTGCCAAGTGAGTGAGGTACATAGCATCCAAAAGGCCGCTAAATAATCACGGAGTTACATGTTGGGCATCTCGGCAGGTTTACTCCGTGGTATCACCTGTCTTCTGTCCGGCCTATATCTTAACAGGTGGTCGTTCTATAGGGGCTCTTCCTTCCACCGCGTCTCTCCTTTAGATTAGCTAACTGTATGAGGGGGTTTCAGTTGGTCGCCGTTTGTTCCTCATTCCGGGTTAGTATCTCCCTAAATTGCAGGCGCTCAAACTTTAAAATTTGTACCTAGATTTGAAATTATCAATTTTCGAAATTCATGAGTGCATCAGTCTAGGGAATTGAAAAACTAAAATTTCGCCGCTGGAATCATCAAAATCAAACAATTATTGCCAAAGAAAAATTGGGAAAAACCGTTCATTCAGTTAAGTTCAGTTAAGTTCATTTAAGTAAGAACGAACGGCGACCGACTGAGACCCCCTTAAGATGATCCGATGCACATTAGATGGATCCAAAACTTCAATCTCCAAGTATTACCTACCGCTACCATCGAAATTTGATGACTAGAAGATGGGAACATTCAAGGGAACCATCCGGAGTCTCAATTACACAACCTCGGACCACCCCATAAAAATCGAATGGAAACTGGATCATCGAGGAATTCACGTTGGTGAAATCGACGCATATCATCACAGGAACAATGATTATCTACACTCCAACCCACACAATCACTGAAAATTTCATTGATTTCGGATGCGAAATGGTGAAGTTATGGCTGATGTAAGAATTTTACGGTTATCGCGATGGCTCCTACTATCCGAGGACAATGATTTTCATAGGGGACCATCCACACGTCAACCCAGACAATCGCCGAAAATGTCAACAAAATCGGACAATAACTTCATGCATTGTCCGTTACAATGATTTACAGACACACAGACCGAATTACAGAACGAACGAAAATTGTTCAAAAAAAAATTTAAAACGTACAACGCGAGTGGAAAATTTATTTTGGACAACTTTTCTATCTACCTTCAAAAGTTGAAACAATGCTCTTGCCACTTTGGTAGAATGGTACGAAAAGCAATATTTTCTTTTAAGTTTTGTTATTGCGAACAGTAAATCTTTAACTACCTTTGAAAAGTTGATTGCTCATCCCTCTCTTGTTTCGCTTTCTCTTGTTGTTACCCATCGCTCACTATATTAACCAGTATCTCTCAGAGCCGACAAAGACAATTTTCACTTATAAACAATTCGAAATATCGACATAGAATCAGTGAAGCCTCAACGGAGGCAATGGTTGGTCACTATTTCCTATTCGGGGTGTTTGGGCTGACGTTTGCAGCATCCCGCAGCGTGCTGGTAAATAACTACAAAAATTCAATATAATAATACAACTATTTATAGGTTAGATAGTTTTAAAATTAACCCTAATTGAACTATGATGCCCCTAGTGTCACCGAATACATAGGAATTCCACAGCTGTCCCAAGGTGTCACCAGATTAACTACATTTGAATTAAAATTTAAAAACTAACGGACAGTCAAATTTTTTTTTTTATCGATTTCTTCGAAATGTTTTGTCATAACTCCATTTTTGAGACTTTCAATATCCCACAAAAAATTCTGCTGTCCAATAAATTTTAACTGCAATCTAATTTTGGTTACTCGGGTGACACTTTGGGACAGCTGTGGAGTTACTGAGATGTTTTCGGTGACCCTAATTAGGGTTAATGATATATCCTGATGGTATTCTGAAATGATCCAATCTATTTGATGAGGTACTTAAGTTACCAAGCAACGATTGAATAATTAAAGGTGCAAATCTTCTTTAGCAGTCGGTACGAATTGTGGATCAAAATTAAGGAATCCGGTCAAGTTTAGGTTGTTATATTCAGCCATCGTTGGATTCCCAATCCAATCAATAGGTACTAACTACTACTCGCCCATGTGCTCCTTTGATGATTTTCAATCAATTTTCATGGATTCTCATATGTGAATGAATTTTACTGAAGGCAGGTCGTTGAAGATATCAAATAATTATGTTTTATTATTGTTTCAGAACGAATTGTCACCCCAAATTCACCTGCCTGCGATAAATCTACAAAAATTATCTCGAATAGATAGTTCGCACAAGTTGATGCCTCGAGTGCATGGGTCCAGTAATCCCTTTTACCGACCACATAATTTGTATTTCAAGACCAGAACGTCACACCATCATAATCCGATTCATCGTGTTCTGCGATATCCGAAACACATAATACGACACAGGCCTCTTGAGAGACTCAAACCCAATCCAGTTTTTGTCAAGGGACGGTTGCGTAAACTGAAATTCCCAGACCCTTGGACAAGTTCAAAACGTTAATGAAATCGAAAACAGGGTTCCCAATTACGTCGGGAGTAGACGAGAAATGGAACAACCCTCTTTCCCTGCAGGCATGATATGAACCAAGCAATAAATTCTGATAACCAAGGAATTCCCACCTTGACAGTCTTAATTACAGAATGTGTTGAAAATGAAAATACAAGGATGAAAAAATTTGATTAATTATGCTCGTATTTCACCAGTGTTGCAAAAGGAATACCTGTGACATACCTACTAGTTATTGTCAGTTTTGGCGTTTTGACTAAATTGCACCTACAGCATTAGTTCATGTATCCTCTGCAAGGGATTGTAAAGCATTTTCCCCTTGAATCACCTGCATCGCATTATCTCATGCTTTACCAAACTAGGTAACTAAGCTTATCTCATATGATTCTAAGAAAAAACGCTTTATTATCCCTAGCGGAGGATACATGAACTAATGCTGTAGGTGTGGTTTAGACGCTTGGTTCCTTGGTTACTAACCTGAAATATGGTAACCAGGTGTACACAATAAAATACTGATTCCAGTTTTCATTTCCAACTCGCATTGTCTTATGATTATTATTTTACATAACATTATTATATAACATAACATGGCACTGCGGACTGAAGGATGTGCAAAATGCCAAGAGGATCATGACGATACAACGTCTAGGGGAGACCTGGCATAGATTTGCATGTTGGCATAGATTTTCGTTTTTGATGTTTCCTAGGAGTTGTGATCAGTCAATCATAAAAGTTAAACTACCCAGTGAAAGTATAACTCATGGGCTACAAAATCCCCTCATCCTCGATGTTCATAATGAACTACAAAAAGGCTCAGATCGATTCAAATAGAGCTAGTCAATCTATGCCAACCTGCCCCCCTTATGGGGCGGGTTGGCATGGCCCTTGGGGCGGGTTGGCATAAATATTTATAGGTTGGACCTCAATGAAAACAGAACAGTGGTGAAAACAAAACAGAAAACAGTGGTCCTTTTCCAAGTTCGCATCCCTGTGACAAGCAATAGAGCTCTTAAAATAAGTTATATGAAATTTTTGTTCATTAGGTGTCAATGATAAACCTGGGAGGGGCGGGTTGGCATAAGAAAAACAAAAAATTGGCTTATGCCAACCCGCCCCTCCCAAAAAATACCATCCCGCCCCGACAGGGCTCACTGACAACAGTGGCCACCATTAGCTTCACAAACAGTGGTTTCCAAACGTTCACTAGCGGAATCTATTTATTAAATGCAGTAGAATAGGTCTACACTTTCAAACTTACAAAAACTTCAACACAGAATGCGCTTAAAACCAAATAGTAGGAGTGTGAAAAGTTACTCACTTGTCGTAAAATCTGAAATTTGTAATTCTTTCTTCGAGCTAAGGACCAACCTCCATGAAACTTTGTTGAAGACTGGGGACCCAACAGGAGATCAAGTGACCGAGAGGGAAGGTTTCGCCGCCATTCGGTTTTCATTTTAAAAGCACTGTGCCAACCCGCCCCTTATGCCAACCTGCCCTGGTCTCCCCTACGCTTACAGAAGCTAGTTTCCGTTACCAAGGGCCGGTTCCGGATAGATTCGACTTCAAATCGGACGAGTGGATGTGCTGGTTGAAGCGTTTTGAACGATACAGGATGTCTTCTGGATTGTTCAACGAGCCAGATTCTGTACAAGCTAACTACCTGATGGGACTTCTAGGAAATGAAAGAAAGGACGTTTTATCCTCCTTTAATGTGCCGGAAGAAAGTATTACCTACGATTTACTAGCCGAAAGGTTTACAAAATTCTTTGATAAAACTATCAACGAGGTCTTTTAAAGAGCGCGTTTTCGAAACTGCTACCTTTTCGAATACGAAAAACCTTTGAAAGGACGGAGAGTCGTTTCAAGTTTTGTAATTATGGCGCACTAAAAGATGAAATGATTCGAGATCAAATCGTGATTGGCTTACTAGACTCTAAGCTTCCAGAAAAGTAACAATTAGACAATACACTCACATAAACTTCTGCAATTTATAAATCTAAGCAATCGGAGTTAGTCAGGTTCCAACAGACCACAGTGCGTAGCGGACGAGTGGTAGCAGAAATAGGCACCACAAGAGCAAAAGGCATTCCAAGCTCTTCAAGACCCACTCCAGAGCCATCCCAAAGGAGTGGCTGTTATCGCTGTGGCCAACAGGGTTTTCACACCCAAAATAGTTGCCCTGCCTTCAAAGCTAGGTGCAATTTCTGTTAAGTGGGGGACATTTCGAGGTATGTTGCTTCAAAAAGAAATGCTCTTCTACAGACGAAGTCGTGTTAGATCACTCTGAACAAAAGTTAGACGTTGAGTCGATTCGACTGGGTACTGCTACTGTTTGTACTTACTTCATGCCCAACCAGTCACTCCATCCAACATCAGTTTATTTCTTTCAAAAACCACCATCTACATCATAAACTCAGTTTACCTTTCCGCAAACCGTCATTCAATAAAAAAAAAACTCACATTTTTACATCCTTCATAATTTTACATCACCATTATCAGTCTTATCACCATAGAACAGTTTTTGCCATCAATCTCCTTACAGGTATATGCTACTTTACATTCATGTACATGGATGTTGTTGTTATTTTACATCCATGCCTGCATGCACATTTCTCTTAATATTTTCTCTTATATTTTATATTTTATTTGATGTTCATCAAATACTGTATTTAAACTCTAAAAATATTGTCTTATATTATAAAACTATTGTAATTTCCGGGCTACTCTGAAGATGTACTAATTCATCATGAGCTTCATGACAACTCTGCTTGGAAACTTGGATTTGCTGGCGGCCATTTTGAAGGACACTTCTTCTATTGTTCCCTTGCCAACCTGCTCTCAGAAAAACGTTTTCCAATTTCATCTGCTTTCTCTTGTGTCAATCCTCAAAATTATTTCTTGCATTTTCACAAGTTAATGAGACTTGATCCCATAATCATAACTTCGGTGAGCATCACTCAAAGACTGAATATGTTGGGACTTGGAAAACTTGGGTTATCTGGAACAAACCTGTACTCTTCCTGGAAGCTGCTATCTTCTTAAAGGTCTACCACAGAAACTTTGCATCAGTGTGGCGCCCCCTAGGGTGGCGGATCAGCGAACTATAACAATCGAGTCAACCTTCCATGGTGAAACATTGACACCGAAATTGGAGACGTGAGAAATTTGATGTTCTTGTAGTGCCACGGAATTTCAATTTCGGAAATGCTTGAACTTCAATCTGCATTTATCATTTAAGGGGAGAAATTCGCGAAAAATTATTGTACGCGTGGGAATTTGCTTGATGATAAGAGATAAGTAGTTCTATGTTCTCCAGAAGAATGCGCCAAAGGGATGCAAAGTTTCTGTGGCAGACCTATACAACCTTATTTCTTCCTGGAAGCTGTCCTTGGATTCTAGTGGAAGCTGTCTTTCTTGGATATCTACCTATCTTCTGTAAACCTTCTCATCTGTGACTGATTGGCCCACAGCTATGCCCTTTTTCTTATTTATCTTTTCCCTTGGCCATTTAGGGAAACAATAGACATTTCAATTTTAAACCACTACAACTCTGCCTTCAATTTCATAAACTCATCTATCTGTTGATGCTTCATCAATTCAAACTTTGTTTTTTTTTTTTCTTCTTTATCACCTGATTTCCACATCGTATATTTCACTTTAGGTAGGTCCTTCGAGTTTTTACCTTTTTTTCTCTTTCATTTTCATCATTAATTTAATTAGTATTGGATAAATACTGGATCACAAAACAGTGCTTCTAAACTAAAGAGCTACTATACACACTGATCACGTTTCTGGCCCCCCTATGGAGTAATTTTTATATTGCGTGTTGGGTGTCATCCAGTTGAAATCATCCAACCACTCAGATTATACCATTTATTAATTTATATAATGGCCTCGCATGAAACTGATTTACTTGTAGTACACATATGGAAGGCTGTGGTGTGAGGCGTAGTAGCTGTAGGGGTAGACGTATGGGTAGGTGTAAGGGTAGTGAGCAGCGTAGGTGGTGGGGATGACGCTCCTGTACAGGCTGGGGTACAGGCTAGAGTAGGTCTGAAGAAGCAGCGTCCTCTTGTCTCTGATCTGCTCCTCTAGTCCTTGGTCTGTTGACTGAGCCACAACGCAGACTACGGCCAACGCCAAGAACACCTGAAGCCATATATAACATAAAGCCATATAATCACGTTTGACAGCAACTATATTTGAGATTTAAGCCTTCGGACAAGCTTATTATCTTTCAATCAACTCAAAAAAATTACAGTTTTTGCATATACTGAACTATTCATGAGAGCTTACACCTACATACTTATATACAGGATGTCTCACGCGTTGTTCCCCCCCCCCCCCCCCCCCCCCCCCCCCCCCCCTCTAAAATCGTTATTTTTGGAGATAGAAAAAAAAATTTCATTCTTCATGTTTTTTTGCGAGGATTTCCAATATGACCACGTTACGCACCGCGCAAATGCGCAATCGACACCAACTTTGTTATTAAATCGGAACCCCTACTTTTTATTGCAGATTTGGATTCTACGCAAAATTTCATGAATTTTAGACCCCTCAACCAATTTTTTTAATGAAGTTCAACCCCAAGTGTGATACATGTTTTTTCATTAATTTTTGACGCTGAATTACGTGGTGGTATCCATTTTTTGATTTAACTAGAAATTTTTGAAACGGCGGCCGAAAATTAGGTGATTTTTCATAGAAAATCACTCTTTTTCCATCCTCATGAGTTACAACGCAATTTTAATTAGTTCGGGTGGCTAACTTTACCCCTAAGTTTTATTATCTTTCTCTCCTCCCAAATTTAGGGGTAGAGTAAGCCACCCGAACTGATTGAAATTGAGATGGGAAAAGAGCAATTTTCTATTAAAAACCACCTAATTTTCGGCCGCAGTTTCAAAAAATTCAAGTTACCTACATCCGAAAATACGTGATTCAGCGTCAAAAATGAATTAAAAAACTACATCCATATTATTTTATTGATAAAGGTGAAGAAACTTTCATATTTTTAGACTAACTTGAATCGAGACTACAACAGTTGGAACTGATGAATTGAAAGGTTTTCGTTAAATCTAACGTGCTCCTCAACTAAAGACACTAGAATAAGAATGATTCTCTATTTTGGCCTTTTGGTTTATTATTTCCAATTATCGATGGCATCACATGATAACCTCGTATCTCACCCACCTGTAATTCAATTTTTAGCGATAAGAAACCATGGTTATCAGTGACACTCAGCCCTCTTGATCAAAACCGAGGTTATCATTTAGGGCGTTAGAGAGCAGAAAATGCAATTCCCGCTAAAAATTGAATTACAGGTGGGTGGGATACGAGGTTTTCATTCAGAGAATCCAAAAAGAACCATTTTGGCCAAAAATTGAGATACGAGGTTATCATATGATGCCATCGTTATGATCCTTTGGGATCGAACAAAATGACCCCCTCCCCCACAATGTAGAATCCAAAAATTGAGTTTTTATTTCATGATGTTTTTTAATTTAATGACACTAGCAAGAGTTCTTTGAGATCAACCGTTCTACTAATGGGGAGAATTGATTACCTATTCAATTAATGTTCCAAGACTGTTTTCGTGAATTTTATATAGTGTTAATTTTTAAGAAACGAATACCACCCAGACAATCAACAACTGTTAAATGCTTGAAATTTATCTGAATGGATGGTCTTCCTAGCCTTGCCTTAGTGACCCCAAACCCCTCCCTTCCTTCCTACCCCTGCTACTTCATAAATTAAAATTAGAGTTACACTTTCAGAGTCCAAAGAGACCATCTGGAGCACTGAAAAAAAAACTTCGCTCCGACGAGGGCTTTAGGGTTGGCCCACCCACAACTCTCGGATAGCGATATTAATGCTAGTAGGTAGTATTAATGGAAAAGCCTCCTACGCAGATGGGTGATCTATACAGTAAAATAATACACTGTGAAATAATTTTTCAGCGTTTTTAAGCTGAAGTCTAAGATATGGTTATTGAAACTAAGGACACTACATTTCTGCACTTTCAGTAGGTATTACAAATACGTACACATGGGAGTCATATGAATAATATGTTAAGAGTACGCATACTAAGTAGGTACTTTCCATGCCACATAACTACTATGTCCCATGTCCAATAACATTCCCTATAATCTTTGTTATTGTTTGTTTCGTAAGAACTTCTTTTGATGAGAAAATAATTTATCACATTTCCATCACAACACCTATGGTATTATTTTGTTGAGAAGCTTATAAACCAATCAACAACGAATATTACACGTTTTTACTCCTCTGCTCAAAATCGCTTAGAACAACTCACTAAACCCCATCCAAATTTCATTTATTTTGACTAACGGCTTTGACTATCGAACAAATTACATGTTTATTACAAGATTCGTGCCTGAACAGTTGGGGCAAAGTATGGAGGTTCTAATTCGATTCTAAAAATTGGGAGATTGAAATATACTTCGCACTTCTAGGAGAACATAATCATTTTCCTTTCATATGCCATTTGTATGCATCTATGAGATGGTGTCACTCTTTGGAAACTGACTCAAAAATACACTGACTGACTTATTCATTAAATAAATGCTTGAGTAGCTAAAACATTATTTGAATGTATAATAAAAGGCAATGGTCGAACAGATCGTTTTTCCGTTTTATTAAATTATTGAATTATGAGTACACAGCTATCTTAAGTACTTATGTACATTGAAACGTTAAACAGCAAATTTCAAAAGAGGATGGAACATTTTTGTAAATTGAAAAAAGTACCTGAGTGCTTTAATTTCCAAATTGAGATTTGATGGGACTTAACCGATGAGGGTAACAATCGTAGATAGTGTGAGAAGTTCTTCGATTCGATCATTTTACATTATTGAATTGTACAAAATTTGGTTTCGTCTTTCAAATTTACGTTAGGGACAATTTCTACGTACAAAATAGAATTGGATGTCATAGACTCACCAAAAACTTCATGATTGTTTCTTGTGGATTCTGCGAGCTGAACTGATTTCTACCTGTCTTTTTCGAGTCTTTTATAGTAGAAAAAATTTCCCTGGGGTGCCGTTGTGACATTTTCCGAAAATCCCAGTATCACCACCAATTAGCTAACTGACCGTTACAGTCCTACTAAGTGCTGAATGGTGATGATAACCCGGAGATTGTATTTGATAGACGAGAAAAAACACCCGTTTTCATCTCCGTTGAACGATCACCTTTGGGATTCTCCGGTTAACGGTAGAAAAATAATCTAATGGAATTTCCCTCGTTATCCTCGTTATACGTGTTGTTCGTGTAGGCCTCCTAGTGATTTTTTCGGTAATTAACAGTTCTTGTTTTTCTCGAGAAGCTAAAGACACACGGTGGGAAGAGGTTAATTTTTCACACTTTGGAGGGGAAAATAGTAGATTTCTAACTATATAAGGATACGTTGTGACAGAAGAAAGTCAGTCGACCTCGCAGTAAACTCGACGATCATCATGAAGTTTTTGGTGAGTTGTGCCGCAAACGTCATATCAACCACCTATCTTGAAGGGAACATTTTGTATTCGATAGGCAAAATAAGCTAGTTGTCAAGTTGTTAGGTACATACATCCCAGAGTCATTCCATTTCTAATCCACAGATTTCGGGATATCTTTCTTGTTTTCTTTGGAAGAATTATTCAGCTTTAATCCATCTACTAATACTTGTAGACAAAAATCCAAATTTCCAGAACTTTTCTATAGCCGTTATTTTTCAGTTTTAGTAGGTACCCATGAAAACTTGTTATTCAATTTGTTTTTCATCACACAGAAATCAATAATAATTAGCCGAAAACTGCCTATTTCGAAAAGCGTTAAGAAAACCCAAGATGTGGGAATTATTTGTTGTTTCGTCTCAACAATGACCAAAACAGTCCGAGGTATTCGAATTTTTCTGACATTTTATTGCAAAAACAGCTATTATTGCCCCAGCAAGAAAGTGACGTTTGAAAAATAGTGATTCTTAAACTCCAAAAAACTTATTGGGCAAGTTGATCCTTTCAAATAAAGTTCACTAAAGGACCCTAAACTGTTTTGAGTTTCGCGAAAAACGGGAAAATGCTGGTAGAATGAAGAAAATCACCAGAAAGAATGAAAATGACTAGTAGAACAATTATAATTTAGCAGCTAAAAGCCGAGCACCAACCAGCTGAGCACCTTTTAGTGAAGACATGGAGCTAAATGGAATTTTTGGCCATAAACTTCAACTTCCCTACCCTCTCATGTCAATATCCTAATCTCTGGGTAGGGTATAAGTTCCATCACGCATATAGGCAGTATGAAGAAAGCAATGGCTACGAAGTACGTAGCGAATAATGAAATGTATACGTTCAAGACAATGTAAAAGTAAAACCAAGAAGGACGCAAGGAGTCTTGCTCATTTGTGAAAGCGCAAAACGTAGAACAACTCATTTTTTCTGTTGGTGATTCGTACTTTCTTTTTGTATATAGATTTTCTATAGTCAGAAGAAATGAAAGAGAGATGAGCTCCGAAACATCACTTGATTTCAGAAATGAATACTCGTGCACTTGACCAGAGGACTCGGTTTGTTAATGAAGCACCTGCCTAGTTTTTAAATTTTGGCCAGCTTATCATAAAATTACAGGTTTTTTGAGTTATTCAATACATTTTTGCCGCGATTATAACTTCGATTTTGCCTTTTCTCAATGAGGAATTTCACCGATTTCTGTTTGCATTTTTCCTGAATAGTTAATGGTGTGGGATAGATGAAAATCGGGCTGATTTCGGAAAATAAGTCTCCTGTTATTTTTGAGAGACAATCAAAATTTTTAATTTCAAAACTAACCGGGAAAACAGACGTGCAGCGGGAACGCTCGCTGATTGGGCTGTTTGGATCGCCGTCTCCTCCCAGTGTTGCCCATTGGGACGACGTAATCATGTTTTCTTAGAGAAAAGTTATCAAACAAAAACAGAGGAAACCTTATTTTCCCCGTCTCGCTTTTTCTATTTTTTTCTTCAGTTTTTCGATTTCAAACTTTACTGTTTCATGAAATTTTGCATCTGGGGACTATGGATTTCTCGATCTCAGCGCTTCAAGCGGCCATAAATGAACTATTCCAGCATGACGTCATTTTCCCGGTTTTTTTTAAACATTCGTATTTTCTACACTGTCTTGTTTATTCGTAAATTAGGAAGTTCGGGCTGAAAGTTTGCCTTAGGGGGTTTTTAGAGGTGCTGAATCCGATTTTGGGGTCAAAAATAGGAAATTCCGACATGGTGAAATTCCTCATTGTCGTACTTCTCACAGAAACTAATTATCATGATAAGTCCATAACCATGGGATTTAAGAAAATAATAACGTTTTGCAAATAAGTTGAAAAGTTCTTTCGAACACCAAAAAACAACGTTCTTTCTGAGGTGGAATCTACTTAAGAACTCAGTAACTCTTCTGTGTTTAGTGAAAAATAAAGAACTACTTTCAAGAAGTGGGTATTAGTATTCGAAAACAATCAGCAATCGCTGGGAAGAAACCTTATGTCCTTTCTGATAATTTCCACCACAACTGATCCACCCTGAGGCACTTTGGGCTTCCGATTCACCCTGAGCATAAGGGAGAAGGCGATCCGAATGTACTAAACCGCTTGCTTGGCACGTGAGTCTGCCCCTGTGTTCCCTCCGGGTACTATGTCATCGTACTTTAGGAAAAGTGTCCCCGATTTTAATACGATTTTTTTTGGATAGATGGCAGCACTTTCGAGGACAAATTTAAGTAGCTTCCCATTTGTAAATAAAATGGAATATTTAAAAACTGCTTACACAGACTTATTTGGAAAGTAATAACAATTTTGGTTAATTAGGTATGTTTGAAAATTTTAAAATCAATTTAGAGGAACAATAATTCAAATTAGAGGCAAAATTTATGGAAAAAACCCGCAAATAGTATATTAAAAAAAGGTATGACAATCACAATCCGCTTTTCAGAATTTCAAATTTAACTACACCTTAATCGGCATTAGTAAAATTTGCTTTTATTAATGAGGCAGTAAGGAAGGAGGGCGTCCTTCCTCTTGAAAATTTTCTAGAGGAATTAGAGTGGGAGCTTACTTTCGGCAGGTAGTAAAAAGGTGTTGGCAAGAATGCCCGGGAGTCACCCGAAGGGTCTGACTTCCATTCAAGTTTTTCGGCTTGAGGAAAACTTGAACAATTATTTGAAAACGTTTTCTGGCCGCACAAAAATCTATACGTGCAGTCTCCTTATGATAAATTAATAATTCATTTTATTAGAAAACGGGAATCGAGGGTTCTTCAGGGACTCTGTCGATTGTCAGGAGATGGTCAACATCGCCAAACATAGGTATCTGTCTGCATTGATGATTGGTTTTTCGTTTCGAGAAGTACTTTAAAATGGCCTTTGCCTCTGAAACCCACCCGCCATGTACCTTCAAGAGTTCAACTCGCTTAAATAAAAATAAGAATATAGATGTTGCTTGTACCTTTTTGAAGAAATATTTCAAATAAAATTAATCGAATATTGTAGCTAATTGATGGTGTTTGATTGGTTTTCCATGACTTAGGTATTCTTGGCATTGGCAGTAGCCTGTGTGATGGCTCAACAACAACAGTTGGAGGAGCAGCCCAGAGACAAGAGGGATACCATCATCCCCTCTGAGTACCCCACCCTGTACCCCAGCCTGTACAGGAGCGTCATCCCCACCACCTACGCCGCTCACTACCCCTACACTTACGAGCACGTCTACCCCTACAGCTACTACCCCACATACCACAGCCTTCCTTACGTGTACTACAAGTAAATCAGTACGTGATATGAGCAGGACACGAATAAAGTAGTATTCACTTGGAAAAGTAATATCTGTATACTCCCTGAACCTACACCAAACGCTGCAAATTATTACATAACGGTTTAAAAAGATGTATTTCACGCTAAGGTCACTGCTTTTCTTGGCTTACTATTATTCCAAAAAATAAACCATAGTAATTACGAGCTGGGGTGAGAGCTACTGAGGAGCCTACTGATTGGATCACAATGAAAATCAGCAATCATCGAGAGCTTTAACTAGGTACGTATGAATTTAAGCGAAACCGGAGAGTAAGATAGTGAGAAATTAATGTAAGAAGAATCAAGTTTGGATGAGTAGATGCTGATCAAATTTATAGGGAACCGTGTTGTGGTGAAAACTCTGAAAATTTCATTTAAATCAGATCATGATCCACAAAAGAGTTTTTCAAGTTGGGTGGGCAGTTTAGCTCAGAAATAATAACAAAAGAGCCTGATTGCGATGTTTAGACCACTAATATTATGTACCTACCTAACTTACAGATGTTAAACAGGAGTTCCACTAGAAAATTGATGGTACACTACGTGGTCCTTGATGAACCGAATGATTTGAAATTGATCAAGAAGTATTTTGGGAACTCTTTACACACTCCGAATTGGATCCAAATCATCGTAAGAAATCGATGTTTACAAAAACCAAGTTTAGTAGGTACTTTTTTTTAAAGAGGCACTCGTACTTTACATATAACCATCCAAGAACATAGACTCTATTAATCACCTTTTCCTGTTCCCAAAACTTAGCTCTAAACTTCAATTTTGCATTTATCCAGCTGCTTGGTAGAGATAAGTTTGCGTTCTTGGATGGAATAGATACCAGTATTTTAAGTTGGTGTAGTTCGATGGTTTTCTGGGCATTGTTGATCTTCTTGTTTCTAGTCATCTTGTTTCTCGATACTCATTTTTATTTCAAGTTGTTTTTTGCTCGTCTTCTCGTTGTGCCTGAATTTCTATCGTTCTGAATGAATTTCTGAATTCTCTAAACAGTTTTCATGGCGAATATGGTACGAACACTAAAATAAAATGAGATAGGTACTGGAAGAGTGATGAATGATGAGGGAACATTCTAATGTCTACTTTTCTCGAGATTGATGAGAAAATAGGGTTAAGCCGTCGGTGTGGGTACAAGTAGAAAGTCAAATATTATCGTCTAGTACCTATCTTCGGAAAAATGATGAACGTAATGCCTGAAAATGTCATCAAAATCGGATCATTGTTTCTAATAGCTTCAAGAAGCTCAAAGTTTTCTGCTTTTCCCAAACTTCGGATGCTCATTATTTGTCACACACACAGTGCGGACATCACATTTTGTTTTTTAAGAGATAATCCAACCAGCCAATTTTGGTTTATTATTTTCAATAATGAACCTTTGGAATCGACCAAGAAAAAAAAATTGTAACACCCCCTCAAAATTTGATGATTTACGTTTCAAGATACGTACAATCCAAAAATCGAATAAAAATTTGGCCGTCCGTCCGCCGTACGCGGCACTTTTGCCACTTAGCATTGACCGATTTTGAAGAAATTTGGTATGTAGGCTCCATTTGGGGTCTAGTTGTGCCCCGGAGATTTTGGTTAATGTAGGTCACTTCTAAGAGTTCCAAAATCAAATTTGAAATTTTGAAAACGCCCAAACTCAAAAAAATTTTGATATAAAGGTATTTTTTCCTTCAATTTAAGATTCTATAGAATTTGTAGAATTTTTTGAGACCACCCGAAGCTCTGTAGAACAAACCGTTCGCTCACTACGAGAATTTGAAGTTTGGACGTACGATAAATCAGAAACACGAGTGTGAATCGCAAAACAGGCCTAATCTCCGTTCAAATTAAAGCTGACCGAAATGCGATCGATGTTTTTCTTCATGTTGGATGGTTGACGGCTTTGCAGACGAGTGATATACTATAATATAGTATGTTTCTATATTATAGAAACATAAAAAATAATAAACCATTGTGTAATCACTTGCAGCGTTTTTCTTAGAGCAATCAATTCTCATTCACTTTATCAGTCGCTCTCCATAATTGTTATATCCAGGATTTACTGTTTCACGTTGAAAATGTCCTTGTCATCGTTCGAACACGGTTTTTTATTCGTCAGCGAGTTTTAGAGAAAAACAAGGTGCCGATGCTACTCGGAGATTGTCGTGTGCTGGTTGTACGTTTTTCGCATGCAAAGAGCTGACCTCATGGGAACTGGCGTAATTCGACCTCAAAATGCGACGGTCAACTGGCGGGACTCATCGGACTTCGGGCGATTGGTTTTGTGTCGTCGGCAGGAAGCCATATCACGTCCCAACTGCCCTCTAAAAGGAAGGACGTGGCCGCCCCATCGGAAACATCTGGTGTCGATGAAATTACAGGATGAGGGAATGGTGGCGTATTCTAATGAATCCTATTCAACGTGATACGTCATTTTGATGAACAGTTTTCGGGAAACAAGCCTCATTATAAAATAGTACACGTAGCAAGTTGAAGGGCGGCAAAAAACTGAGACGGTTCTAAATTATTAATCATGGTAAAAGAAAAGACGGAGAATTGTGCTGATGAGAATGATTGGAAATATTTTAATAAAATTCCATACGACGTACATTTTATGCTGCTTTATCTTTGGAACCCTAAATTGGAGGTACTGAGGATGATGATCCAATGGGACGAAACTTCGGATGCTGGAACCAGACCAAAGAGACGACAGGGAGGAGTGTTAGAAGTGTGAGTGAAGGAAACATCGGATCAACTGGGACTATCGATTTTCACAGTAAATTAGACAACAGACTTGAAATATGAGAGTGGATTCATGAAAATGCATACCTATCAATAAAAACTTTGATAAAAGCGGCGTTTTGTTATGGAGGCTGACAGCAGTGGACAATAGAAACCGACTCTGAGAAGGACGTACATGATACTAGCAAATAATGAGCTGTGGCGCTTGATTCCAAACGCAAACTATATATCTTGTGCAATTTTTGTTGTTAAAATAAAGAATGCGGGGTGGAGAATATTCTCGTAGTTTTGATGTTTCTATGTGGTCAAATATGGACTGATTTAATGTATTTTGAATAAGATAACCAACTTATAACTACTCTACGCTAGGCTGGTAAATGAAAACTTAATCAAAAGTAGCCCGAAAACGAAACTAAGAATGGACTACCAATGAAAACAAATCTGGACTAAATAACATCTAGAGAGGAAAAGTTGTTCAAACCGAGAAGAATATCTCTCTATTCTGGTTTATTGTTTTCAATAATGAACCTGTGGAATCGACCAAGAAAAGCAATGCCTCTCCTACAACTGAGGACGTAGCAGTGAGAATCCGCAAGGCTAACGCTGCTTTTGTCCAGCTGTACCCAGTTTGGCGCGCTAGGGAGATCACACACAACACGAAACTGAAAATCTTCAGCTCGAACGTCAAGGCAGTCCTCCTGTACGGTTGTGAGACTTGGAGAGTCACGAAGAGCGAAATGAATAAGCTCCAAGTGTTCATCAACCGATGTCTCAGGAGGATTTTCCGCATCTTCTGGCCCAACGTGATCTCCAACCAAGACCTATGGAAGAGAGCCAACGAGTCCCCAATTGACGCCCAGATCAGAAGAAGGAAATGGAATTGGATGGGGCACACTCTCCGCAAGGAGCACGATGCAGTCGAGCGGCATGCACTCGCTGGATTCCGCAAGGAAGGCGCAAGAAGGGACGGCCGCCTATAACCTATCGCAGAAGCGAGGAAGCGGAGGCTCTGACGGCTGGTAAGTCCTGGGGTCAGTTGAGGAGCCTGGCTCAGAACAGGGTTCGCTGGCGATCCTTTGTCGAGGCCCTTTGCTCTGATAAAGAGCCATAGGAAATAAGTCAAGTAAGTCAAATATGGACTGATTTAATGTATTTTGAATAAGATAACCAACTTATAACTACTCTACGCTAGGCTGGTAAATGAAAACTTAATCAAAAGTAGCCCGAAAATGAAACTAAGAATGGACTAAGAATGAAAACAAATCTGGACTAAATAACATCTAGAGAGAAAAGTTGTTCAAACCGAGAAGAATATCTCTCTATTCTGGTTTA
Source organism: Apolygus lucorum (assembly GCA_009739505.2). Classification (NCBI taxonomy): domain Eukaryota; kingdom Metazoa; phylum Arthropoda; class Insecta; order Hemiptera; family Miridae; genus Apolygus; species Apolygus lucorum. The sequence goes on along the minus strand of CM019182.2, from coordinate 27,582,811 downwards.
TTGTTTTCAATAATGAACCTGTGGAATCGACCAAGAAAAACAATGCCTCTCCTACTTTATAGGAAACTGGAAATTCAACAAAACTCGATAAAGTATCTACACTGCATGCAGATACATCTGTACATCGATATGTCTTATGATGGCAATTTAAATGATGAGCTCACTCAGCTGATCAGTAACCACTCAGGCGCCTTCAGCATTCTCCATTGACTCGCCCTCTCAAATTTCAGGTTCCTACGTTCAACAGGAGAGAAAATGGCCTCGGAGCTCACTCAGCTGATCAGTGACCACTCAGGCGCCTTCAGTATTCTCCATTGACCCGCCCTCTCAAATTTCAGGTTCCTGCGTTCAACAGGAGAGAAAATGGCCTCAGAGCTCACTCAGCTGATCAGTGACCACTCAGGCGCCTTCAGCATTCTCCATTGACCCTGCCTCTCAAATGCCAGCTTCCTGCGTTCAACAGGAGAGAAAATGGCCTCGGAGCTCACTCAGCTGATCAGTGCCCACTCAGGCGCCTTCAGCATTCTCTATTGACCCTGCCTCCGTAACGCTTCAAAGGGATCTGTTGGATGACGATACCTATTTTCCTCTCACGATCATGTTGACATCTCATTTGTTACTCACGATCATATGTTAGTAAACATGCGCATAATTCAGCTTTCCGTACAGGTACATTCATATTAGGGACCATGTACCATGTTTAATAAATTGAGAGCTTTCCAATGAGTGGTGAACGATTTTTGTGGGGTGGAAAATGAGGAAGTTAGTTCCTGCGTTCAACAGGAGAGGAAATGGCCTTGGAGCTCACTCAGTTGATCAGTGATCATCAACTTTGACGATGTACAGAAGTATGTATCGATTGACCCTGCCTCTCAAATTTCAGCTTCCTACGATCAACAGCATCAGAAAAAAACGTTGCATTGTTTGTGTGTCGAAAATTTTGGAATGACCCCCAGAACTAAGACATATTCATGTCAAAAAAACTCGGCGCTTTGCGCCTCGGCGGGGGGCTCCGCCCCCCTGCACCCCCCGGTTTATTTCTTTTTCCATACTCTGTATGAAATCATAGGAACACAGAATGTGTTTTTGCGATACTAGTCATCCGTTAAATAAAAAACAACAATAATAAATGTGGAGTTGACATTAACATGACAACCAATAAACATATCACCAGATGTTTTTTCTGTCGCTTTTTCGTGACGATTTTGGTTTATTATTTTCAATAATAAGCCTTTGGAATCGAGCAAGAAAAAAAAAATTTTAACCCCCCTCAAAATTTGATGTTTTACGTTTCAAGGTACGTAGAATACGAAAATCGAATAAAAAAATTTCCGTCCGTCCGCCGTACGCCGTACGCCGTACGCGGCACTTTTCTTAGCAACACTGGACCGATTTGGTTCAAATTTGGTATATGGGCTCCATTTGGGGTCTAGTTGTGCCGCGAAGCTTTTGGTTGATGTAGGTCACTTCTAAGGGGTGAAAATTAAGGGTTGAAAATTTCAACAGTGCCCTAGCTCGAAAACTCTCGAAATAAAGGTATCGTTTTTTCACCAATTTTAAATAGTATTGAATTTTTAAAAATTTTTGAGACCACCCGGAGCTCTGTAGGACAAACCGTTCGGTCCCTACGAGTACTTGAAGGTTTTCCTTCGATAAAACAGAATCATGAGTGTGAATCGCAAAAGAGGTCTAATCTACATTCAAATTTTATCGGACTAAAATGCGATCGCACTTGCGTCTCGGTGCACCGCCTCGAGGGATTCCGAGTGCACTCTGACGGGAGTTTTGTGAATCGGGACTTTGATAACAGTGATAACTGTTTGATTATTAATTTTTGTTGTGTCGTCCGTTTTTGATTTGTGTTGTCCCGTTTCAAATAATTCTGCCTTCCCATTGCTTCATTTCATCCGGCTCGTTCTTTGATTTCTTTCTGGCTCGCTGTTCTGTGCAAGTGAAATAAGGGTCACTTATTGCTCGGCATGTAAGAGACACTTTTAGCTAGGCATGAGTCGTAGAATCTCAACTTCAGTCGTAGAATCTCAGTGTCAAGTTACGTGAGTTTAACACCCCGTATAGAAGAGAAAATAGTCAATCGTGCGATAATGTTCACCCTTCTTACATCATGAGTCTACAGTCGAAATTTACTGAATTGATCGAATTTTTAATCAACTACTTAATTTAAATTTTGTGATATTATACTTTGGAGACTACCTAGTAAAATCACTAAAAATAAAGATACTTTTTTTTTATGTTGCTTGTGTATTTTTATTATTAGTTTTCGTATTCCTACATTCTTCTAACTGTCGCTTTGCAATAATGTTATTGATGCGCGGGAGCAAATAAGGTTTGGTGTCGATATTTATATTATCTTGTATCCTATAATGCAAGACAGTGGATTGGATATTTTTGTCTTTAATAATTAGGTCTCTTCTAGCAGTAGCTCAGTTAGGAAGAGCTCTCTGAATACATTCTATTGATCTGAATCGGTAATATGAAGTGATAATTAGGCTATTACATCTATTTTAGAACGAGGGAAATAAAGAGACGTTGGGGTTACAGAGAAGAAATTTAGACAAACTTGCAGAAATTTCAAAACATTTTGAAAAGAAGGAAATTAATATTTATGTCGTTTTTGCCGTTACTTTCCACCTACTCTCTTTTTGACATCTATTTGAGCCAGAATGAATCTTCGTGATCAAATATTAGGACATGTAGTTGAGACCTTGAGTTGGGCTTTTTTTTCTCTACCATTGATAAAACAATGATTGGACTAGGAAATAATCCATTCTTTCGGTGCCTCATGGGAAAAATTTATTCACCTTATTGTAATCACTGCCACAATATTCAAGGGGTAGATGATGTGAACGAAACATTCCCCACAACGGAGAGTATTGCTTGTAGAAGATAAAAACCATCCTGAGCCATCTCAAAATCAATTTCGATTGTACAGTAATGGAAAAGCTATATCAGTTTGCTAAGGATTACCAATTGTCATTCCGACCCCTATCACTCTCAAACCCCTTAAACATTTACACACATCTCATTCCTTTACTCACACCTAGTAATTCCCGCAAATCACAAAAGATTATTTATTATTTACGATGTGATAGAAAAATCAATCATAATCAATCATAGTTGATAAATCAACTTTGACTTTCGCAACATCATCCACTACTTCACCAAAGTAATCATTGAATGTCTGGAATGGCTCCTCCAAAGATATTAAAATTAGAAGAGTGAGTTGAGGAAAACTTCCTCGCAGTCCCGCAAGAGTGCATTCGGAATCCCTCAGGGCGGTGCACCGAGACGCAAGTTGCGATCGCTGTTCATTTCTTCGATTTGTATACAGTTTTGCCTCCTGCGTAACCAGTAATCAAATTTCCATACGAAGCTTTCTATTTTTCCAATCGAGTGTGAAGCGTTTAGTTCTTTCTAATAAACTTGATTATGAAGGTGTGAAGCAGTATGGTGTGGTAGGTAGTACCTAGCTGGTAGGTAAAAAAAAGTTGGTAGGTAAAAAAAATGTTGGTGGGTAAAAACGCTGCAAATCATTGCTCAAAGGCTTCTTCACTCTCCAGATCACTGATCAGCTGAGTGAGCTCCGAAGCCATTTTCATTCCTATTGAATGGAAGTGCTCTTCCAGGCGTCTCCAGCAATCGAGGAGATCTTCTTCACTCTTCAGATCACTGATCAGCTGAGTGAGATCCAGAGCCTTTTTTACTCCTATTGAATGGAAGTGCTCTTCCAGGCGTCTCCAGCATTCGAGGAGATCTTCTTCACTCTTCAGATCACTGATCAGCTGAGTGAGCTCCAAAACCATTTTTACTCCTATTGAATGGAACTGCTCTTCCAGGCGTCTCCAGCATTCGAGGAGATCTCCTTCACTCTTCAGATTACTGATCAGCTGAGTGAGCTCCGAAGCCATTTTTACTCCTATTGAATGGAAGTGCTCTTCCAGGCGTCTCCAGCATTCGAGGAGATCTTCTTCACTCTTCAGATCACTGATCAGCTGAGTGAGCTCCAAAACCATTTTTACTCCTATTGAATGGAACTGCTCTTCCAGGCGTCTCCAGCATTCGAGGAGATCTCCTTCACTCTTCAGATTACTGATCAGCTGAGTGAGCTCCGAAGCCATTTTCAATCCTATTGAACGCAGGAAACTGAAATTTGAGAGCGAAGGTCAAGGGAGAATACAGATGGTGGTAGGTGCTATTGATGGAGAACCAGTGATCTATACAGAAGGGTGATCTATTCAGAAAATAATAAACCTTTGAGCAATGATTTGCAGCGTTTTTTAACACAGAATGTGTTTTTGCGATGACCTACCGAAAAAAAATCGTCACGAAAAAGCGACAGAAAAAACCGTTACGCGCCTTTTATAATGATTTTCACGTGCAACCAAGCCGTTGGTAAGGAAATAGAACTCCCGCAGTGTTCATTGCACAGAAATTGTTCACCATTCGTTGGAAAGCTCTCAATTTATATAGTATTTTTCTTGTAGTTACATATTTATTTATATAACATTTATAGGGTTTTAGACCAAATTAAATGTCTAACAATTATTTATTTTATTATTGCCAAAGACTCCACATTTATTATTGTTGTTTTTAGCGAATTTTCGAAGAAAATGATGCTATTGCAATGGCTCCAAAATTTTTAGAATCGACTTTTTCGAAAAATTTTTTCACTGAAATCCGTTTTGGAACATTCTGAAACGATCCCTGAAGTTTCGCCAAAAATCATATGTATATATATATATATATATATATATGTCATTCCGCACGATAACTTGAGTAATTATTTGAATTTTTTCTTTTAGTTTTCGCCAAAATGTTCGTAACAACAAACAAAAGGTCAAGTTCGTTAGCCAGAAATTTTGGACAATCCAAAGTGGTCCAAATTTCAAAAAAAGTGAAAAAAAAGTCCAAAAAAACGAGTTTTTCCCGTTTTTTGTGGTTAATACTTCCACAATCATCATAATATGTGGTATATTCGGATTCAGCTCAAAATTTCTGATATAATGCGTTTTTAAAAAATGAAAATGTCCAAAAATTAAGAAAAGTATGGATATATTCATATATATAATGAGAACGCGCGTATATTTGTCGTACCCAGAATAGAGTAGCCGTGTGGGTACTCTATGAGTTCGTAGAGATGAGTAGAACATGAATATGGACTCCTAACATCTTCAAAGCATACCCAGTGCATACAGTATGTTGGTATGGTATACTGAAAATAGAAAATAATGAAAACGCGCGTATATTTGTTGTACCCAGAAATGGAGTAGCCGTGTGGGTACTCTATGAGTTCGTAGAGACGAGTAGAACATGAATATGTACTTCTAAGATCTTCAAAGCATACCCAGTGCATACAGTATGTTGGTATGGTATACTGAAATTAAAAAAAAAACAACAATAGCCGTGTGGGTACTCTAAGAGTTCGTCGAGACGAGTAGAACATGAATATGGACTCCTAAGATCTTCAAAGCATACCCAGTGCATACAGTATGTTGGTATGGTACACTGAAAATAGAAAAAAACAACAATAGCCATGTGGGTACTCTATGAGTTCGTAGGGACGAGTAGAACATGAACATGGACTCCTAACATCTTCAAAGCATACCCTGTGCATACAGTATTTGGTATGTTATACTGAAAATAGATCTTAACCATAGCTTCAACTGAAAGATTTCTTTGAAAATTCGCTCATTGATTCATGCTGCATGTTTATTTAACGGATGACTAGCATCGCAAAAACACATTCTGTGTTCCTATGATTTCATACAGAGTATGGAAAAGAAATAAACGGGGGGTGCAGGGGGGCGGAGCCCCCCGCCGAGGCGCAAAGCGCCGAGGTTTTTCGGTAGGTCATCGCAAAAAACACATTCTGTGTTAAAATTTTAACCTCCCCCCCCCATCACAAACGTTGGTTTACGTTCCAATGTACGTAGAATCCGAAAATCGAATGAAAATTGTGCCGTCCATCTACCGTACGCGGCACTTTACTTAGTTACCAAGGGCCGATTTTGATGAAATTTGGCACTTGAGGTCTAGTTGTGCCCTGAAGATTTTGGTTGATGTCAGTCACATCTAGGAGGTGATAAATGAGGGCTGACATTTTCAAACGCCATAGCTCGAAACATTTTGATATGAAGATATTGTTTTTTCATCAATTTAAAATAGTATCGAATTTTTAGAATCAAATGAGACCACCCAGATCTCTCTACATTTCCCATCTGATTCCGATGACATTTGAGGAATTTGGGAGTTGGGAGGATGGTCCCCTATGAAAATCTTGAATCTTGGCTCCCAAATTGAAAGTATTTTGTGCGCATGCGCAAACGAGAAATCCTTGCAACTGCCATAACTTCTATATTTTCAAACAATATTAAGAGGGGTTGACGTGTAGAGTCCCCTAAGAGGGTAGTGGAAGAGAGAGTGCACTTAAAGATTCATGTTTTGAGATGAACTACTATGCATCGGATCATCCATACAATCGGGTTATGGATACGAGGGAGCTATGTGCTACACCCATTTGGCACATTTTCCATATATTTCTTGAACCTATCTATTCATCAGCCCATTCCCATGGGTTGGTTTCTGGCGTAGATTTTAAGACGAACGTATAGTTTCGCTTAGTTTATTTTTATTATATGTATATATATTTTTTGTTATAGAGGGTAGAATTGAACGTCTATCAGCTCAAGTACAATAACTATCACTGTATAATAACTATCACATTCCGGAACTATCACCAGAACTATCACGTTCCAATGTATCTGCCTTGCTTCATGCATGTGACATGTCAAAGGCTGAGGCCTAAAAATGTTGTATCAGAGTTGATATTTTGTTGTTAAGTTGTTATGCAACCATATTGAGCCTAGTTTATTCAATTGTTACGCCAATTCTCGTTCTATGCCTAATAGATCAGGTAAGTAATCTAAATCGATGTGTTCATGAATTATCTATGAAAATCTTCGAAGAATGATGGAATGGGAAGAACTCAGAGTTTAAAAACAGGATATTGTGGAATAAATAATTGCTGTTTATTGGTTGGTTGCTGGCATCAGTCGGACGGATTGAGTTGGTTCTAGGGGGTTTGAGGGTTGGCAGTTGAGGGGTGCTGATTCAGCAGGAGACTGGCTCAGTAGTAGAGGCCGGACCTGTAGACACCAGCGGCGGGGGCGACGTATCCGGCGGAGTAAGCGGCGGGAGCGACGTATCCGGCGGAGTAAGCGGCGGGGGCGACGTATCCGGCGGAGTAAGCGGCGGGGGCGACGTATCCAGCGGAGTAGGCGGAGGGAACGTATCCAGCGGAGTAAGCGGCGGGGGCGACGTATCCAGCGGAGTAGGTGGAGGGAACGTATCCAGCGAGTAAGCGTAGGGAGCGGCACCGAGGAGAACGTCCTTCTTCACCCTCTCCTCAGTGGCGGAGACGCAGGCGACAGCCACAGCGGCGAAGATCTACGATAGGAACAGCAAATTACAGTAAAGCTTGCAGCACTGAGTTCAAGCTCAGCTTCCTACTACAAACAGAACTTTTCTCAACCATCTAAGTCTAAAGCAAAATACCAAAACAGTCCATGAATAAATACTATCAAAATCTAAGGCCCATGAATCGTTTTTCTAAGCATTTTCAGCTACATCTGCATCATTTGTCGTTGGAGAAGTGTTTCAGCATTTGACCTAAAGCCCCATATGCTAGACTATCTAAAGAAATCAAGTTAAACATGTAAAAGATTAAGGAAATCTGTGGCATTCACTTCTAAAGAAGAACCAAGAGCACTTTCCAATTTCGATATTTCTTGTTAATAATATTCATACGCCTAATTTATGCTGAATGTGCAGGTTGTTATTAGAAATATTGTTTCAAGAATTGTACGAAACCCCTTATAAACTAATTTCCCAACAACTAACTGGGATTTTATGACAGTCTTGAACAGTTTTTCAGGCTATTTTCAAAAGTTGGACCACTTTCCCGAATGAAGAACATAAATATGTTTCTGTGTTCCACCAAACACACTGAAACTACCAAATTTACGCCTGAAACTCTGAACTTAAAATGCAGTTTCGAAGGGAGGATCTATGTCCTCCATCCCTTTCCTACGTGAATGATACATTGAAATACGTACTGCCCGAAATTCAGTTCAATTGGGCTGCTCTCAATGAGGTTCATATCCTGCTAGTTGAAGAAGCAATAATTTTGATAATGGTATGTTATACCTAGTATTTTGATATTTAAAACTGCTCTAGGAATGGAATTTTGAAAGATACGAGAGGCTAAGAAAATTGCTACATATTATTCAATGCTGCAACATTCTAGAAGTACCTTCATATGCTATGCTATGCAGCATATGCTAGCAATTTTTCAATATAAAATTTTCACCATTTAGCCCTTCAAAATCGACATAAAAGCTCAATATTACAATAAAAACAAGTACGCGGTCAAAATTAAATAAATGAACCAAACATAAGCCAGTATAATAGAACTGAATAGATTTCCTCTATGTAACCCCAAATTGTAATCCCAAAATGAAAACTTTCCAAAAATACCATTTTAGTGAAATTGTGTATGAATGGCTACAAAGTTTTCAACCGGTATTTACAGTTGCCACTTTTGATGGTTTACCAAGTATTTCAAGTTTCGTATTATCTTGAGTTTGAAATCGCTAAGAATTACGAAAAAGAATTTTATTGGTTTTTATCATGGAATTTTCTGTATTAGGGACGCTAATTATTTTTGAACGTTTTGAGAACTTGGAGCAACCATATCGCAGAAATATCAAAATACAAAATTCAGCTTTAAAAAAATGATTGAAAAATGATGAAAATTTTATTAATTTGAAAAATAATTCGAACCCATTTTTATGACCAAATTTTCAATATGAAGTTGTGAATTGAGGCTTAAATGTTGATAATGAAAACTCACCAGGAATTTGATGGCAGACATGGTGAAGAAGAGTTAGCTGTATCTGTTGGGATATAACTGACGAATTGGAGGAGCCTCACGAAGGTTTATATACGCAAAAGGGATCGGCGAAAGAAGGGGTTCGCGAGACACGCCTTTTTGAAAAAAAGAGGAATCGAAGTCGGGCGCGATTGGGGGTGCTGGCGAACCGCTTCGCTTGAGGACTTGAGTTGAAATCGCCAACCACGATAGGCAGAGGTCTGAATGTTGCACAGTGAGGGAAGATCATTTCTAGGCAAGACTCGAAAAACCTAATATTTCAAAACGGTTTTCCCTGATTTTTAATGGAAATTAAGCATCACTTATTTGGAAAATAATGACAAAACATTTAAGATCCCTATTTAAGTAGTTTTAGAAATAAAGTAGATTTCCACACCACATTATCAGCATGAAAGAGCGTCAGATAAAAGCAACATATCACAGAATAAAAATTGTAGTCCTATTTTCCACGATTGTGTAAACCATGGTTTACCATTTTGATTCTGTGATTTGTTGCTTTATCTGACTACGTAAAGATAATGATGTAAAACTCGGCGCTGCGCGCCTCGGCGGGGGCTTCGCCCCCTGCACCCCCGGATGATTTCCGCTTAGAGCCTAATGGCTAAAATGTGACATACCTTGAAAAGGTTTTTGCTCCCTCTCCCTCTTTATCTTTCTTCCATTGTAATATTTAAGATACCTCCTTATTCATAATAACATCAGGTTGTCAAGCATATTTGTCGTCAAGCATATGATAAATCATAGCGCTACTTTCCTGTCGCTTTTTCCTGTCGCTTTTTACTGTCGATTTTTCCTGTCTTTTTCGGCGGGGGGTCCCATCGCTAAAACCTTTTCAAGGTTAACTTTGTGATCAATAAAAAGTTACTTCAATCGGAATCCTAAAAGGGTTTTTCATTGATTTCAAACGCGTGAAAGGTCTGAAATCGTGAATTTACTTGGACATTTTGTCATCACAATAATCACGATAAGTTATCTCCGTTATTTTGACTAAAAATCATTTCTTCCACATTTTTGTTGCATCTTTCCTCAAATCAAGATCACGATATTTGCATTCTGCATCGATTGCCACCATCCAGATTTTCCGAGGTACGTTATTTTGATTTTCAAAGATTAGATCCTGATGTGGTGTATTCGTTATCAGTATACGATTTTTCATGTGATATCGACAACTAAATCGATCTGAATCTATCGAAAAGATTTCCATTGGCGCATGGAAATTTTAGACTTGAGAAAAATTCATATCGAAACGTTCTCCATCAACATTAGTTCTTCTTTCTCTAGCAGAACAATATTTACTCGTATTTTCCTCCCTTGAATGACAACATCGTTTCCTAGAAGATTTATTTTAGGATTTTCAATATCAATCTGTCAATATGCACGAAAGAAATCAAATAAAAATATTTTGTTGCTGATAAGAAAAAACCGAACTACTACATCTTTACAATAGGACATTTCACGTTTCAAGTTACGTAGGATAATTGCTTAGGAGATTGTCAAATATCGGGACTGGGGTCATCCAGAAAAAACGCAGTACAGCTTTTGGAAAATAGATTTCCTTCATCAGGGCTCAACGGCAGTTATGCATGAGAAGAGAGCACCAACCTGCCCAGACTCCTTATCAAGTTCTCATTCAATTAGCAAAAAAGTCGAAAACATCCAAAATAAATATAGCATCATGCTCTCAACAAAAAAGTACATTATGTATGTTATCAGTAGTTTAGTTTTGTTTCCAAAATTTCGTTTGGCATAAGTGGTTGTTATATTTTTCTTGAATGTTTACCCCGATAAATTGATGCCTGTTATCTATTTTATACACCAAAAAAATTAAAATTCATTGTTTTAAATTTAAATTTTAAAATTTAAAATTTTAAAATCCTTTGGAGAGCTTAATGTTATATCTATTTTGCAAGTTTTCGACTTTTCTTGCTAATTGCATGGGAAACGGATGTAGAGTATTGGTTGTTTTTGGTGCTCTCTCCTCATGTAGGTATAACTGCCGTTGAGCCCTGATGAAGGAAATATATTTTCCGAAAGCTAGGCGAAAACTGCGTTTTTTCGGGATGACCCCAGTTTCGATAATTGACAATTTCTTCATACTGTGGGTCGATACAGATTGGGTACAAGGCTAGTACTGCGAATCACAAGATTACCGTATGACCACCCTCTAGACCAACCTTCCTCATAGTCAAAAGCGTCTACCTTGTTTTGACATCAGAAGTTTCTATTTCTGACTACTTATTCCTTACAAAGAAAATCACTATATAAATGGCAATATATATAAGCACGTCATGAAATATAATAAATAAGATAAACAAGGTCGATTCCATGGGTTCATGATCCAATATGGTCGACACACTCGGAGATATGTATTGTACCACCCTACCTTACAGAGTATACTGGGTGAATACTGTGGTGCCTGGTAACAGTAGCTATCCCTCTTCAAACATACTAACTTTAACAGCCATTTTGAGTTTTATTTATGTCTTTACTTTGGCATTTGGACTAGAAAAGTGTTACATTTGATTTCTGATGATTTTAACGTACAACGAGGCCGTTTCGGGAAGAATGAAACTTCTTTAGTTTTAAACGGACAGAAATTGTTCACCACTCGTTGGAAAACTCTCGATTTATCTAGATTTTCTTTCATGCTTGTTCTTGGTATGTATGACCTTATTTTATTTTTATTAATGTTAGTACAAACAGTGCCTTTTTTTGTAGAAGTGTTATCAGATTTTGGCAATAATTGTCGTCATGGTCATCCTGTATCAATTGTAATTCTTGGATAGAGGCCCTCCTATCAATCTACATTGGGGATATATTGATAGGGGGGCCTCTATCCAAGAATTACAATTGAGAAGAATTACAATAAATATAGATATAGAAGATCCCCATATAGAAGACGGAAAGGGAAGGGTAAGAGAAAGGGTAGGAAGAAATGGGGGGGGGGGGGTGGTGGGAACTGAAGAAATAAAATGTCCCAATGTGTAGCAGAATGCAAGCGTTTATACCGGATACAATAATGTTATTCGTTTTATCCGTGTGACGTCACACAGATGGATGTAGGAAGAAGAAGATGAAGAAGAAGAAGAAGAAGACTAATCTCGCTGAAAGGCGGCCATGTCGACTCCCTTGTAAACAAAGAAGGTTTTTCATCATGCCAATCTGTGCGGTTATTAGTTACTCTTCTCGTCCCGGAATCGGTATTTAATTTTTGGTTTGCCAAAAGTGATTAGAAACAGTGTGGAAAGACAAGAAACTTTCCGAAAAAAGAAGGATATCAGCCTTTTGGCGTCGCTGCTTCCCAGCATTCCTAACAACCATGATTTTCGATGAACTGACACTTTTATAACCAGCTTCAAATTATCTAGTTCCACTTGTGTTGTCGTTCGACTCCCGTATCGTGTGTGTTGAGGTTGTGCTTTCATTTGTACAACAGTTTTCTTTTTTCATCAGTACATCAGTTTGTTTCCCCGGGAAATATCACGTTTTTCACCTCTCAAAACCAGTGTCTAGTTCCACTTGTGTTTTGTGCTGTCGTTCGTCTCTCGTATCCCGAGTTGTGGTTCTCAATTTCAGCTTTCATTTGTACAAGTTTTCTTTTTCATCAGTTAGGTATTTGTTTGTTTCCCCGGGAAATATCATGTTGTTCACCTCTCGAAACCAACTGCTCATCACGAAAATTCTGTAATCTTCACATCAAGTTCATGGTGTAGGTACTACCTATTGTTAATTCTGTGCGAATTGTATATTGTTTCAATGTACAATGAAATTTCTGAATAAATTCCGTGTTTTTCATTGAATGTTGTACATTATTCCATTATATCAACACACCTAACTACAGATCTACAATAAACAGAAGATGGGAGTCAGCTCACGTAAGTACCATTTAGGGTTTCAAGGAAAGAAGTTACAATAGTACAATATGAAGTTTACCTTTGAAAAATACCTTCTTTTCTAATAATGGTAGGGATGTGGTTCATTATGGATATCTGCATTTATTTGTTGCGTCTATAAGTTCGTGTATCAATCATAGTAGGATTGATCTGTACTACTTCCCTGTTTGTGAAAGTCTGTATGTGCGTGGTAGGTAGAAACAAAACACTTGGTCTAAATTATCTAAAGATATGTCGTTGGACAACTAATGAACCAGTAGATAGGTAGCTACTGAATAATCGGTAGTTATTACTTAGATGAGACCCAAAAAAATGCATTGAGAACTCTGGAAAATCTAGGTTTGTGGTGTTCACTAGGTACTTTCTAAAGGCGAATACGATCAACCATCAGAAGGTAGGAACGTTTTATATTGCAATCTAAGGTCAGATTGGGATGTAAATAGGCACTTGTCTCTGGTACTCTAAGTGAGTAGGTATCTATTATCTATCAACACACCTAACTACAGATCTACAATAAACAGAATATCAGTTCACATAAGTAGGTACAATTTGAGGTTTCAAGAAAAGAAGTTCGTAGGTGCAACATTTATGACATTTACCTTTGAAAAATACCGTCTTTAGCAGTTAGTTGTCTGTAAGTCCGTATATCACTATATCTATCGTAGTAGGTTTGATCTGTACTTCCTTGTTTGTGAAAGTCTGTACTTCCGTGATAGGTAGAAACAAAACACCTCCTCTAAACTATCCAGAGATATGTTGTTGGACAAACGATGAACAAGGAGACAGAGAGCCACTGCAAAATCGGTAGTTGTTATGTTTGAGACCCAAAAAAATGCAGTAAGAACGCTGGAAAATCTGGGTTTCTGTTGTTCACTAGGTACGTTCTAAAGGTGAATACGATCAAAATCATCAAAAGGTAGGAAGGTTTCATATCACAATGTAGGGTCAGAAAAGGATGTAAATAGGCACTTGTCTCCAGTTCTCCATGTAAATAGGTATCCAAGTAGTAATACGTTTGTTCAATGTGACGAATAAATATTCAAATTTTCATTCTGAAAACTTATTTCGAGAGTTTTTAATTGACACTAATGTTTGTGTCAGCCTGGTTTGCTTGTTAGTATGACAGTTGACACCTGTCATCTCCCTGTTCTTTGTGTCAAGACCCCTCAGTGTCTGTATCAGCTGTTTGCAATCTGATCGCTACTTACGATTACATATTTGTTTTAAAAGAATAGAAAGAAGAAAATAATGAATATACCTACCACTATCATTCCGTTTGCATACCAAGAAATAGGACCTATTTGGTATGTAAATATAATGACTTTGTTGACAGCGAGTCAAAATGGCGCCCTTTCACGACCAGCTGATCGGGTCAGCTGAGAAGGTTAGGTTTGATAACCTTAGGTAGGTTAAATTGAGTCTCACGGATATCACCCATAATCTTGGAAGGTTACTTCACGATACCACCCCCAAGATACGAATTATCCTTAAGGTAAAAACTCATCAATTCAACGAACACCAATATTCGTTTAGGGAAAGTATTAAAGTAAGGTCAATCCTTCAGATCTGGCTCTCACAGTTACATTGCAAACCTAGCAATAAAAAGCCGTCGTTGCAGTTGCTATTGCGTTTTTCACGCTAAAGATTTCATCGTATTTCACCTCGACAGTTGAAACGACGAATCGTTTTCGCCCAGCATGCCGATGCGCCCCGACATGGCAAATCGCCCACCCGTTTCAGGATTCAGGTGAGATAACTTGGCGGATTCGCCGTCAGGAGCGCCAAGGTCGCGGTGGTCGGACGTATTGTTGTAACTAATTGAGGGTGCCAACCAACCCAGTACATCTCATCAGCCGCTCATCTGCAGCAATACCACGTTTCCACTATCCAATAACCCGCAACGCTCCGTTTCATTCCCAAGCTACCCGGAGGGAGGCAGTACTGAGATCGGTCAGTAATCGCGGAGTATTAATGTGATCCTGTATTTCTCCGTGGAAAACGATCTTACGAGGTCGAACATTTTTGAAATCCGATCGTCGAGAAATTGGATTGGATGACATGGATTGGGGATGGACTTCTTCCTATGAGAACTTTTTCCAGATCGCAGAGCGCTATTAATTGCTTCGCTCCATATCCAGAATCAGAGATTTTACTCAGAAGCCGAATATGCCGTACAGTACCTACGATTGAAACGCAAAGAAGGGAAGGCACGTTTTTGAAATGTTAACCCCTGAATTGTAGTCCTAAATTCTTGGTAAACGAATTCATCATTTCGTTTGTTATGATGAACATTTTGGCTCAAACTTGGAATTTCATAGTAAACAAAAGGAAAAACAGCAGGAATTATTCTAAAATATTCCAATAGATTTCAGTGTAGAAAATAAATTTCCAAATATTCCATCTTGAAAATGTGGAGTTCATTTAATAGTTCAATTTTTGTGTGAAAAAGTTGTGGGGATTGGTGACTGCACAAGAGCGGTATCGCAGGACTTGATGATTATTCGGGTTGGGTCGTTGGTGAACCCCGCTACTCTTAAGAGGGCCTCAGTTGGTCGCCGTTCGTTCTTAGTATTTCGCGAAATTGAAGGCGCCGAAACTTAAAAAGTTGTACTTAAATTTGAAATTTTGAAGGATTTAATAAATTCATTGGTGCTCGGCCCTAGGGAATTGACAAACTGAAATATTGCCGCCGGAATCATCTAAATCGGACAATGATTGCCAAAGAAAAATGGGAAAAACTACTGAATAAACGGTTTTTCCAGGTTTTTCCCATATTTCTCTGGCAATTATTGTTCGATTTTGATGATTGCAGGGGCAATCTTTCAGTTTTTATACCCTCAAGGCCCATGCACTAATGAATTTCTAAAATCCTTGGAAATTTCCAGTTCAGCTACATTTTATGGGAAAACACAACTGAATTAACGGTTTTTCCCATCTTTCTCTGGCAATTATTGTTCAATTTTGATGATTCTGGCGGCAATATTTCAGTTTTTCAATTCACTAGGGTCGTGCACTAATGAATTTCTAAAATTCTTTAAAACTTCAAATTTAGGTACAACTTTTCAAGTTTTTGTGCCTTCAATTTCGTGAAATACTGACCCGGAACGAGGAACGAAAGGTGACCGACTGAGACCCCCTTAAGTGGGAGAAGCAATAAGTAGCTTTTATGTACTGAAAAGATCAATGTCTGGAACGAACTGAACATTTTATTGCAATATTGTTTTTGCCAACGACACATCCTAGAAACGGGTTTCTACGATCTGTCGTTGGTATACTACATTACTCCCCCTCTTCATTATTCCTCAAGCTGCCCTCAGTTGATCTGCATGCTTTCTCCTGTGCACCCCTTCTATCTCTACGAGGTATGATAAAGGCCCTGTTTTCCTTAATATCCTCCCTTTCTTGAATCCTTTAGTCAATGGGTTTTGGACCCAGACCTCTTCACCCTCACAAAAATCTCTCCACTTTGAATGCTGGTCGTGAATTGCTCTCTGCACTGTCAAACTTCTGTCCACATCGTGAAATCATTAGTGAAATCTGGTTTCAAATGGTCTAGCACTGTGACCATTCATCTTCCCAGTAATATTTCTCCAGGACTTCTTCCAGTCGTCCGTTGCACGGCAATTCTATACGAGAACAACATGTTTTGCACCCTCAGATGTAGGTCTCCTTGCCCTTTTGAAGCTTCCATCCGATGTTTGAAAGTGCTTACCGCCCTTTCGGCTAGCCCATTCGATCGGGGATAGTACGGCGTACAATGCACGTGTTTGATTCCATTGTCAGACAGAACATCCCATCCTCGTCGCCACATTTATGTACTGAAAAGATAAATGTCTGGAACGAACTGAACATTTTATTGCAATATTGTTTTTGCAAACGACACATCCTAGAAACGGGTTTCTACGATCTGTCGTTGGTATACTACAGTAGCCATGAGCGAAATCATCAGACCCAATTCAGAACTTCGCTTTGGAAGGCAGCTGATGACGTCCGAGAGGCCACGAATTGCAGTTGGACGAAAATTCCACCTGAGATGGTGGTTTACAACTGAACTTTACTTTTTTACTTTTACCTTCAAACCTTTCCTGGCATACGTCCGTTCCGTCTTCATCTCAACTATAAGTAAGCAATCTGGAGCTGGCAGAACGATTAGCTTTTCATGGAGCGCCAGAAACATTGGGAAATTAAGAAGAAGGTATCTTTGTGGTCATCATCAAGTCGAACCTGGTAACTTCAAGATGGAACCGTGACTGACTCACACTAGATTGACCCACAGCTTTATCATGCCAGAGATTCCTCCTCCCAATTGTACTTCCTACGGATGTCAGCTAACAGTCAAACATTAGCTCACCGAGTGTCCAACATTCTCCTTCATTTCTCCGAACCTTTCAATGGATCTTGAACATGATATCATCACGCTTAAAAAACTTTTAACATCAGGAAACATCAATTTCTTCATAAAATGTATAGTAAGACACCCATTACCATTCAAAATTAATCGAGCCTTAATTTTAAAATCGATTCACACTCGTGTTTCTGATGCATCATTTGTCCAAACTTTAGTTCATCATAGGGAGCGAAATGTTGATCTCATTCGATTCTAAAAATTGTATTTCACTTTACTATTAGGATGCGATCAAAAAAAATTGTTGGAAATGTCTTCCAATTTGCTCGCATGTAAATGAATTTAAAAAAACAATACTTGGTTAATCATCCTGACTCATAGCGCATGTTTCAAATGCTACCTAACCATCCGCTTTTACCCTACATCGATCTACCACCAGTGTAAAGCGGCTACACTATAGAGTTTCTCAAACCGGGAGAGAAATATCGGACATAGAAACAAAGGAAAAAGTTTACAACGCTGGATGAATGGAGCCACGAAACTTTGAGAATGTTACACGCTGGAAACCAACAGAAACCATCAAGTGACTGAAAGCACGTAGAAGTTTGTGAAAAACCTTCCGATCATTGACACTTTCTTTCCTTTCAGGAGTCGAGGAGATTTCAGCTGGAAAAGTATACGGTTGACTCTCGATATCAATTTCAATCTCTCAATAATTGTATTTAACCAATTAGCAACTTGAGAAAGTTTTGGTAAATAGATTAGTATTTTTTCCCTTCGGAAGAATCCTCCGATCTTGCTTAAAAATGACCATGAATTGGTTAATGGGGCTGCGTCAGTAGATTTGATAGGAAAACCCCCACTACTAGAAAATATATAAATGTTCGGTAATGTATTTTACATCAAAACATTAATATCATGTGAAATTGGTTAGTAACTACGCACCAGTGGTTCAAATGACTTCAATCAGAACCCTCCGGGAGTTGAATAAGACTTTAAAATTCACCAATTTGATGTAACCACTTCATTTTTGAATAGAATCTGGAAGATAAAATTTATATGGAAATTCCAGAAAATTTCAAAGAGACGCTTCAAGAAATAATTGTAGACACAACATTGCCAAGTAATCTCATAAAAGAAGCAGAAAAGATTATTGAAAGTCTCAAAGGGAACGAGGATAGGGTATGCCTATTACAACGATCTCTTCACGGCTTGAAACAGGCAGGACGTCAGTTGTACCTAAATCTAGATGAAAATCTGAAAAATCTGGGTCTGAAACCTTTTGAATCTGATCCTAGTGTATACCAAGCTCGTATAAACGGTGACTTTATCATTTTGGCATTTTATGTTGACGATTTATGGTAGGCTTCTGGCAATTCAA
Source organism: Apolygus lucorum (assembly GCA_009739505.2). Classification (NCBI taxonomy): domain Eukaryota; kingdom Metazoa; phylum Arthropoda; class Insecta; order Hemiptera; family Miridae; genus Apolygus; species Apolygus lucorum. Next base: position 27,564,224 of record CM019182.2, on the reverse strand, counting down.
AATTAATCAACCAAATCAAACAAAACTTCATGAACGTATTCAAGATGAAATATCTAGGTCCAATCCACTACGGTTTAGGAATACAGTTTACTCAAATCCAAAACGAGGGGAAGTTGTTCATGTCCCAGAGCAAGTTCTTCTCTCGGAGTTCTGAAGCGTTTTGGTATGGAAAACTCAAGACCCATGGCAACACCACTCGAAATTGGACAGAAATTGAGGAAACCAGATCAAGCTGACGTGAAAGAAATGTCAAAGTATCCGTCCTAATCACTCATAGTTGATGTACCTGCACTCGTCCAGTCATCAGTTTTGCAGTAAATTCATTAAGCCAGTTCAACAACAACTAAGTAGAAGAACACTGGCAAGCTGCAAAGCGAGTTCTGCGGTACCTAAAGGGGAATCTAAACCACGGAATCATGTTCAAGAAGTCCGGAAAACCCCTGGAAGGATACGCTGATGCCGATTGGGAGAATTGTGCTGAGGACCGTCGTTCCTACTCTGGATACTTTTTCAAGCTAGTAGGAGCTGCTATATCTTGGGAAGCCCGAAAGCAGCTGACCATTGCATTATCCAGTGTAGAGGCAGAATACATTGCTCTAGGAGAAGCTACGAAGGAGGCACTCTACCCACGCCAATTCCTTGGAGAGCTGCAAGCTATTCCACCTAACACAATCACAACAATTTACAACGACAACCAAGGAGCACAACAATTAGCAAAGAATCCAGCATCATTCAAGAACAAAACACATAGACGTTCGAAACCGTTTCACTCAAAAATTCATTACAGAAAACGTGATCCAATTCAAATATTTACAGACTTCGGAAATGCCGGCAGACATATTTACAAAACCGAAGCCAAGAACTAAAGTTGACAAATTTATGCACTCGGCATTGGAGTTTGCGAATCAATTCGAGGAGAAGTATTCCAAAAGGAGGGGGGGGGGGTATATAAGTATTTGAGGGGGGGGGGGGATTCCAAATTGGAAGCAACTCATTCCTGTTTTGTTTTTATTGTTAGAAACAAGATGGTTAATAATGTTGACAACAATATGTTCCCGAAATTTGTAATACACTCTTGATGAAGATTTTTACGGCATACTTTGTTAGAAAATACAATTTATAATAGGTATGTGCTCATGTATTTCGTCAGTTCTTCGGTTTGAATTTGTTCTATGACTACAGAAGAATAGATTATATAGTTTTGTATCATCATTACATTGTTTTGTTTCGAATTCTATTTTTAAGACTTTTGGTGGGTGGGAGAAAAAACAATTTTTTTCTTCTTTTGGTTGTCTGCTGGAATGGAGCAGCAGCCCAGGAGGCTGTGATTCCCAAGGTTTGGCAAGTATTTTGGGGCTTTATTGCTTCCTGATCTACATGAATGAACTGACCTATCAATTTTAAGTAAGCAGTAGGTAAGTGTTTTCATGTTTCCTGATGACATGACACATTTTAGGTAAGATGGATAACCGATAATTTAATTCGAAACCAAAAGGATAAGAACGTAGTTGTTGAGAGATTATGCGCAACCAATGATCTAGAACTGAATACCAAGACGAATCAAGCCCTCGACATTGGGCTGAATCACCTTTTAGGTCAAACAGTTACCTTTCTTGGGTTAATTATCGACAATCGCATGTCATGGAATGTTCTTATCGAATCTTCACTAGTTTGTATGATTTACGAGCTTACCAAGCCTTTTTCGAGTCTAGAATTGGATAAGGCATAATTCTGTGGGGAAATTCGAATCATTACATTGATATTTTCAAGGTACGAGTACAAAAGAGGCTCTCTAAGTTAGTCACTTAACCAAGAGAGATTAATGAAAGCAGTATTCCTCTCGGCATCGCATCCTCACTGCCCCAGACATGTATTTGAGCTGTGTCCTCAAATTCGTTAGGAAAAATTTCAACTCTCGTCCAAGTGTATCGGACCATCAAGAATACCCTGCGAGGAATAAGCTTATAGCACTTGCCTTAGCTTGTCGCTGAACTGTCTTCCCACCCAAATGCGCTCCAGGCTGTTTAATTTTATCTCGCTACGAACTCAAGAGTTAAATGACGGAGCGTTCCCGAGAGTAATAAAAGAATCCCTCCCTCAAGCAGAAATATATTTTATGGATAAGTACCTTAGAGTGATGTGGCTCTTTTAATCAGGTATATGTACTGTTATTAATTTATTAGTAATAACCTGGGTCTCAACTTATTTATTATATAGTAACATTAATTTTTGGCATTTGTACTACCTCTTCTGGCCATTTACAAATAAAAAGCTATTGAGTATTGCCTGTGGAGAACTTCGGGTCTATCGGTAGTAGCGAAGAAGGATTCACCGACATTCTTGTTCGCGCTTGCTCTGCAGCTTTTGAGTTATACCTAGGACATCCAGGTATTTTTACTTATTCTGTTTTCTTTACAAATACTATAAAAACAATAAAATTTGGCAATAATTGAATGGTAAAAGTATGGTTGTGGGTGCGGGTATGTGCCTGATTGAGGGGTCGGAGCTACCAACATAATTAAAAACAATAATTCGAACAAAAGCGGTCGATAAACCTTAGGTTTCCAGTTTTGATATACGTTTGACTGATGAAACGAGTCACACAACCGTACCAAGAAGAAAGAGCGGCGCTCTTGGTCCTTCACAAATTGGTGAATAATTTTATCAATTCCATGTGAAGGAAACATGAAGTTCATTTTACTAAAATTTCATCAAAATGATGGTATGACAGTTGAATGCATGTGTACCAGGGCTCAGGCTTCTGGGAGGTACAAAGCTAATTTGCAATACATGTGATATTTGTGTCATGGAAATAAATGATTTTCATTTCTAGTACAATTTCGAGAGCACAACCAGCAGAGTAAGTTCGAACTGGTTCAAATGAGTTCCATTTATTCGAGTTTCCAAAAACGTAACTAAGTCAGAAATCGGTTTCTCCAGAAGACCATGGCAAAGATCTTTCCTTCGTATGAAGAAATTCTATAGTTATTTTATGGTTTCAATAAAGTTCTCTGAGCAGTTCTTCAAGAAACAGAAACCTCCTTAAATGTGAAAAAACTCAGTCTGAGAAAACTTAGGTAATTGCCTCAAAGTTCTAGATGAAAGAATGAGCCAGAGAGGAAGAAAAAAAAAAGGAAAATTATTCGTTTTTTCGGGCTTTCCGCCCACGAAACTTTGTAATCATCTTTTACCAATTCCCCCTTGAGAAATCAGGTAATTCCATTGGGTCGTCTGCTCATCCAGGTTGTGGATTAAACTTGAGAAGGACTTGAAACCATCAGTAGAGAGTTTAATGAATAACTCGCCCACTTACAACTAGAAACTAACTACAGTGACCGAAAACAATAATAAATCGCAACTTTGGAATCTGTGGGATCTGTATACGAATCGAGGATGATTTAAGCTAAACTTAATCACCAAAATATTATTTTTTCGTCGTAAACATTCCTTCCTAGGTTCTGAAAGATCACGTATTTCCCACTGGATAAGATAGGTACTTAACGTAGTAATCAAGCTTAGTCTGTAAAATCATCGTAAAAATCACAATTAATTTTTATTTTAACAGTACCTGATTGAAAATTTCAATCATTATTAATCAATTATTATTTAATAATACCAGCCAACTTGCTAATCATTTTAATAACTTCAAGTATTTCGTACCGGGGAAAACTGTAGAAAAAATTCCATCTCCATACCATAACAAACCAAAGTCAGTAGGTAATGCTTAAGGGAAATTCCTGATAGTTTCAAAACTGTTGGTAGGCTAGTTTTGGGGGTTCGGTTCTCACATTGAATTTCGAGTTTTCGCTTGAGTAATGACCCCCACTGAATCCAAATTCAAGCATAACCTACGAACTGTACTGGTGAGTACCACATTGGTCCCTGAAAATTTAATCAAAATTAGCCCATGACGATCCAATATTTTGTAGAACCTCTTAACGTAAAATAATTTTGAAGGACCCGGCTTTGGTTTACTATTTTCAGTAATGAACCTATGGAATCGAGCAAGAAAAGAAAAATCTCCAGTTTTCATCCAGTTTTGATGAAATTTGGGGTATAGTTGTGGTTCGAAGGTTTTGGTTACTACGTTGGAAAAAACATTTTCAAAACGCCCTAGCAAGAAGCTTTCGATATTCAGGTGTTGTTTTTTCATTACCTAGTTTGAAATTTTCTAGAATTGTTTAGACACCACCACCCTTAATGTTCCATGACTTTTTTCCATCAATTCAAGATAGTTTTCAATTTTGGTTTACTATTTTCAATGATTAACTTTTGGAATCGAGCAAGAAAAACAATTTTAACCCGCTTTCCTAAATTTGATGGCTTACGTTTAAAGGTATGTAGAATCCTAAAAAATAATGTTATAAATACGTTCGTGCGCCGTCCACCGTATTTTACCCCTTGGGTCTTCTTACCTGGTGACTCACGTCAAATTTCATATTGGTAGTAGTTTGAACATTTTAAGGTGCACCAAGCATGGATTTCTTGGGTATTTCGTTGCTATATCTGCTGCTTCAAGTCTGATATCGCTGAATGGGACTGTAGTCAACTGACCCCACTTCGCTTGTTCAGACCCGTACACTTTCAGGTGTCAATAGGTACGTTTTTGTGACCAACTTGGAAGATCCTAGTTGTCATAAATAAAACGATAATGCCTTCACACCTTCACAATCAAGTCTATTAGAAAGAACTAAACGCTTCACACTCGATTCGAAATCATAAACTCAATTTTAAATGCTTGCATACGAGTCTGCAACACATTGGGACATTCTCATGTCAACCACTACACAGCAAGGTAGTGAAGTAAGGTTGTTAGTTTATGTACCCAAGCATCAAAGTTTTCGTGACGATTTTTCAGTTCATGTGCCAAAGCAAAGACATGAAAATGTCAGAAACTTGAGAGGTTTCGTTATAGTATAATATACATATAGTATAATATACAATATAGATAGTTCACAGATTTTAGAGAACGTAAAATTTGGAAAAATCTCAGATTTTTATTCAAGAAAGTTCTCCTACAAGAGAGTATTCTCCCTCTACCTTTTCCATTCCCTATTTCCATGCACTACTGAATTTCTAAAATCCTTTAAAATTTTCAATTTAAGTACAACTTTTTAACTTTTTGCCCCTTCGATTTGGCTAAATACTAAAAACGAACGGCGACCGACTGATACCCTCTTAATGTCAATTATTAATTTTCCCGTAGTCCTTCGGGATTCGAGACCCAGTGATTTTTTCTGGTTTGCATTAGAATTGCACTGGCACAGAGTCCCGCCCGTGTTTAGTTTAGTTCCAGCGGAGGGCGCGTGTTGTTAAGGTTAAGGTTTATTATTCATACACTCGCGTTGATCAAACCAAATTGGGCATCTGAGTGTGTATAGTAAAAGCAATGATGAAAAGATCGCTAAACCGACCCCTTTTCGAAGTAGGGGCTTAGTATCAAGTTCACGGTCAGTGCAAGGGAGGGTCCAGGACAATCACCTCAGCTCACCCCAGCCTACGACCCACCACGCCCAGACCTGTTCCATCAGTATCAAGGTCTCCCGAACTCCTGGTTTATTTTCAATTCAGGTTCAGTAGATGGGACAGTTCCCCCCCCTTCCCTAATTATCGCGATTTTTTTTTTTTCGAATCCGCATTATACTCCCCACCCTACTTGTCCGGTGAACATTTTAAAACTTCTTTTTGGAGGGGAGAGAGAAGAGGGAGTTACGCCCTTTCCGTCCCTACTGGTTTTTGTCCTGTCTTTCCCTCGGGTATTCTGAATATTCGGTTTGGGGAAGGCCGATTACGCTCATTAGAAGTTTTTTTTTTTTTTTTCATCGTATTCCTCTCGAGATGAGCCCTCTTGGGAGAGGCAATTACCAGAAGTACCTGCGGAATCAGTCAGCGACAGTCACAGGTGCCCCATTAGCCCATTACCTGAATCCTCCATTATCATCAGCTCGACTTGAAACCCTCGACTCGTTCAACAGTAGAATATAGTGAGTGGGCTTCAAACGTTTGCCGGAGATTTGCCGAGTCATTAGTATAGTTAAAATACGTACAGCGAGATTTTGATTAATAACCGTGTTTATTTAGAGACGCCTCCGTGAAATAACGCATAGCACCTTATATAAATTACAGGAATAAATTATTTGATGTATTCTGGAGTTATTGAGTATGAAGTAGACGTATCGTTATTCTATATGGAAAAACTAGACAGGTTGGTTTAAAAATGAATGATTGTGAAAAAAATTACGGAGCCGTAGCACTGAAAATTACCCCAAAAAGCTTAATATTCACGATGCTTATCGATTTATACAATTATAGCATTTCAACAATGTCATGATATTTATTATCATTCCGTTGTTAGGTACTCGAATACCATGTGTTTACTTCTCTACCCAATTTGTGATTCCAATTGCTATATTACTCATTTCAATATGTCAAGTTCTTTATTCAATTAAAGCCTTAAGTTTGTAAAGGTTTATTCATTACAATTTAATTGAATAAAGAAAATGGATAAGCTCTATCGGCCAGAACGCTTCTCTACGGATCCGGACAATCCAACGGCCCAACGCGAGTGGATCCATTGGCTACGAACTTTTGAAAACTTCATAAGCAAAGCTGAGGTTGAAGACGATGACCGCCTAAAGGTACTCTCTAATTTCCTTTCTTCGAACGTCTTTGAGTTCATCAATGACTGTGATTCTTTTGAGGAAGCTATTGCTATCTTAGGTTCTCTATACATAAAAAAGAAAAATGTCATTTTTGCGAGACACCTACTAGCTACTCGGAAGCAACTCTCTTCTGAAACAATTAGTCAATATCTTGTAGCTCTCAAGACCCTCGGCAAGATTGTGAATTCCAAGCTGTTTCGGCGACACAGAATAAAGATGATCACATTCTAGATGCTTTTATTGCGGGTCTCTTATCACCGAAAATTCGTCAAAGACTCTTGGAGAATAAGACACTTCAACTCAATGAAGCTGAAGAAACAAGCTCGAGCAATCGAAACTGCTGTAAAAAATTCCGAGCTGTTCTCAAATCAAACTCCACCTTCCATCTCCCTAGAGCAATGCAATGCCACCCAATCTGCTAAAAAAAAATGCTATTTTTGCGGCGATGCGTTACATGCCCGAGCTTCATGCCCTGCACGTGACGCCACTTGTTCCTTCTGCCACAAACTGGGGCATTATTCGAAAGTTTTTGTCTAGCTAGAAAACCTAAGCCAAAGAAAACATCAGCCGCTGTTGTTGACTCTGAGGTGTCTGATTCATTCGTCGCCAGTGTGGTAGGGGCTTCTTCGTCAGATATCCTTTCCAAAGCTACTGTTCGTGCTACTATCAATGGACGGAGCGCACAATGTCTGATTGATACTGGTAGTTCGGGAAGTTTCGTGAACGAATCCTACGTGAAAGCCCATGGGTTTCAAATCCTTCCAGAGATGGGAAGAGTCTCGATGGCATCTACGTCGTTGTCATCAACTTTGAAAGGGTGCATCTCAGTAGACATCAAACTACTCGATCATTTTTACAAAGGAATCAAACTGTCAGTCCTCCCAAACCTATGTGCTGATGTTATCATTGGCCATGATATTCTCAAAGGTCACTCGCGCCTTGATGTAAATTTTGGAGGCAATAATCCACCTCTTTCAATATCGACTGTTTTTCCCCATGCCAAGATACAGCCAATTCGAATCTTTCAAAATCTTTTGCCAAATAAGCCCATCGCTACAAAATCGAGACGCCACTCGCCTGCTGACAGTCAGTTCATCGGAGATGAGATTTCAAAGCTGCTAGAAGCTGGTATAATCGAACCAAGCTGCTCACCTTGGAGAGCACAAGTTTTGGTTACTAAAAATGCCAATCATAAGAAGCGAATGGTTATCGATTATTCAAGTACGATAAATAAGTTCACCCAGTTGGATGCATATCCTATTCCCATCGTCGAAGAAGTTGTGGCGGAGGTTGCTCAATACACTCATTTTAGTACGATTGATCTTGAAAGCGCCTATCATCAGGTACCTATTTGTACTGAAGAACGCCCATACACTGCCTTTGAGGCTGGAGGCAGACTGTATCAGTTCACAAGGTTACCATTTGGGGTAACAAATGGGGTACCTGCTTTCCAAAAATTCATTGACAGAATTGTGGATTCCGAGCAACTTCAGGGTGTCCGTTGCTATATCGATGACGTTACAGTTTATGGTCGCACCAAAGAAGAGCATGACCAAAACCTGAGTCGCTTCCTGGATGTTGCAAAGAAATACAATCTTCGGCTAAATGAAAAGAAATGTACGTTCTCTTCAAACTCAATTAAACTATTGGGGTATCTAATTGAAAATGGATCCATTAGACCTGATCCTGACCGCTTACAACCTTTACTAGCCATTCCCCCACCAACTAACAAACACTCTTTGCAGAGAATTATTGGCATGTTTGCCTACTATTCGAAGTGGATACCGAAATTCTCTGAGAAAATTCGTGCATTAATCGATACACACTCATTTCCTTTGTCCTCCAACGCTCTTACAGCTTTTGAGAGTCTAAAAACAGACATTGCCAATTCTTTGCTAGCTAGCGTGGACCCTGATGCTCCACTTGTTGTGGAGACAGACGCTTCGGACATCGCTGTAGCAGGTACGCTATCCCAACAAGGGCGTCCAGTTGCATTTTTCTCGAGAACCCTGAGTGGAGTGGAGAAGGGATATCCTTCGATTGAAAAAGAGGCCACAGCAATCATCGAAACCCTTAGAAAGTGGAGGCACTTCCTTTCAAATCGCCACTTCAAGTTAATAACTGATCAGGAAGCTCTATCATTCATTTTCAATCTGAAAAATTCGAGTAAAATCAAGAATGACAAGATACAGCGCTGGAGACTAGAACTATCTTGCTACAGCTTAGATATTGAATATCGTCCAGACAAACTTAATAAAGTAGCTGACCCCTTGTCCAGAATTTGTGGGGCCACGAATACCGAGGAATTGTTTAACCTACACAAATCCCTTTGCCATCCAGGAGTGACAAGAATGTTTCACTGGACACGTTCAAAGAATTTACCTTTCTCCTTGGGAGATATCAAACGCATCACTTCCTCCTGTCCAGTCTGCGCTGAGCTGAAGCCACGTTTCTACAAGCCGCTTGACAACCACCTCATTAAAGCTACAAGACCATTTGAGAGGCTCAACGTTGATTTTAAAGGACCAGTCCCCTCCTGCTCTGGAAACCAATACATTCTTACCATCATAGATGAATACTCCAGATTCCCTTTCGCGTACCCTTGTCGGGACATGACGGCTTCCACGGTGAAGGATAAACTGTACAACCTGTTTACTATATTCGGAACCCCTGCGTATATTCACTCGGATAGGGGAACATCGTTTCTTTCAAAGGAGCTTACTGATTACTTGCATGCTCAAGGGATTGCTACCAGCTCGTCAACTCCATACAATCCGGCTGGAAATGGGTTGATTGAACGATACAATGGCATTCTGTGGAAAACCATATCATTGGCCTTGAAAAATAAGGGATGGAAAACATCACAGTGGGAACAGGTTTTGCCAGAGTCACTACATGCTATACGCTCTTTATTGTGCACCTCCATAAACTGTACACCCCACGAACGAATGTTCAATCATGCCCGGCGTTCGACAAACGGGGTTACTATACCAACCTGGCTTACAAATCCTGGAAAAGTTTTGCTAAAGGTTAATGTGAGGACCTCAAAGTACAGCCCATTGGTTGAGGAAGTTGACTTGATAGAAGCTAACCCTGAATATGCTCTAATACGCAGACCAGATGGGAAAGAATCGACTGTTTCACTCAAGCACCTTGCACCTGTTGGAAACAGATCTATTTCTGGTCATCAAGATCCAAGCGACTTGCAACAGGAGCCCAGCAGGTCGATTCTGTAACTCGCTATTTGGTTGACGTTATCGCGTCGGATTCGGTATCCCTCCCGTGCAACGACAGGTCGATAACGACATTGGAATTCTCTAATCGGGCATAGCGAAGTTTGGGTCGTTGCATTTCAAAATAACGACGTCGCTATGTGATCCGACAATATTTCGGTCTAGAGCGAGCGAAAGGTAGCAACGCGTGATTTTTAGCCAATGGGAAGACGTATTGATAATAGTTTCCAATTGTTATCACGGGTAGAAGATCACACTTGCGTCTCGGTGCACTGCCCCGAGGGATTCCGAATGCACTCTGACGGGAGTTTTGTGAATCGGGACTTTGATAACAGTGATAACTGTTTGATTATTAATTTTTGTTGTGTCGTCCGTTTTTGATTTGTGTTGTCCCGTTTCAAATAATTCTGCCTTCCCATTGCTTTATTTCATCCGGCTCGTTCTTTGATTTCTTTCTGGCTCGCTGTTCTGTGCAAGTGAAATAAGGGTCCCTTGTTGCTCGGCATGTCAGAGACACTTAGCTCGGCATGAGTCGTAGAATCTCAACTTCAGTCGTAGAATCTCAGTGTCAAGTTACGTGAGTTTAACACCCCGTATAGAAGAGAAAATAGTCAATCGTGCGATAATGTTCACCCTTCTTACATCATGAGTCTACAGTCGAAATTTACTGAATTGATCGAATTTTTAATCAACTAATTTAAATGTTGTGATATTATACTTTGGAGACTACCTAGTAAAAACACTAAAAATAAAGACACTTTTTTTTATATTGCTTGTGTATTTTTATTATTCGTTTACGTATTCCTACATTCTTCTAACTGTCGCTTTGCAATAATGTTATTGATGCGCGGGAGCAAATAAGGTTTGGTGTCGATATTTATATTATCTTGTATCCTATAATACAAGACAGTGGATTGGATATTTTTGTCTTTAATAATTAGGTCTCTTCTAGCAGTAGCTCAGTTAGGAAGAGCTCTCTGAATACATTCTATTGATCTGAATCGGTAATATGAAGTGATAATTAGGCTATTACATCTATTTTAGAACGAGGGAAATAAAGAGACGTTGGGGTTACAGAGAAGAAATTTAGACAAACTTGCAGAAATTTCAAAACATTTTGAAAAGAAGGAAATTAATATTTATGTCGTTTTTGCCGTTACTTTCCACCTACTCTCTTTTTGACATCTAGGTATTTGAGCCAGAATGACTCTTCGTGATCTAATATTAGGACCGGTATTTGAGACCTTGAGTTGGGCTTTTTTTTCTCTACCATTGATAAAATAATGATTGGACTAGGAAATAATCCATTCTTTCGGTGCCTCATGGGAAAAATTTATTCACCTTATTGTAATCACTGCCACAATATTCAAGGGGTAGATGATGTGAACGAAACATTCCCCACAACGGAGAGTATTGCTTGTAGATGATAGAAACCATCCTGAGCCATCTCAAAACCAATTTCGATTGTACCGTAATGGAAAAGCTATATCAGTTTGCTAAGGATTACCAATTGTCATTCCGACCCCTACTATCACTCTCAAACCCCTTAAACATTTACACACATCTCATTCTTTTACTCACACCTAGTAATTCCCGCAAATCACAAAACATTATGATTGATTTTTCTATCACATCGTAAATAATACAGAAGTTATAACTTCTGTATTATTTACGATGTGATAGAAAAATCAATCATAATCAATCATAGTTGATAAATCAACTTTGACTTTCGCAACATCATCCACTACTTCACCAAAGTAATCATTGAATGTCTGGAATGGCTCCTCCAAAGATATTAAAATTAGAAGAGTTTGAGTTGAGGAAAACTTCCTCGCAGTCCCGCAAGAGTGCATTCGGAATCCCTCAGGGCGGTGCACCGAGACGCAAGTGAAGATCACTGCAGTTTGCAAAATGTCGGATTCATATTTTTGCCATGGTGAATATACATAGGAATGACGCGTAAAAACGGAGTTTTTCTCGTGATTCGTGCTTTTGTATCATGGAATAATGATAAATGGAAAGAATTCCTTTTCATAAATCGAATTCATCAGTCACGTTGGTATGAATTTCGTCCGTCCACGATGCTTCGAATAATCAACTGCCTGTCCATCTTACTACAAGGTAATGAATCGTCTTGTTATTTATCGTTTATACATACTCACACATCTGTACTTATTCGTACTTTCAATTACTTTGAGTGAGAAGTCCATAGCTAACTGCCTAATTGTGTGAGGTATACATTATTGTTACAGATTCCGGGAAACAAGTACCTAACCCCTACTAACGAAAATTTCGGAGTTCTCGATGTCTTTTCAGAACAAAATAGATGTATTTCACTCTCAAGGGTAAAAAAAACCTAATATCACTTCAAAATGTATGAATCGCTGTTTTACTCATGTAAAGTTTCATGTACGTTACAAGACTGAATGAACATAATATTATTGTATTCAATAAAACGTAAGATTCATGACGTAATTTATTTATCTACCTTCACATTCATATTTCTTTGATTCAATTTTATGTTACAATTTTCATCTACCACGTCATATTCTCTCCTACCGTCGACGTCGATTACGGATATAAACAATCGTAAATTCGTGGTAAATATTTTCTCAGGTAATTTGGTAATAGCAGGTAAGTTGGTATAAAAAAGAGCATTATCATCACAATTATTTTAGCAAAAAATTATCAACTTTAGGGGTTTTCTTCATTTTCGGAAGTTTTTATGCAGGCACACATTTAATAAAATAGTTAAAAATTCAAATAGAATCTACCTATTTTATAAGCTAACTATTTTAATTTTATGTACTTACCTACCAATTTCCGAAAATGACAGTATAATTATTTTTATCATCATTCAATGTTGATATAAAAAATGCTGTTGATAGTTTGTCAAAAACTCAATTCCATTGAAAATACTCCCTTTACTATGATCAACAGAGTTCATGAATTTCTATACGAATTAACAGCTTGAAATAATATAAATACTACGATTTTTGTTTAATACAATTGTAGAAAAAAATCAAGTAAGACACAAATTAAAACGGCGAATAAACTGCTCATTATGAGGGTCGGATATTATTTTTTACATATTCACCAGAAATTTTGTACGAATGTATAAATTTTATTCTCAAAATGATTTGATTAACAAAACTAATAACCCACGATATGGAAATGCACACAGCAACTCGGAAACTGAAATATGACTTCGAATAGGTTAGGAATTAAAGAGCGTTTTGAGCTACTTTTTCATAAAGACGGTTGTCGTAATCCATACCGGGGGGTTTCGAGCCGCCGGGACGCTAACGACACTTTTCGGCCGAAATAGCGACGACTGAGCGACAGGTGTCGTTATTTCGCGTCTGCAGAATCGCGATCGTCGCTATTAATCGTTATTGTTATCATACCGACACTTCGTTGTCGCTATTATCCCATAACGAGTTAGAGAATCGACCTACAGGCCGGAAAATAATCCTCCAACCTCATTCCAACAAGCGCCTATAACAGAAGATATTAATGTTACTACTCCAAATTTTCCTACCCCGACTCCAGAAGCAATACCATCTCCACCTTCTTCACCTTTCACTCCGGCTAACTCTGACACCATACCAACTGATGTAAGAAGATCGTCAAGACCGAGAGAAGATCGTCGAGGACTATCATTTAAATTGAGAGGGGGAGAATGTCATGATATTTATTATCATTCCGTTGTTAGGTACTCGAATACCATGTGTTTACTTCACTACCCAATTTGTGATTCCAATTGCTATATTACTCATTTCAATATGTCAAGTTCTTTATTCAATTAAAGCCTTAAGTTTGTAAAGGTTTATTCATTACAAACAACAAATTAAACTTTTTCCAAATCAAACTAATCCTTTCGCGAAAATAAGCCCAGTGAAAACGTTTGCGACCTGCAGGAGTTGTAGAAAAACTTGAGAAGTTTTTAATTGTAGAATTTGAATAATTTACGATTCTTCTGTCCGATACTTTCAGAGGCTTCCGAAGATGAGACTGATAAGGAAATTAGTATTCCTTCCTGAAGTAATTTCTCTCTAATCTTCGCTATCTACTGCTTTTTCCATAACAATTTACACGAATCTTAATTGAATTTCCAAAATTTTGTTCTGATGATACTTACATTGTGAGATTAGGTATAACTAAAGTATACTTTACGGAAATATATTGTTATGTTGTGGATTTGGACAAAGTTTAATTTGGTTTGGAAAAAGTTTAAATTGGTTTGGAAAAGATTAATTTAGTTTGGAAAAGGATTCATTTGGTTTGGAAAAGGATTACTTAGACTTGGAAATGCTATATAATAATAGTAAAATATTCCTATTCTTGAAACGAATGCTTTATGATGGGTATCGCGTTTTTTGACCTCTGCTCATCACTTAAAAAACAAAATCAGCCGAGTTGGGTGGTTTGTATATTCTTCACAAGGAATAACATAGAAATAAATCGTGATTCATAGAGAATAACTTGGTGTAAGATTAAGCAATACCGTTCATGGTATAGGTACTGCCGTCCAGAGTGAAAAAGCCGTAGAGCCCATTTTTGTCGATTTTTGGGTTTTGGACCATTCAGAGAGAAAATTTTGAAAAATTTATTAGAAAAGTTATTTTTCAAAAATACGTACTACCTGGGGTGTTTTGCAAGGTTTTCCAACGATAAAAAACAGAAGAGATTCTTCCATCGCAAAGATACCTTACGTCCTTGTTCTACTGTGTTTATTTGTTGCAACAATCTACGGTGTTTATTTGTTATTATAGCAATACATCAATGGACATGGTTCATTTCTTATCTTACGACAACAAAAGCCTTACCTAGCACGATCAAAACTATGATATTTTATCAATGCCAGCAGAAAAAAAAACAGTTCTTCACATAAATTCATTCGTTCCAATTCCAAAATTCGTGATTTTTGTGGGAAAAGACGTAGAAATGTCCTATTTTGAATCATATCGTGAAAGAATCAGATGGAAATGTTGGAAAATGACAATGCCAGAACTGAAAAACTTTGCCTGCGTTTTTCTCGAGAAATGAATTTTTCGATGGACGCAGATCTACGGCTTTTATACTCAGCCTTATACGCAGCCCAGGTCTAAATTTACCACCGTTTTGCTATAATTTTTTTTTGTTCGACGCAGAAATCTATCTTGTTGTTCTCTATGTCGCCGAAATTTTGAAATTTGGGTTTAAGGGGGAGGAAGGGGTTATTCAGAGAAAATGAGACTCATTCTGCCAGTATCTAGTCCTCAATTCTCGACCAGTATTTCCGACTCAAAATGTTCTAAATTAAGTACATTGAGTGAAACTGTTTCGTTTAGTAGAAAGGTGTAAAAACGTATGTTTTATCCTTACTGGTTGGAATTGAGCTAATCCTAATCCAGTGGGACGTACCCTGGAATGCTTGTATTACTAAACAATTATGTTTTGGTCTATCTATATTATCGCAGTCAATTTTCCTCGTCTTGCATCAAATACCGATTCCCTGTCATATTGACTGAAATATTTCCTCTCCCTTTTCGCAAACCAGTCTTGTTGTTGTTTGCTTAAAGTTCAAAGTTTTCTAATCTTTGGCAAACAAGAAAAACTGTTCTTCGTGAAAAAAATGGTCTCAAATAGCCCATTTGTCCTGCAGAAGACGACTGTCAACAATAAAAATCTTCATTTATTCAGTAAGTAAATGAATTATCATTACTGAATTAATTCTTACTGTGCACCGAATTTTCAGTTTATGAGGAAAAACATTTTCTAAAACGATTACGTGGTTCACATTACTGCCAAAGTTGGCAATTTGAGACCAGAAAAATCGATTTTGAATTTATTGCAATGATTAAGATAAAATATAACCAAACCAAAACACAGATTTACGTGACTCAGTTTTGAAAAATAGTGTAAACACGTTCCACACTTGAGTTCATCAACATGAGAAAATCGAGCATTTTTTCTAGGTTTAAGCATCCTTTCGTGCTCTACAAGGAAGTAGCGCACTGTAAAAGAATTATTCCAGAACGGTATTTTCATGAAATTTGACAAAGAATTTGAATCTGTTTTAAAAATGGCGGGGGAGGGGGGTTACCATTGACTTTTTTCTAACCCTTCAAATAAAGGAGATAAAAATATTATGTGCTTCATTTTAGAAACATCCTGTATATGTGTACATTTAGCTTCATCCACAGTGCGTGGGTGACTGGGCTCCTCGATCCCTCACTCGAAACTGCCCATTCATCGGACCAACCGCGATTCTCCCACTGGTCCACCACAATAGACTCACTCAAAGCTCCCAGTCCATTATCCAGGGCATTATCCTCTCAGGCCCGAAAAATCAAGGAAGCATTGAAAAGACGTCGTGCGCTGCGCCTTTGACCGCCCTTGGCATTACCGCGGTACTCAGTGTGTGAAGGAGAAGGCGGAAACTCAACTACAAGAGCGTAATTTTTCCCCTCTGCGGCATCAACAACAAAACAAGCTGCTATTATAATAGAGAGGTAATGGTCTATCGATAGATAGCGATCGTTTGGGATTTCGTGCAGACTAAACTTTTGAAGATGATGTTTTGTATCCTTCATGCAGGCGTGGAAGCAGCGAGATCAACGTAAATCATATACAAGAACTAATATTAGCTATCAATATTAGTCGTCGATCCAACCAAAAAAAGAAAAAAAAACGGTAATTCATCATTTAATGGAAGGTCATATAGTGAGTCAATATTGATACAATCTTAGAAGATTGTATCAATCTTCTAGGTATTGTAGACAATACCTTTGCTAGGTAATGCGTCAGTAGTCGACAAGGGGAGTTTGAACTTTCAGATTACATTTTTTTTTAATAGAGAAATTTAGGTTTTCGTCCCAAAACGTGCCATTTATTGGCCTTGCGCTTGAGATGGTGATTTTATCAAATTATGCTCGTTTGGTATCTACGTACCCCAATCCTCTTCATTGCATTTAATTTGTCCTTTTAAATACTTAACTCGTACCATAAGTTTATGATGGACTAAAAACCCGACTAATGTACTGATAGATCCAAGAATTAACCAGTGCGATTGACGAACCAGGCGTTGAATTACCGAAAATCACAAATACCAGGAACTAATCACAGAGGGATTACGTGATTAAGAAGATCTTACAGACGAGAAGAAGCAAGGTAGGTTACCTACGTAGTAGACCGGTGTGTTCGATCTGGCCATCAGTGACGACTTACCTGAAACAAAAATGAGTACATTTTCAAAATTGAACCGAAAGATTTAAGGGGAAGGGGATTTTTTTATACGCCCTAGCTTGAAAACTAGGATATAATTTGTTTTGTTTAATTGAAATATTATTCAATTTTGGTTTATTATTTTCAATAATGAACTTTTGGAATTGAACTATAAAAAAAGAACTCCCTAACCCCCCCCCCCCACACACACACCCAAAAAATTTGATGGTTTAAGTTACAAGACATGTAGAATCCAAAAATGAAATGAAAATTTTCCGTTACATACGTAGGTACGACGTAAGCAGCAATTTTCCCCCGTGGACCAATTTTGATGAAATTTAGTCGTTGTCAGTCACTACTAAAGGTTGAAAATGGGGGAAAACTTTTCAAAACACCCTGGCAAAGAAAGTTTTGGTATACAGTTATTGTTTTTTCATTTATTATAATAGCGGCGACTTTTAAGAATTTTTCAACACCTTAAGATCATTATTTACCTAAATAATAAATGTTTTATTATTAGTAAATTTTAAGATAGCATTCAATTTTGAAAAACTAATTAAACCACCAAAACGATCAATTAATGTTAAACGCGAGTTTATTGTGAAATGTATCTGAACACGTGGGTCCTTGTCTTAAGGACCAAAACCGCTCCCCTCCCACCTACCCCTAGATGGGGAGGAAGGAGCCTTGTTCTCCGTCGACGGGTGCTCGATACAAAAAATAAACCATTATGAAATACCCGGAAAATAACACCTATATTGAACCATGTCAGTCCAGGGGCATGGATTTAAAGCAAACAGACAGACATGGACCTATGTCGTTGAAGAAGCTGAAATGCAAAATGCGAGTGGACATTTTGATTTTGGAAAACACACTTTTTGGTTTATTTATGAACCTTTGGAATCGTCCAAGAAACATTCTGTAACCCCCCCATCACCATCAAAATTTGTTGGTTTACGTTTCAAGGTACCTACATGGAATCCAAAAACGCTGCAAATCATTGCCCAAAGGTTAATTATTTTCTGTAAAGATCCCTCCCTACCAACCATAGGAACCTACTACCTACTAGGGATTATGTGGTTGGGAAATTTCATTGATAGCTGCGAATGCGCCAACGTGAAATTCTTAAATTAATCTGACTTCTACATTTTCCATTCGATTTCGATGAGATTTTCAAGTGGCTGTGTGGTTGAAACTCTAGATTTCCTATGAGTGGCATAATATGCGTGAATATTATTCACGTGATCATCAAATTTGGAGAGTAGTGATAGGCACTTGTATTATCTACCACCTAAACAATCAGGTTTAGCATACGGGGAAGGTATGTTCCACATGCCAGACGTTTTTGACCTGCAGCACGAATAAAGCTTCCTCATCTTGATTGATGATGATGCAGAGAGAACCTTCGTGTAATAATAAGAAAAAGTTCCCATACGATACTTTTCAGTAATTCTTCAAAACAATCACAGGTGGTAACATCATTAGAAATGAAAGACCTCTGGTTACCACAGATGCATTCTACTCAAAATTCACCAGAGCTGCAACAGAGAGGATGCAGTGGACCTGACAATTATCTCGAGATCACCGTCAAGTGATTCAGTGAAACGCTCCTTCTGAAGCATGATACACATCGCCGTACCTCGGAGGCTGGCCTTGGTCATTGTCAAGGTAGTCGGGGGTCGTGGAACCGCGCTGGGGCGTGTCAGGAGTCTGTTTATGGATCTGTGACTCGAATCTCCGACCGACCGCGTCATTACGTGATTTTACCCCGGTCATTGTTTGCGTTGCGCAACCCCTCGTGTGGAAGAGCTCTCGGATCCGGAAAATATACGGAGTGTTTCGGAACATGGTAATTTATGAGTGGTTTTCAAGGGGGACCTCACTCGGTCCTGCAAGATTATCAGTTTGTCCTGAACAGTTCGGAGCTATCATGGTTGATGTCCGATTGGGGGAGAGTCAAGCCCCTGATCGGACTCGCGACAGCAGCGCCCCTACTGAGAATACCAGGACTCTTTTATCAACTATCCCACCGTCGAAATCCGCGACACTATCCGTGTCTGCCGCGTAATCAATGATAAAAATTTCAATAAATTTACATTTGAAGGAATTTTCTTTAAATTACTTGTTATGGTCATTTGAAAATTCATCTGGGAAAAACAGTTATTGATGTCAATTTGACTCAGAACTCTCGATGATTGACCACTAATGATGGAAGGTTGAATAATACAATGTTTGCTGTTATGAACTCTCCTTCATCAGGAAATACAAGAACACCCTTTTTTTCTCTCAACCCACTACCACATTTATAGCGGCAAGAAATTACATTCACTAGAAATTTATATACTTTTAAAATGTAAGAGTACATAGGCAATTTATCCAAAAAGTCAGAATTAGAAAGTTCTTACCGTTAAAAAGGATGGAAGGTACTTTGGTAGTTGAACGATATCAATTAATAGTTTTATTTGTAAAACAACACAAAATATAAAATTCATATCCTTAACATCAAATAAATGGGAGGTAAAACATAAGCAAAAGTTTCATTACCTACACCTACGTAGACTCAGATAGAAACTTGGAAAAACTCGCGACTTTGGTGTGTTTCAACTACGCATGCGAAAGACGTTTGATAACCTTCATAAGATGAGTTCTTTATATTCGTGTTATTGGGGGCGCGGCAGTCGCGCGTCCGACAGATCAGGTTGGCCCTTGTCAGATCAGACTTGTCTCCGTTACTCTCTCTCCGATTGGCCTGTCAGGTCTACCAGAACCGGGGTTCATGAAATGTGACAATCCCCTGAATAAGTAATTGGATTGCGTCGGTTGTGATTTTGAAAAATCATGAGAATGTACCAGTTACAAACCTAATGAAAGCCCCTATTACTGTAAAAACGCGCCAAAATATTACAACGGTTTGTAATAAAAACACAGCTTTTTAGGACGTCCCAAAGTAAGACTTGGGCGTCCTTATGCGATCGATCTGGGGTAAAGTTGGACAACACTCAACAGAATAAAAAAATAACCACACAGTAATCCGTTTTAGACCATTCTGAATCCAAATCCGCGAAAAAAACCATAGGTGTATGTCTGTGTGTGTGTGTATGTGTGTGTGTGTGTGTGTGTGTGTGTGTGACAAAATCTTGTGTCGTCTGCACAGCCCTTAGTTCTCAACCGATTTTCCTGGTTCTTTTTTTGTTCGACGCGGAAAACTATCTAGTTGTGCACTACGTCGCCGGAATTTCGAATTTTGCCTTTTAAGGGGGGGTTAATGCTCAAAACATACTGTTTAGTAATGCATGCATTCCAGGGGACGTCCCATTGGATAAGCGGTAGATCAGTTTAACCAGTTAGTAAGCGATAAAACTGTTTCACTCGATGTAATTTATTTATTATTTTAGATAAGAAATAGTGACCCCCCTCCCCCTCACCATTATCCACTAAAACATTCCTAGCGGCATGGGAGCCTCGAATCTGAAGAGCATTTTGAAATCCATGATCTACGACACCCAACATGCTAATTCGAGTTCACCCCCCCCCCCCATTCCACTCACCAATGGTGCCAGTCTGGCACCAAAGCGGAAATACGTCTTAACATTGAAGTTTCATCTATTAGTTTAATAGGCAGTCCGTCGAGGTTAACGTCCGTATTCAAGGTGAAACACAAGAAAAACCCACGAAATATGCGGTTTATGGTGTCCTGGCACCATGGTGGCACCACTATTAGTTCCATGGTGGCACAGAGAATAATTCATGAAAATCCAGAGGTATAATGAGAATTTTTCCTCAATTTCAAAGGTTGGGTACAATTAGTAAGCAGTAAAGGAACAGAAATATTGAAAAATCGGATATTTGTGAATATTATACCCCCACTCGCCCCCTCCCCTTGCAAATTTTGGTACTCTGGTAAAATCATGTACTACTCGAAAGTTATTTGAGTCAAACAAAAAAAGAAACACGCAAATCGGTTGGAAATTGAGGCCTGGGCAGATTTTACAAGATTACCCCCGCAAACGCACGTTTTTTAAGCATTAACCCCTCCTTTCCCCCCTTAAAAAGCAAAATTCAAAACTCCGACGCCGTAGTGCACAACTAGATAGTTTTTCGCGTCGAAAAAGAAAAGAACCACGAAAATCGGTTGAGAACTAAGGCCTGGGCAGATGACACAAGATTATGCCCCAAAACGCACATTTTTTTAGCATTAACCCCCCCCCTTCCCCCCCTTAAAAGGCAAAATTCGAAATTCCGGCGACGTAGTGCACAACTAGATAGTTTTCCGCGTCGAACAAAAAAAGAACCAGGAAAATCTGTTGAGAACTAAGGGCTGTGCGGACGACACAAGATTTTGTCACACACACACACATACACACACACACACACACACAGACATACACCTATGGTTTTTTTCGCGGATTTGAATTCAGAATGGTCTAAAACGGATTACTGTGTGGTTATTTTTTTATTCTGTTGAGTGTTGTCCAACTTTACCCCAGATCGATCGCATAAGGACGCCCAAGTCTTACTGTGGGACGTCCTAAAAATGTGCGTTTTGGGGCATAATCTTGTGTCATCTGCCCAGGCCTTAGTTCTCAACCGATTTTCGTGGTTCTTTTCTTCTTCGACGCGGAATACTATCTAGTTGTGCACTACGGCGTCGGAGTTTTGAATTTTGCTTTTTAAGGGGGGAAAGGGGGGGTTAATGCTTAAAAAACGTGCGTTTGCGGGGGTAATCTTGTAAAATCTGCCCAGGCCTCAATTTCCAACCGATTTGCGTGTTTCTTTTTTTGTTTGACTCAAATAACTTTCGAGTAGTACATGATTTTACCAGAGTACCAAAATTTGCAAGGGGAGGGGGCGAGTGGGGGTATAATATTCACAAAATATCCGATTTTTCAATATTTCTGTTCCTTTACTGCTTACTAATTGTACCCAACCTTTGAAATTGAGGAAAAATTCTCATTATACCTCTGGATTTTCATGAATTATTCTCTGTGCCACCATGGAACTAATAGTGGTGCCACCATGGTGCCAGGACACCATAAACCGCATATTTCGTGGGTTTTTTCTTGTGTTTCACCTTGAATACGGACGTTAACCTCGACGGACTGCCTATTAAAACTAATAGATGAAACTTCAATGTTAAGACGTATTTCCGCTTTGGTGCCAGACTGGCACCATTGGTGAGTGGAATGGGGGGGGGGGGGGTGAACTCGAATTAGCATGTTGGGTGTCGTAGATCATGGATTTCAAAATGCTCTTCAGATTCGAGGCTCCCATGCCGCTAGGAATGTTTTAGTGGATAATGGTGAGGGGGAGGGGGGTCACTATTTCTTATCTAAAATAATTAATAAATTACATCGAGTGAAACAGTTTTATCGCTTACCAGCTGGTTAAACTTATCTAATGCTTATCCAATGGGACGTCCCCTGGAATGCATGCATTACTAAACAATATGTTTCTACCTGCAAAATATCGTTATCCCAACGTTGTCGGTGCTTTCGACACAGAGGTGGCTAAGTTGATAGATTGCTTAAAACCACAAATAAGTGACATAATATTGTATTCGAAGAAAAGCGCTGCGAATTATTACACAACGGCTAATTTTTTCTGTATAGATCGATCGCCTGCAAAGAACACAGCTTTGCCACTGCCGCTACCTCCGGCCCTATTTTTGCTTCACAATGAAGTTTTTATTAATGAAATGAACAGTTCACACTCAATTCAAAGAAATAGTTGAGGGTGCTTTTTTCAACTTTCTCACTCGATTGAAGGTGAAAATAGCCTTTTGAAGATGTCAAGTCTCTCGAGTGAACCAACTAGTTTCGATGTTTTCGACCTTCTTTCTCTACTTTTCCATTCGACTGGAGGTGAAAACGAGCTATTCAGGATGTTTAGTTACTCGGAATAACCAACTAGTTTTTATGTTTTCGACCTTGTTTCTCGACTTTTCCAGTCAATTGAAGGTGAAAACAAGCCTTTGAAGATGTCATGTCTCTCGAGTGAACCAATTAGTTTCGATGTTTTCGACCTTCTTTCTCTACTTTTCCATTCGACTGGAGGTGAAAACGAGCTATTCAGGATGTTTAGTTACTCGGAATAACCAACTAGTTTTGATGTTTTCGACCTTGTTTCTCGACTTTTCTGGTCAATTGAAGGTGAAGACAAGCCTTTGAAGATGTCATGTCTCTCGAGTGAACCAATTAGTTTCGATGTTTTCGACCTTCTTTCTCTACTTTTCCATTCGACTGGAGGTGAAAACGAGCTATTCAGGATGTTTAGTTACTCGGAATAACCAACTAGTTTTGATGTTTTCGACCTTGTTTCTCGACTTTTCTGGTCAATTGATGGTGAAGACAAGCCTTTGAAGATGTCATGTCTCTCGAGTGAACCAACTAGTTTCGATGTTTTCAACCTTCTTTCTCTACTTTTCCATTCGACTGGAGGAGAAAACGAGCTTTTGAGGATGTTTCGTTACTCGGAATAACCAACTAGTTTTGATGTTTTCGACCTTGTTTCTCGACTTTTCCAGTCAATTGAAGGTGAAAATAAGCCTTTGAAGATGTCATGTCTCTCGAGTGAACCAATTAGTTTCGATGTTTTCGACCTTGTTTCTCTACTTTTTCATTCGAGTGGAGGTGAAAACGAGCTTTTGAGGATGTTTAGTTACTCGGAATATCCAACTAGTTTTGATTTTTTCGACCTTGTTTCTCGACTTTTCTGGTCAATTGAAGGTGAAAACAAGCCTTTGAAGATGTCATGTCTCTCGAGTGAACCAGCTAGTTTCGATGTTTTCAACCTTCCTCTCTACTTTTCCATTCGACTGGAGGTGAAAACGAGCTTTTGAGGATGTTTAGTTACTCGGAATATCCAACTAGTTTTGATTTTTTCGACCTTGTTTCTCGACTTTTCTGGTCAATTGAAGGTGAAAACAAGCCTTTGAAGATGTCATGTCTCTCGAGTGAACCAACTAGTTTCGATGTTTTCAACCTTCTTTTTCTACTTTCCCATTCGACTGGAGGTGAAAACGAGGTTTTGAGGATGTTTCGTTACTCGGAATAACCAACTAGTTTTGATGTTTTCGACCTTGTTTCTCGACTTTTCCAGTCAATTGAAGGTGAAAACAAGCCTTTGATGATGTCATGTCTCTCGAGTGAACCAACCAGTTTCGATGTTTTCAGCCTTCTTTCTCTACTTCTTCATTCGAGTGGAGGTGAAAACGAGCTTTTGAGGATGTTCAGTCACTTGGATGAACCAACTAGTTTTGATGTTTTCGGCCTTCTTTTTCTACTTTTCCCGTCAATTGAAGGTGAAAGCAAGCCTTTGACGATGTCTTGTCTCTCGAGTGAACCAACTAGGTAGTTTTGACGTTTTCGACCTTCTTTCTCCACTTTTTCAATCGATTGAACAACAAGATTAGTAAGACTTCATCAAATTCTTGTCTTCGAGTACACTTTCACAGCTTCTTAGCAGACTCATATATATTCGAAACCCTTTTTCTACCTTCTTCAGGCACAGGTGGTACACTGCTACCTGTTTCATGTTCTATAGAGACTTTTCGAGATCGACATTTTGCCTTCCTTACTGCCTTATCTGTTTAACGCGGTTTTACTGTACGGTGATGAGTCTGTAATTAAGTTTAGAATTCCGATGATAATCTTACCCTTCTCCAATTTCCTATTTGCGAGGTTTTCCGATATGTCGCCTAGAACCCGTTTATCTAACCTATTGTTACTCAAATTAATGAAAAAATTCGGAATCATATTCAAGTAGAATTGAATATCAAAACGTACAGAATGGCGCTTGCAGATTTCAAATCCGAGTTCTCAATCATGAGAAAATGGGAAATCAAAATGTGATAAGACGCTACTTGGCTGCGGATTCGTTAACTAAACCCGCGACACATTGCATTAAAGTATAACCCAAGAAAAGAACAAAATTCATTCATGTCAGGAGGAGACACCCCTTAACACATTTCAGATCATACTGGAAATATAGTAAGATGGATATGGAACAGGTATGTGGATTTTCATTGAAGTATATAAGATAAGGCTCTGAATGCTGGGGATGATCGATAAAAGAGATATATAGGTTGTTTCATATGTCTGTGAGAGCTCGGGAAAAAATTAATGGTTCGAAAAACACTTTGGCGGGTTTTGCATCATAAGAAAATATTATGGCTGAGTGGGAATGAAATGATTTCAACTCAACTCTGTCACAATATGATGGGAGAATAATGGATGAAAGAGATGCCCCACTCACGATAAAAATAAGGATTAAGATCATCCTGACGTTATTGTTCCCTGGATAAAACGTTCGTCAGGAGAATTTCTACTTGAGAATTTCGACGTCTGTATGATTGGAATCAGGACGTGAACAATTGAATCTGGAAAATCGGATGTCACTGATGAGTTGGGAGCAATAATCGATATATTTTACGTGATCCGACTAGAACCCAATACGGTTCTCTTTTTAGAAGACCATAATGTTTCTTGATTGTTTCAAATGTTTTTACTTAAGTCAGTGAGAAGGTTTTTTTCCGGACTTGCAGCTGTTTCAAAGGCATATAGTTATTCAAGTTAATTGAAAAGTGGTTGCATTATACCGTCGTTCTTTCTGCAGGTGGTCATCAAATATGTTACAAGCTCTCATCTTCGCCCACATGTTAATTATATAAGATCGGGTGACCTAATCCTGCAACAACAACAATACCTTTATTTTGAGAGTTTTCGAGTTTGTTATAGTTAAATTTTAAAATAATAAATTTTAAAAGAAATTTTAAAGAATTTTTGACACCACCGAGAGTTTATTGGGACGAACCGTTCGCTTAAGAGAGTAATTAAGTACCTAATAACCAATGAATTTTCCCTAACGTTTCTTCATCAATTTAGGATAGTGTTCAGTTTTAGCAACAAAATTGAACCACCAAAACGATCAATAATAAATATTAATACGTGTTTATTGTGAAATTAATCAGGACACGTGTGCCCTGCTAATCCAGGCCCTAAGACCCGTACCTCCCTCCAATCGCTCCTGCCCCAGTCCTTAGAGAAGGCAGTTGACAGTTGGTTCTCTCTGAGGGATGGAAGTGGTGAGTCAGAAACACGAGTGTGAATCTCGCAAGAACATCGCTCTAGAAAGTGAGCCAAATTTTAGCTAATCGATTGAAATAATTCCTTGTTCCTTCAAGTAGAATTTCATGTCAACCAGTTGTGTTATCCTAACAACCAAGAATCAAATTTCATATAAAAAGTACCCGCAACTGTGGGATAACGATGTTTTGCTGGGACCCTGGGTTCTTCGCGGGGAGGGGGGGGGGGGTGTCAATGCACAAATATATATAATATAATTTAATTTTTTCGAAATGAGTAGGTAAGGGTTATCTCTCCACCGAACCTTATATCATTCCGAATAATTTCCTAGTCTCTCAACCGAGTATTTGTTGTGGTTTGAACAAACGGGGGAGAGGGTAGGTTGGGCGCCAGCTAGACGCCTTTGAATGTTTTGACTACGGATGGGTATCGATACTCGATATTTCAAAATATCGATACTTTTGAACCGATACTCGATATTTTAGTATCGATACTGCTCTATCCGATATTTTTGAATATCGATACTTTGGATACGATATTTCTACATATCGAATATCGATACTGTTCTTGCGGAAAATTCAACATAATTCAACATAATGGCTGAAAAATGAAGAAAGTAGAGAGGCTTTTGGGTCATTACTCTTTGGTTAAACAAATAACGTTTATATCATGGAGAAAATCACCCTGCTTAGACTTTTGATAGTGAAAAATGAATAAAAATTGTCGAAAAAATTATTTTTCTTGAGAATATTTGATAATATTGATAGTTTGTGACACTAAAGTATCGATACTCGATATTTTAAAATATCGTTACTCATGCCCAACGATACTCAGGATATCGATACTCTGATACGATACAGTATCGATACAAAATATCGATACTTTTATAACGATACTCATCCCTAGTTTTGACTGTTGAAAATGGTTGCTCAATGTCGAGGGACGACTGACCATATGTGTATTCGGAAATATTAGGAAGCTATCACTGGAGTCGCTACACTTGTTATGCCAAGTTTTTACTAGTATTCAATCGGTGAAGCTATGCGCCGAACTCACTTGGCGGAGCTTTTCCTGAACTATCAGGACTCCTGATGCTTGTGGAGCATATATAGCCAAAAAATCTGGTATGGAAGTGTTCTGAAATATTTCTTTGGACAACTTCCTTCCTATTTGGTCCATTTTCAACACCTTGTAGTGAATCTGGTTCAATCCTAATAACCTTCATTTCTCGACCAGTTTCCCCGCTTAGTTTTAACCTCCATGATGACATTTGGACAAGTTGAGAAACTGTTCCAAAACGTAACTCTGAATCAGTACCATTATTATTATTATTATTATTATTATTTTTTTTGATCAATCTGTTAAACTTTGACTAGTCTCCCCCTGAATAAGCCAACCCACTCCCAATAACTCGTAATAAACCCACAATCGCACATCGCTGAATTTCAGTTTGACCGTTATAAACGTACGTTTCCGTAGACGAATTTACCGCGCTCATCAAATGCAAATTGGGGCCGTTCCGCGGTTATTAACGACTTCAGGATTAACTGTATCAGTTATGATCAGGGCCTCGACGTGTAGAAGGAAAGGAAGTGAAGGGGAGGTATTCCGAAATGTGTATTCAATGACTACACAAGCGATGATCAGAGGAGTCGAGGAAATTATGATAATTAACCAGTCAGCTCGCGTAGCCGAATCCGCGTAACGATCTCGTTCCAAAAGCAGGAAGAAGCAGCTCATTGCGCTCCCGCAAATGATACGATGGGTGGCGGGGATTCTCATTATAACCTCCATCGCTCCTGTCTACCTTCACTGAACTCATAGATCAAAAATATTAGCGTACAAATTTTATAATTTTATACAGTCACCAAAACCAAACTCGATAAGTACTCGAAATGTTGAGAAACAAAGCATCGTTTCAACAACCGTATGCAGTTGCTGAAGTTGACAACCTCATGAGGATTGGTAAAGGGAAAGTTAAGTGGAATAAGAAGATCATTCTTTAGGAATAGTTGAGTGATAATAGAAACTATCTCAGTTGGATTTGTTTAATAGAGTGGAGTAGCATTAGTATAACTGTTATTGTAGCAACAAATGATCGTATTCTTAGTGGACCTGGAGGGAGGAAAAACAAAAAAGTCTGCCAAGTTAGATAGATTAGTTAGTTAGTTCGATAGATGACCCGATGTATAGTAGATAATCTCAATGTTCAGGTACCTAACACTACCCTTCATCTTGAAGATCATATGGCGATGTCACTAAATGACATTTATCAATTTTATCAAGTAAATTTTATTTTGACATTTCATCGCGTACTATCCAGAATCCAACCACACAATTCCTGAAAATATCATAGATTTTGGAGGAAAAATGTAAAAGTTATGGCTGTTTCAAAGGTTTAACGTTTGCACATCCGCAGAAGCTATTATCAATCCGGTGACGATGAATTTCAGAGGGAATCATCTACACGCCAACCTGCACAATCTCTGAAGATATATCGTCAAAATCGGAAAGTAACTTCCGTTACAAGGATTTGCTGACAGACAGACATGAACCCAATTGTTCAGGAATGTCTTAAATTCTAAACGCGAGTGAAAATTTCGATATTAAAGAAATTTTTTTTTCAACCTTGAAAATTGGAAGTGCTTCCGCTAACTCGATAGACTCCGAAGCAATAATAAATACAAGATTTCTGCCAGGCGATATCTGAACGCACAGGAGTAGCGGCAAAAACCTCCAGGATAGTTGTTTTAACCGTGTGTGGCTAGGCCCCTGAATATTACACGATGAATTCATCACGATTCAATTAGAAGGTGGGATATATGTGTAGGTAAATGTTTAAAACCCTACAAATTGTTACAAAATGTTTATTGTCCTTCTGTATATATCACTCGTCTGCAAAGAAAACAGATTTGCAATTGTCGCTATACCTACCATCCATATTTTCGCTTCACAACCAAGTTTATTCTGAAGAAATAAACGCTTCACACTCAATTCGAGTTGCTGGTACCTTGATTAGGAAATTTGATTTCTGATTGCTAAGGTCGCAAATTGGGTACAACTAGAAGAAACGAGCAACGATCGCAATTTGGACAGCTGAAATTCGAACTAAAAGTAGGCCTGTTTGCGATTCATACACGTGTTTTTGAATTATTATAATTCCAACCCTTAAATTCTCAAAGGGAGCGAACTGTTGGTTCTGTAGAGCTTTGAATGGTCTCATTCGATTCTAAAAATTCAATCCAATTTTCAATTGATGAAAAATTAATAACATTAAATCAGAAGTTTTGAGGTAGGGTGCTTTGCAAGTTTTTTCAACCCTTAGATGTTACGGACATAAACCAAAAGTTTCAGGGCACAACCAGACCTTAAATGGAGCCCATATAACAAATTTCATCAAAATCGATCCTCGGTAACTAAGGAAAGTGCTGCGCACAAAGTACGGCGGACGGACGGCAAAATTTGTATTCGATTCTACGTACCTTGAAACGTGAACCAACTATTGGGGGGGGGGGGGGGTTAATTTTTTTTCTTGCTGCTGATTGCCGACTCAGAAAAGCAATAACATGATCATGAAAATCAAGATTTTTATTTATTTATTGGTATTAACGGCTTGTATTAAGCCAGTTAAAATGGTCACTCAACAAACACAATTAAAAAAAATTAATAATAATAAATATCATAAGAAGCAATTAATATACAATCAATCAAGATAAAAAATGAAATATAAGAACAATAGGATGGGGGAGAGAAGAGAGAGAGATTGATTGATTGATTGATTGAAGCATTTATTTATTGACTTGCACAAAAATAGAGCCCGAAGGCTCTCTCTACCTTTCTGGCAAGATTATAATTACATAAATCATTTAAAGAAAATAATATCAGTCTTCAAAATACATTGGTAACAAGTAAATAAATATGATTGTATTATTTTAAGAGTTAATCTTTTATAATGGTTACCTAAGTTCATCTAGTGGTTACCATAGTAATGCGTAAATATATATGTATGTGTTCAATACCTTCTAAGTAGTAATTCTCGAAATTTATTCTTAAATAAGATTACAGAGACATTTGAATTAAACAATTCTAAATGTTCATTGTGGACTTTCACCGACTTTATATAAAAAGAGTCCGCATATTTGGCGGTTTGTGAGGTGGCACTTTCATTAAGTTACTTGCTGATCTTGTATTCTTAGTGGGGATTTCACTCATTAATTTAAATTTATCATACAGATACATTGGTGTCTTTGCTTTAAGTACTTTATACAACATCACGCCTGTTCTATAGTCTCTCCATTCTCTAATTTTCATAATCTTTGCTTTTTTGTAATATGGCGTAATATGCTCAGAGATAGGTATATTTAGTGCAAAACGCATGCACGCATTTTGCACCAATTGCAGTTTATCATATAATTCATCTGTTAGGTCAGAGTAAGGGACAGCGCAATAGTCTAAGAATGGAAACAACATTACTTGTACAAGTCTCAACTTCACTTCATTGGGCAAATGATATCCAAGTCTACGAAATTGATACAATCCCTTGTGGACTTTACTGATAACAGTTTGAACTTGTTGTTTCCATGACAGCGTACTATCAAATTCGAGCCCTAGGTTTCTTACTACACTTGCATAATCTAACGTCTCCGTAGCAATCTTCAACGGAGGAAGTGTTTGCAAGTCTATTTGTACCAATATTCGCGGGTTCCCTATCAACATTAATTTGCTTTTACTGGGGTTTATCTTTAATCCATGCGCAATGCACCAACTATTCAGTGATGCGAGATCCTCATTCATTTTCACGATTGCATTTGCTAAATCATATTTATTTGTATCTAAGTACATTTGTAAATCGTCAGCATAAAGAACGTATCTCGCATGCTGTATACTGGTCGACACTCTATTTATAAAAAGTACAAAAAACAAGGCCGACAAAATTGAACCTTCGGGCACCCCTACCACTACATTACACCAGTTCGATTCGTCGCCTAAAGGGGTTTTCACTTTTTGCATTCTACAGCAAAGGTAGGATTCTAGCAGTTTTAATAAGTTGTCCGCTAGCCCAATAGAATATAGTACTGCTATTAATAAATCATGACGTACAGAACTAAACGCTCGTGCGAAATCTATCAGGCACAAAAGTGTTAACTTGCGATCATCCATTGAATTCCGGATGTCATCTGTCACCCTTATTAGTGCAGTCTCAGTGCTGTAACCCCTCCTGAAGCCTGATTGGAACTCATTGAGAATATTATTCGAATATACATGATCACTTATTAAATCATATAAACATCTATCCATAATCTTTCCCATTACACAAAGGTTATTTATCCCACGATAATCACTTGGAGCTACAGGCTTATCTACTTTGTTAAGGGGTAGCACTATAGATTTTTTCCATTGGAGAGGATAGGTACTACTTTGAAGTGCATGATTAAACACATTTTTTCAAAACTGGGCATATTATATCTATGATCATTTTTAATAGGTCAACTGGAATTCCATCGTTCCCACTGCTCCGGATGTGATTAAGGCTAGTGCTTTTTTATTGCATCCTCGGTTATTTCAGAGATTGAGAGTTTCTGTTCTACTGTTACTACTACTGCTTCTTTATAATATGAGATTAGGCCTGGATCGTATAAATTATTATCAAACCTGCATAGATGACTATTCAGAACATCCAAATCAACATTTATATTACACTTGATTTCTTATTTGTTACTAGACCTTGATTGCGTAGAATTTTCCAATAAGTTTTACTAGTTAAACATTGTTTGAATAAATCACGGTAGTGTTTGTTTTTTGCATTTCGAAGCTGCTGCTGAGTTTTATTTCTAAGTTTCTTGTATGCTAAGCGATCCCCATCTGTTCTGGTTCTCAAATACTTCTTTAATGCTTTGTCACGCAGTGACATTAGATTTCTAATTTCATCATCTATCCACGGTGCAGGAGGTCGGCTGACTTTGACTCTTTTAATGGCATGTGTTTATTCAACAGTGATGTTAGGTTTTTGGTGAG
>CM019182.2:27493344-27531922 GCA_009739505.2 Apolygus lucorum | reverse complement strand
TTTTTATTGTGCACCGAATTTTCACTTTATGAGGAAAAGCATTTTCGAAAACGATTACGTGGTTCACATTACTGCCAAAGTTGGCAATTTGAGACCAGAAAAATCGATTTTGAATTTATTGCAATGATTAAGATAAAATATAACCAAACCAAAACACAGATTTACGTGACTCAGTTTTGAAAAATAGTGTAAACACGTTCCACACTTGAGTTCATCAACATGAGAAAATCGAGCATTTTTTCTAGGTTTAAGCATCCTTTCGTGCTCTACAAGGAAGTAGCGCACTGTAAAAGAATTATTCCAGAACGGTATTTTCATGAAATTTGACAAAGAATTTGAATCTGTTTTAAAAATGGCGGGGGAGGGGGGTTACCATTGACTTTTTTCTAACCCTTCAAATAAAGGAGATAAAAATATTATGTGCTTCATTTTAGAAACATCCTGTATATGTGTACATTTAGCTTCATCCACAGTGCGTGGGTGACTGGGCTCCTCGATCCCTCACTCGAAACTGCCCATTCATCGGACCAACCGCGATTCTCCCACTGGTCCACCACAATAGACTCACTCAAAGCTCCCAGTCCATTATCCAGGGCATTATCCTCTCAGGCCCGAAAAATCAAGGAAGCATTGAAAAGACGTCGTGCGCTGCGCCTTTGACCGCCCTTGGCATTACCGCGGTACTCAGTGTGTGAAGGAGAAGGCGGAAACTCAACTACAAGAGCGTAATTTTTCCCCTCTGCGGCATCAACAACAAAACAAGCTGCTATTATAATAGAGAGGTAATGGTCTATCGATAGATAGCGATCGTTTGGGATTTCGTGCAGACTAAACTTTTGAAGATGATGTTTTGTATCCTTCATGAAGACGTGGGAGCAGCGAGATCAACGTAAATCATATACAAGAACTAATATTAGCTATCATTATTAGTCGTCGATCCAACCAAAAAAAGAAAAAAAAACGGTAATTCATCATTTAATGGAAGGTCATATAGTGAGTCAATATTGATACAATCTTAGAAGATCCCGATTCTTCTAGCGAGATTCTTCTAGGTATTGTAGACAATACCTTTGTTAGGTAATGCGTCAGTAGTCGACAAGGGGAGTTTGAACTTTCAGATTACATTTTTTTTATAGAGAAATTTAGGTTTTCGTCCCAAAACGTGCCATTTATTGGCTTTGTGCTTGGGATGGTGATTTTATCAAATTATGCTCGTTTGGTATCTACGTACCCCGATCCTCTTCATTGCATTTAATTTGTCCTTTTAAATACTTAACTCGTACCATAAGTTTATGATGGACTAAAAACCCGACTAATGTACTGATAGATCCAAAAATTAACCAGTGCGATTGACGAACCAGGCGTTGCATGACCGAAAATCACAAATACCAGGAACTAATCACAGAGGGATTACGTGATTAAGAAGATCTTACAGACGAGAAGAAGCAAGGTAGGTTACCTACGTAGTAGACCGGTGTGTTCGATCTGGCCATCAGTGACGACTTACCTGAAACAAAAATGAGTACATTTTCAAAATTGAACCGAAAGATTTAAGGGGAAGGGGATTTTTTTATACGCCCTAGCTTGAAAACTAGGATATAATTTGTTTTGTTTAATTGAAATATTATTCAATTTTGGTTTATTATTTTCAATAATGAACTTTTGGAATTGAACTATAAAAAAAGAACTCCCTAACCCCCCCCCCCCACACACACACCCAAAAAATTTGATGGTTTAAGTTACAAGACATGTAGAATCCAAAAATGAGATGGAAATTTTCCGTCCGTACGTACGACGTAAGCGGCAATTTTCCCATCTCCCGTGGACCAATTTTGATGAAATTTTGGATACCGGCTCTATTTGCGGTCTACTTTTGTCCCGAAGGCGTTGGTCGTTGTCAGTCACTACTAATGGGGGAAAACTTTTTCAAAACACCCTGGCAAAGAAAGTTTTGGTATACAGTTATTGTTTTTTCATTTATTTAAAATAACTTTTAAGAATTTTTCAACACCTTAAGATAATTATTTACCTAAATAATAAATGTTTTATTAATAGTAAATTTTAAGATAGCATTAAATTTTGAAAAACTAATTAAACCACCAAAACGATCAATTAATGTTAAACGCGAGTTTATTGTGAAATGTATCTGAACACGTGGGTCCCTTTAGCCTTGCCTTAAGGACCAAAACCACTCCCCTCCCACCTACCCCTAGATGGGGAGGAAGGAGCCTTGTTCTTCGTCGACGGGTGCTCGATACAAAAAAATAAACCATTATGAAATACCCGGAAAATAACACCTAAATTCAACCATGTCACACCAGGGGCATGGATTGAAAGCAAACAGACAGACATGGACTTATGTTGTTGAAGTAGCTGAAATGCAAAATGGGAGTGGACATTTTGATTTTGGAAAACACACTTTTCGGTTTATTATTTTCGTTAATGAACCTTTGGAATCGTCCAAGAGAAAATTTTTAACCCCCCCACCCCTCAACATCAAAATTTTGTTGGTTTACGTTTCAAGGTAGGTACCTACGTGGAATCCAAAAACGCTGCAAATCATTGCCCAAAGGTTTATTATTTTCTGTAAAGATCCCTCCCTACCAACCATAGGAACCTACTACCTACTAGGGATTATGTGGTCGGGAAATTTCATTGATAGCTGCGAATGCGCCAACGTGAAATTCTTAAATTAACCTGACTTCTACATTTTCCATTCGACTTCGATGAGATTTTCAAGTGGCTGTGTGGTTGAAACTCTAGATTTCCTATGAGTGGCATATTCACGTGATCATCAAATTTGGAGAGTAGTGATAGGCACTTGTATTATCTACCACCTAAACAATCAGGTTTAGCATACGGGAAAAGTATGTTCCACATGCCAGACGTTTTTGACCTGCAGCACGAATACAAAGCTTCCTTATCTTGATAGATGATGAAGCATAGAGAACCTTCGTGTGATAATAAGAAAAAGTTCCCATACGATACTTTTCACTAATTCTTCAAACAATCACAGGTGGTACATCATTAGAAATGAAAAACCTCTGGTCACCACAGATGCATTCTACTCAAAATTCACCAGAGCTGCAACAGAGAGGATGCAGTGGACCTGACAATTATCTCGAGATCACCG
Organism: Apolygus lucorum; assembly: GCA_009739505.2. NCBI lineage: Eukaryota > Metazoa > Arthropoda > Insecta > Hemiptera > Miridae > Apolygus > Apolygus lucorum. Next base: position 27,528,789 of record CM019182.2, on the reverse strand, counting down.
TCAAGTGATTCAGTGAAACGCTCCTTCTGAAGCATGATACACATCGCCGTACCTCGGAGGCCGGCCTTGGTCATTGTCAAGGTAGTCGGGGGTCGTGGAACCGCGCTGGGGCGTGTCAGGAGTCTGTTTATGGATCCGTGACTCGAATCTCCGACCGACCGCGTCATTACGTGATTTTACCCCGGTCATTGTTTGCGTTGCGCAACCCCTCGAGTGGAAGAGCTCTCGGATCCGGAAAATATACGGAGTGTTTCGGAACATGGTAATTTATGAGTGATTTTCAAGGGGGACCTCACTCGGTCCTGCCCTGAACAGTTCGATGCTATCGTGGTTGATGTCCGATTGGGGGAGAGTCAAGCCCCTGATCGGACTCGCGACAGCAGCGACCCTACCGAGAATACCAGGACACTTTTATCAACTGTCCCACCGTCGAAATTCAAAATCCGTGTCTGATAAAAATTGCATTGATTTTACATTTGAAGGAATTTTCTTTAAATTACTTTTTATGGTCGTTCGAAAATTTATCTGGGAAAAACAGTCATTGATGTCAATTTGACTCAGAACTCGAGATGATAGACCACTAATGATGGGGGGTTGAATAATACAATGGTTGCTGCTATGAACTCTCCTTTATCAGAAAATACGAGAACACCCATTCTTCTCTCAGCACACTATCACATTTATAGTGGCAAGAAAATCACATTGACTAGAAATTTATATAATATATAAATTAAATTAGAACATAATTAATTAAAACATATTATGTTTTAAATTTAATAGTAGGTACATAGGCAATTTATGCAAAAAGTAAGGGTAACTACCTTTAAAAAGAGTGGTAGGTACTTTGGTAGTTGAACGATATCAGTTAATCGTTTTATTTGTACAAAAACACAAAATATAACATGCATATCCTTAACTTCAAATAAATGGGAGGTAAAACATACTTGGAAGCAAAAGTTTTATTACCTACACCTACGTAGACTTAGACAGAAACTTAGAAAAACTCGCGACTTTGGTGTGTTTCAACTACGCGTGCGGATGACGTTTGATAATCAGGTTGGCCCTAGTCAGATCAGACTTGTCACCGTTACTATGTGGGTTGGCCCTTCTCTCTCCGATTGGCCTGTCAGGTCTACCAGAACCGGGGTTCATGTAATGTGACAGTCCTCTGAATAAGTAATGGATTGCGCCGGGTGTCATTTTGAAAAATCATAGGAATGTAGCAGCTACGAACCTAAAACGAACTGTAAAAACGCGCCAAAATATTACAACGGTTTGTTATTAAAACACAGCTTTTTCTACCAACAAAACATCGTTATCACATCGTTATCCCAACGTTGTCGGTGCTTTCGACTCTTTATGGATTACTTGAAACCGCAAGTAAGTTTCATAATATTGTATTCGAAGAAAAGAGGAAAACGCTGCAAATAATTACACAATCTATATAGATCGATCGCCTGCAAACAACACAGCTTTGGCATTGTCACTACCAACCAACCCCATTTTTGCTTCACAATGAAGTTTAAATTGAAGAAATGAACAATTCACACTTAATTCAAATAAATAGTTGAGGGTGCTTTTTTCGACTTTTTCAGTCGATTAAAGGTGAAAACAAGCCTATGAAGACGTCTTGTCTCTCGAGTGAACCAACTAGTTTTGATGTTTTCGACCTTCTTTCTCCACTTTTCCAGTCAATGGAAGGTGAAAATGAGCCTTTGAAGACGTTTTGTCTCTCGAGTGAACCAACTAGTTTTGATGTTTTCGACCTTGTTTCTCGACTTTTCTAGTCAATCGAAGGTGAAAATGAGCCTTTGAAGATGTCTTGTCTCTCGAGTGAACCAACTAGTTTTGATGTTTTCGACATTCTTTCTAGACTTTTTCAGTCGATTAAAGGTGAAAACAAGCCTATGAAGACGTCTTGTCTCTCGAGTGAACCAACTAGTTTTGATGTTTTCGACCTTCTTTCTCCACTTTTCCATTCGATTGAACAACAAGATTAACGAGACTTCTTCAAATTCTTGTTTTTATTTTCAATCGAGTACACTTTTACAGCTGCTGAGCTGACTCATGTATATTCGAACCATCTCTAGGCACAGGATGGTTCTCTTTTACCTTCTTTAGACACAGGCTGTACACTGCTACCTGTTTCACGCTTTTCTAGAGACCTTCCGAGGTCGACATTTCCGCCTTCCTTACTGCCTCATCAGTTTTATGCGGTTTTACTGAACGGTGATGAGTCTTAATTAAGTTTAGAATTCCAATGATAATACCCTTCTCCAAATTCCTATTTGTGAGGTTTTCCGGAATGTCGCCTAGAACCCTGTTTATTCAAACTATTGTTACCCAAAATTAATGAAAAAACGTGGAATCACATCTACTCAAACAGAGTTGAACTAACAAAACCTACAGAACGGCGCTTGCAGATTTCAAATCCGAGTTCCCAGTCATGAGAAAATGGGAAATCAAAATGTGATAATTTAAAGACGCTACTTGGCTGCGGATTCGGAAACTAGGTAAACCCGTGACACATTGACTTAAAATAGAACCCAAGAAAAGAACGAAATTCATTGATGTCAGGAGGGGACATCCCTGAAAACATTTCAGATCATACCGGACATATACCTAGTATGGATAAGGAACAGGTATATGGATTTTCATTGAAGTATATAAGATAAGGCTCTGAATGCTGGGGATGATCGATAAAAGAGACATATAGGTCGTTTCATATGTCTTTGAGTGTTCAGGAAAAAATTGATGGTTCGAAAAACACTTTGGCGGGTTTTGCATCATAAGAAAATATTATGGCCGAGTGGGAATGAAATGTTTTCAACTCAGCTCTGTCACAATATGATGGGAGAATAATGGAAGAAAGAGATGCTCCACTCACGATAAAAATGTGGATTAAGATCAACCTGACGTTATTGTTCTCTGGATAAAACGGTTCGTCAGGAGAATTTCAACGTCTGTTTGATTAGCATCAGGACGTGAACAATTGAATGTAGTTAATCGGATATCACTGATGAGTTGGGATCAATAGTCGATAAATTTTACATTGTCCGACTAGAACGGTTCAAGTCCTACAGAACAATATTATGATGAAACGAAATATCTACTAAGTTACCACGAAGTTTAATTAAAAACAACATTTCCAAATGTTTCAACAATTTTTGTACTTTCATCATTCATAGGCAAGCAAACAAATAATGTGATGTACGTATCGATACATATTTTTTTAAGAAGACAATGCGCTTAATTCAAATAATTATGTTGTTGCAGGATTAGGTCACCCAATCGTATATACTTAACATATGGGCGAAGATGAGATCTTGTAACATGTTTGATGACCACCTGGGGAGTGGCGTCTCCTCCTGGCAAACATAGCAAACACTGTTTGCGGGAACTTTGCGGGACTGTGTTCAATGAGAGATGGTGGTCAGCGGGTAGGTGGTGGGTGGGGGGGAGGGGGGGCAGGACGGTGTCTAGTATTGCTATACCTCCACTACTACAGCATCAGCCAAGGCAAACAATGGAGGAGCTGTCTCCTGACCTTGAAAGCAGAGAAACTTGGAAGATGAGCCATGGATACTGATTAACCCCCGCACGGCAAGACATGAAATATCCATCCACCCTCATTATCTCACCACCACTCAGTAATTTAAATCATTCATTAGCAACCAGTAATCAAATATATTAATGGAAGAATTCTTTATTTCTTCGAATGGAGTGTGAAGAGTTTATTTCATCAAAACAAACTCGATTATGAAGTGAAATTATTCTTGGTAGGTTGTGACAATGGCAAAGCTGTGTTCTTTGCTGAAGCTTGATCTATACAGAAAAATAATAAACCTTCGTGTAATAATTGGCTGCGTTTTTCATATCTGTTTACTCCTATAAGACTGGCCAAGCTGTTTGCCTGACGAATATTATCACCTGACGCCCCTGCACCTGCAGAAATAACGACGGTATAATGCAACCATTTTTCAATTAACTTAAATAACTATATGCCCTTGAAACAACATCAAGTCCGGGAACGAACTTTCTCACTGACCTCAATAAACAAATTTGAAGACAATCAAGAATCAAGTAATTAGCACGGTAGAAGATAAGACAGATGACAAGACACGTATCAAGGCACGTCTTCCGTCTAGAAGAAGTCTCAAGAATACAATACGAAACCTCCAGACCTTTATTTATCTTAAACCTTTCACTCTGCTTATTAAAAATTCTCCTCCAGAGCTGGAACATAACATTCGTTCATCCTGTGCAAAACCAGTAAAGGAATATTGGAAAAGGAAAGGTTGAACAACATGGAGTTGTAATTCTGGTTTATTGTTTGCATTGATACACTTTTAGAATTGAGCAAGAAAAATAAATGTTAGCCCCTAAAAATGTCTTATTTAACGTTTCAAGATATGTAAAATACGAAAACCAAATACAATTTTTTTTTTTCGTCCGTCCGCCGTACGCGGCACAGCCCAGCGACAGATTTTGATGACATGAGTGCTCCGAAACTTTCGGTTATTGTCAGTCACTTCTAGGGTGTAGAAAGCGGGGAAAAGGTTTTCAAAACGCCCTAGCTTGAAAACTTTCGATACACAGGTGTTGTCTTTTCATCAAGTTAATATAACGGCGATTTACAGAATTTTTGACACCACCCAGAGCTTTTTGGGACGAACCGTTCGCTTAAGAGAGTAATCAAGTACCTAATAATCAATGAATGGGGGTGCGCCTTAATTTTTTTTTAGATTTTTAATCGAAAGGAGACTACATTCTGAGAATTTTGGCGCCAACCGCGACCTTCTAGCGTGAGTAGATCTGTGATTCTATGATTTTTCAAAGTTTCGACCGTTTATGACGTCACGCGCCCCTCTCGCCTGGGGGGGACCCCTTAGCCCTCTGTGACGTCATAAACGGTCGAAACTTTAAAAATTCATAGGAAAAGATTTACACACGCTAGAAGGTCGCGGTTGGTACCAAAATTCTCAGAATGAGGTCTACCTTAGATTAAAAATAACAATAAACAGTTTTTCCTACCTAGGCGCACACCCTATTTTCCCTTACGTTTCATCATCAATTTAGGATAGTGTTCAAATTTTAGCAACAAATTGAACCACCAAAACGTGTTTATTGTGAAATTAATCAGGACACATGTGCCCTGCTAATCCAGGCTCTAAGACCCGTACCTCCCTTCAATCGCACCTGCCCTAGTCCTTAGAGAAGGCAGTTGACAGTTGGTTCTCTCTGAGGGATGAAAGTGGTGAGTCAGAAACACGAGTGTGAATCTCGCAAGAACATCGCTCTAGAAAGTGAGCCAAATTTTAGCTAATCGATTGAAATAATTCCTTGTTCCTTTAAGTAGAATTTCATGTCAACCAGTTGTGTTATCCTAACAACCAAGAATCAAATTTTATATAAAAAGTACCCGCAACTGTGGGATAATGATGTTTTGCTGGGATCCTGGGTTCTTCACGTAGGGAGGTTGGGGGGGGGGGTCAATACACAAATATATATAATATAATTTAATTTTTTCGAAATGAGTAAGGGTCATCTCTCCACCGAACCTTATATAATTCCGATTAATTTCCTAGTCTCTCAACCGAGTAATTGTTGTGGTTTGAAAAAACGGGGGAGAGAGTAGGTTGGGCGCCAGCTAGACGCCTTTGAATGTTTTGACTGTTGAAAATGGTTGCTCAATGTCGAGGGACGACTGACCATATGTGTATTCGGAAATATTAGGTAGCTATCACTGGAGTCGCTACACTTGTTATGCCAAGTTTTTACTGGTATTCAATCGGTGAAGCTATGTGCCGAACCCACTTGACGGAGCTTTTCCTGAACTGTCAGGACTTCTGATGCATGTGGGGCATGTATAGCCAAAAAATCTGGTATGGAAGTATTCTGAAATATTTCTTTGGACAACTTCCTTCCTGTTTGTTCCATTTTCGACACCTTGTTGTGAATCTGGTTCAATCCTGATAACCTTCATTTCTCGACGTTTCCCCGCTTAGTTCTAACCTCCATGATGACATTTGGACAAGTTGAGAAAATGTTCCAAAACGTAACTCTCCACGGCTTTGATCAATCTGTTAAACTTTGACTAGTCTCCCCTGAATAAGTCAACCCACTCCCAATAACTCGTAATAAACCCACAATCGCACATCGCTGAATTTCAGTTTGACCGTTATAAACGTACGTTTCCGTAGACGACTTTACCGCGCTCATCAAATGCAAATTGGGGCCGTTCCGCGGTTATTAACGACGTCAGGATTAACTGTATCAGTTATGATCAGGGCCTCGACGTGTAGAAGGAAAGGAAGTGAAGGGGAGGTATTCCGAAATGTGTATTCAATGACTACACAAGCGATGATCAGAGGAGTCGAGGAAATTATGATAATTAACCAGTCAGCTCGCGTAGCCGAATCCGCGTAACGATCTCGTTCCAAAAGCAGGAAGAAGCAGCTCATTGCGCTCCCGCAAATGATACGATGGGTGGCGGGGATTCTCATTATAACCTCCATCGCTCCTGTCTATCTTCACTGAACTCATAGATCAATAATATTAGCGTACAAAATTTTATAATTTTATACAGTCACTAAAACCAAACTCGATAAGTACTCGAAATGTTGAGAAACAAAGCATCGTTTCAACAACCGTATGCAGTTGCTGAAGTTGACAACCTCATGAGGATTGGTAAAGAGAAAATTAAGTGGAATAACATCTCAAGATCATTCTTTAGGAATGGTTGAGTGATAATAGAAACTTTCTCAGTTGGATTTGTTTAATAGAGTGGAGTAGCATTAGTATAACTGTTATTGTAGCAACAAATGATCGTATTCTTAGTGGACCTGGAGGGAGGAAAAACAAAAAAGTCTGCCAAGTTCTATAGATGATCCGATGTATAGTAGATAATCTCAATCTTCAGGTACCTAACACTATCCTTCATCTTGAAGATCACATGGCGATGTCATTTATGACGATGACATTAATCAATTTTATCAAGTAAATTTTATTTTTACATTTCATCGAGTACTATCCAGAATCCAACCACACAACTCCTGAAAATATCATAGATTTTGAATGAAAAATGTAGAAGTTATGGCTGTTCCAAAGGTTTAACGTTTGCACGTCCGCAGAGGCTATTATCAATTCGGGGACGATGAATTTCAGAGTGATCATCTACACGCCAACCTGCACAATCCCTGAAGATATATCGTCAAAATCGGAAAGTAACTTCCGTTACAAGGATTTGCTGACAGACAGACATGAACCCAATTGTTCAGGAATGTCTTAAATTCTAAACGCGAGTGAAAATTTCGATATTAAAGAAATTTTTTTTTCAACCTTGAAAATTGGAAGTGCTTCCGCTAACTCGATAGACTCCGAAGCAATAATAAATACAAGATTTCTGCCAGGCGATATCTGAACGCACAGGAGTAGCGGCAAAAACCTCCAGGATAGTTGTTTTAACCGTGTCCTGGCGAGGTGTGTGGCTAGGCCCCTGAATATTACACGATGAATTCATCACGATTCAATTAGAAGGTGGAATATATGTGTAGGTAAATGTTTAAAACCCTGCAAATTGTTACAAAAATGTTTATTGTCACTATACCTACCATCCATATTTTCGCTTCACAACCAAGTTTATTCTGAAGAAATAAACGCTTCACACTCAATTCGAGTTGCTGGTGCCTTGATTAGGAAATTTTATTACTGATTGCTAAGGTCGCAAATTGGGTGCAACTAGAAGAAACGGAAAACGATCGCGATTTGGTCAGCTAAAATTCGAACGAAAACTAGGCCTATTTTGCGATTCTTACACGTGTTCCTGAATTATTATAATTCCAACGCTTAAATTCTCAAAGGGAGCGAACTGTTGGTTCTGTAGAGCTGTGAATGGTCTCATTCGATTCTAAAAATGCAATCCAATTTTAAATTGATGAAAAATCAATAACTTTAAATCATAAGTTTTGAGGTAGGGTGCTTGCAAGTTTTTCAACCCTTAGATGTTACGGACATAAACCAAAAGTTTCGGGGCACAACCAGACCTTAAATGGAGCCCATATAACGAATTTCATCAAAATCGGTCCCCGGTAACTAAGGAAAGTGCTGCGCACAAAGTACGGCGGACGGACGGCAAAATTTGTATTCGATTCTACGTACCTTGAAACGTGAACCAACAGATTTTTTTTTTTGAGGGGGGGGGGTTAATTTTTTTTCTTGCTGCTGATTGCTGACTCAGAAAAGCAATAACATGATCATGAAAATCAAGATTTTTATTTATTTATTGGTATTAACGGCTTGTATTAAGCCAGTTAAAATGGTCACTCAACAAACACAATAAAAAAATAATAATAATAATAAATAACATAAGTAGCAATTAATATACAATCAATCAATATAAAAATGAAATATAAGAACAATAGGATGGGGGAGAGAAGAGAGAGAGAGAGAGAGAGAGAGAGGAAAACCGCAACATGAACGCTAACTGAGCACAAGAAAATCAAATAGAATGGAGATAATAAATTGTACAGACGACTTTCAAGAGATTGCTTGTTCTCTCGAAAAATGGAATAGATTATTGTAGAATTTATTACTGTTTCTATAAATAATACACTCAATTACTTATTACACCAACAATGATGGGTAAAGCAACCCATCAAACGAGTGAACATTTAAAACGTTTAGAAAAATCATTATGATATTAGATTTCCTAAACGCTAGGAGGTGTTTATGCATCCCAATTGTAAATCAAAAGTACCTCTTGACCAATTCCCAAGTGTAAGGGAGAAATTTCAGAATTTACTTTAATTTATTGTTAGTAAAAACGCGAATTTTCGCCTAAATTTCAGGAAATCTGTCTTGGAGCAAACAAAATTTATTTACTCTAAACTGTGCGTATTTCAGAAAATCATCCTTCTGCAATATGCTTTTCAACGGTATAATTAAACGAATTTATGAAAAAAATTCCTCTGAGTTCTCTTGGAGAAAAATGTTTCTCGAAGCTCTGGTGACTCCATGGATGGTCGAAATGATGGACGTTTTATTTTTAGCAGATATCTTCATCGTTAACCCGGAACTTTCAAACTTTATTTTCATTGAGCCTCAATCGACCTCAAAACCTGATAGCTGCTTACCCGTTCCTATTGATGTAAAGAGCTTCATAATGAGGCAGTCCATCAACAAATGACGCTACTTCTTCCTCTTTGACACGTATAAATAGGTGTTCAAGACCCGGTAAGAGCATCATTCACCGACAAGTGAATTCCGAAACATCTCGAAATGGCCGTTCTTAAATTTTTCGTGAGTACCTTTTCTGTTATTCAAGTTATTTTTTGTTTTTAGTATTATTTTCAATTCGACGAATTTACTTGGATAACCCGTTTGTTGAGATGCTTGCTGAATTTCAAAATAACAAATTTCAAAATATTCCCTTGACGCAGAGCAAATTCCTTATACAATACCCGATCCTCCGCATTGAATTTTATTTTAAAATCAAGATGAAAATTACTCGCTATTACATAAACAAAATGTTGTCGAATGTAACATTATAAGGAACAAGAATCCAAGATTTGCTCATTATACATATATCTTTCAAGAACTCCCAGTGGATTCTAAGTTCAACTCAGAAGTATCCTTTTCTCAAAGGACCTCATTGAAGAGATAAGAATTAGCTATACTTGTAGTTAGTGATTTTATAAGCAATTACATGTTCCATGTAATGTTACATGTTGTGCTTCAGCTTGTTGCCTCATTCGTGGTGGCTGGAGTATTCGCTGAAGAACTCCCCAGGGGATCCCGGCTGAAGAAGGACTTGCTTCTGAGGTCAGACTACATTTCCCCAGCTTTCCCTGCTGCTCCGGCGATTGCTCCAGCTTTCCCTGCTGCTCCGGCGATTGCTCCAGCTTTCCCAGCTGCTCCAGCGATTGCTCCAGCTTTCCCAGCTGCTCCAGCAATTCCCGCCGTCGCTGCTCCAGTGATCCCAACCACCCGGGTCATTCCTGCTGTGCACACCTTCCCAACGGCGTACTCGTCATCGTACAGAATCGACTACCCACGCTCTATCATCAACCCAGGTTTCCACTCCTACTTATACTAAATGGAAACTGATGATTTTCACACACATTACAACAGAAACTCGTGAACACTCGAGTGTCCAAATCATAACCCATCTTCAGCTCTTCATAAACTGTTCCTCAAAACTCCCAACACATAAAACAATGTACCTCGTCTATGACAAAATTACAATAGTAATGTGATATCCAGAAAGAAAGCTTGATCATTATTATTTATCTACCTTCAGTACCTTCCACGTCTGTGATTGACTAAGTTGTACCTACCCATCTACATAATATGTAGATAATGGTAATATAATATGTAGATAAAATGCCTAATATAGTCGGAGAGCGTCAAAGTGATGACCCGTCCTGCCATGTCAAATAAAATATTATTTTATTTGACACGGCAGGACGGGTCATCACTGTGTCGCTCTCCGACCATATTAGGCGATGGAGAAAGAAGTAGGAACCTCCACAATACGGAGATAATATCTTGGAACAATAAAGCAGGTGAGGAACACTTTATCTTGGAAGAGATGTTGAGTAAGGAATAGTAAAAATTTAATTTTGTGGAGGCTTCTGTGAACCTCTTAGTCTATTCCATAGCTTAAGCAGATCCATCAGGTTAGCGTTAAACATCAAGCACCATCAGATACATCGGATTACATAGTTTTTCAGGTTCATAATCGATATGTTGATAGTTGCAGACCTGGTAGAAATGTCAACATGAGGTTTGAATGATTTATTCCACGCGTGAACTCACAAGTCATAATGATCGTCTCAGTCGACAAAAAATTAATTAAGTAAAACTCCCTTTGATCCACCCTCTAAATGTAGCAAAAATATCGCACAAATTTATTCTGCAGAGGCCTCAGGTGATAAGAGATGCCCTCTATCCGCACAAGAAAATGCAATAACTCATTTACCTGAGAGGTATATTGAAATCTTCGAATATCTCAGGATTGTCACAAAGGTAAAAGTAAATACATTTTATGTATTTATACATTTAAATACATTTATGTATAAATACATTTTATGTTCATATGAGAAAAATACGAGCTCTATAAATATTTGTAAATTGTCCACCCCACTCGAAACTACTCCTTTGCATTTGCAGTAATTCAATTTTTTGGTTTACCTTTCATTTTTAATACAAAACCTTGGGAACTAAGCAAGGAAAAAAATTGTGACACCCTCAAAACTTCATGATTTCAAAACGATAAAACGTTTCAAAGCATGAAAAATCCAAAAATAAGATAAAAACTTTTCCGTCCGTCCGCTGTACTCGGTACTTTCCCCAGTTCCCATGGACCGATTATGATGAAATTTGGTTTATCGGCTCCATTTGGGGTCTAGTTGTCCCCCAAAGCTTCTGATTGTCAAACGGGTAAAATGTGGGTGAAAACATTTTCAAAACGCCCTAGCATGAAAACTTTCGTAATAGGTACAGGTATCAGGGCTTTTTCATTAATTTAACATTGTGACGTAGATTTTATCTGGATAGATGAGTATGACAAATAATGAGAGGAAAATTATAAATAACGTGGCCATGAAAAATTGAAATTTAATCTTACTTTTGAGCATATAGGTAGTTGAGCAGGCATTGGCCACTTCAACTCTGCGCTATTTGGGATAAGGGTAGTTCGAGTCCTTCCAATGTCGGAAGAAATTTCAGGAAATCAGGTTGTCTTCGAGCGGTATGGCTGGTTGCAGAACATAATGGTCCGCGAGTGGTTGGTACTCGTTTTTCACAAGTGTCAGTCAATATAAAATTGACAATTTAGTTCCTACTGATGCACTGTTTGTATGTTGATTCTCAAATCCAGAAATTGTCAATATTTGCCTTAGATGTAAAAAGAAGGCAGGAAGGGCACACGCCCTCCTAAAATGGAGCCTGCAAGAGTTGAAACCCATTATGAACTCAAACATCCGCTCTCTGGGGTATAGAAACTCCGATAGCTCAGTCTCAGCTGATAAGACTGCAGATGCACATGCTAAATTATGTCTAATAAAGCTATTCAGCATGGCATGGCAACTTCTCTCTTGAGAAAATGTCACTGTCACGCCTGTTGTCGAGTGAAGGCGAATGTCTTCTCGACGGCTTGATGATTTACATTGGTCCCTACTCAACAAGGGTGCAGGATGGAGGAGCACTATCTGCCCGGCGCGTTTCCGCTCTATCGTTTGCAGGAGTGCATAGGAGATTTGCTCAGCCGCTTTCCTTGGCGCGACAGCCGCAGACCGAAGGGAAGCGGTACATTTACCTAGTGGTTAGTTGGGGAAGACAACTCCTAGGTAAGATGGGAGCAGAGATCGGCGACCTAAGGCGAACCGAGGTCTCCTAGGAACTTGGGGCTTCCAAATGAGGCGAAGAAACAAGAAATGAACAAGTCAAATTGTTGTGGTAGAATGCATGAGGAGGAAGTTCTGAGTCGTACTTTTATATTACTGTTGACAAGGTAAAGGGAGATTGGAGGAGGGTGAAGTCAGATGACGTGTTCTACCCTTGTACCTCACTCAGGGGTTCCCTTATGTCCTTTATTTGAGAACTAAGATGTATGAGTAAATGAACATTACAAACTCCATATAAAGTAATCCGTTGAGCATAAGAAATTGAACAAGCTAAAATCAGTGAACACCAAGTCAACATGAGCCTTCTAAGCACCTAGGTACTCATTTCACCTACCCCAGGAGTCAGACTGCACTGTCGTCACTTCTTTCTTTGGGTATTAGCGGGCAAGATAACTGGCTGTTCGCCACCCGTGTTGCCTATGTATCTGGGTTTCCTATGGGTCTGTTTAGATCAAATATCGGCACAAAAAATTAATCTGCTTGACAGGTCATTAAATGCCCTCCAGTCCCAACTGCTTCATCATATGTACAAATTTTGTACATATGATGAAGCAGTTGGGACTGGAGATCGGCTCCAGTCGAACTGCTGATGAGCTATTGAAAGAAGTGTCCTACCCAAGTTAGTGAAGTCAGTTGGATTGAATTTACAAGACCCATTTATGTAACTGTCGCTCTGGTTACCAAAATTGTAGCACTTCTTGCTTTCTCATCAACGAAGGCAGGGCCAATCAATCAACATTTGGCTGGGGAGGGGGGGAGGGACCAGGTAAGTATACAAAATGGAATTTCACAGGAGAGCATTTTAAAGCTTCAAATGTTATTTCTAATTCAGAAATCCACAGTTCCACTTCAACCTACCATTTTTTCACGAAAGTACTTATCTTAAAAATGAAATGATAGCTCCAACTGCCCCTCAAATCATAATATGAAGTCTGAAAATTTGGTTGCTCGTAACCAAGTAAGTATGGAAATTAGACTGCACGTAACCGTACTGAACGTAAGATATTATCTTAATGGTAAATTCAATGGTTTTTTACATATTTTTGAGTTACCTGGTTACGTGCAGTCTAATTTCCATACTTACTTGGTTACGAGCAACCAAATTATCAGACTTACCTGCTCACCCACCATAAGAAAACCTACTTGCCTGTTTAAGCACAATTTAGTACACTGGGAAAAAGTAGGTAAACTCAGTTAGCGGTCTGTACTCGAAACATAAATTTCGGGAATAAGAGTTAACCGAGAAATCACTAACGCCCCAGCCAATAGAGAGCATGGTAGACTTACGCTGATACTCGCAAACGAAAGCAACTTACCTGGTTCCCACCTCCCCTCCCACCATCAGCCATTTTCTCTCGCACTTAGCGAACCCGAGTTTTCTGGACTATTTTGTTTTTGGTCTGTTTGTTGGTCTTCCCAAGTGTCCGAGACGAAAGTCATTTTTGGCAGTGAAAAACGAGAAACCCATAAGAGTTCCCCATCGGTTGAGATGCTGATACGATAACGTTATTAAAACATTTTCAACCCTATAAATGTAGTTACCAGCTCTTTTCATAGCGGGGACCTCCTTTAAAGCGGAATTAATAATAATTAAAGAGCATTTTCGTTGATCTCCTTAATGTGAGAGGAAGGGAATCTGCGGAAGGATATTATTTTCCTCGAACGCGATGGTGAGTTAGTAATTTAATTTATTTGGCTAACAGAAAAAGAGGGTACTGCAGAGTTAAGTGGTGAACATTTCATATTATCTCCTCAACCAAGTGGATTAATAATTAAAATTCCATAAGCATTATTTGCTGCATTCTTATCAAGATTTTTATCAAGGGTAGTCGATGATCTGTCGCCAGGGTTGGATTCTCCTGTTCTTTATCTATTAATAGCAAGATTGAGTTCAATTGCAAGTGATATAATAGATAAACCGTAAAGAATAATTGTTTTCTAACATTCTGACGAAGTTTGATTAGGCAGATAGATCATAAATCTGTTAGTACAAGTACATTTGAAAATAAAACGAAGAAAATGGAAAAGAAAGTTTAAAAAAATCATCTGAGACGGATTCGGAAATGAATAGGGTGTGCGCATGGGTCGGAAAAACTGTGTATTGTTATTTTTAATCTAAACTAGGCCTTATTCTGAGAATTTTGACACCAACCGCGACCTTCTAGCTTGAGAATACCTTTTTCTATGATTTTCCAAAGTTTCGAATAATTATGAAGCCTCAGTGGGTCCCGCACAGGCGGGAGGGGGGCGTGACGTCAGAATAATTCGAAACTTTGGAAAATCATAGAAAAACATCTACTCATCCAAAAAGAGAACGACTGGTGTCAACATTTTCAGAATGAGGTCTACTTTCGATTAAAAATCGAATTCAAAATTATGCGCACACCCATTTGTTCCACGAGCAAAGAATAGATATATCCAAGTTAGTGGGTGGTCAATTACTATTAGATGACCTTCCATCCAGTATCACCATTTGGAGCATATTATGGAGCTTCGTCTCGCTAAAGTGTTGAGAGGCCAAAAGCCTGAATCCGGATTGCAAATTACAACCCAACGGTTGACTCATGTTGGTTTATTATTTTCAATAATGAACCTTAGGAATCGACCAAGAAACAATATTTTTTAACCCCCTCCCCCCCCACAAAATTTGTTGGTTTACGTTTCAAAGGTACGTAGAATCCGAAAATCGAATAAAAAATTTTCCGTCCGTCCGCCGTACGCCGTCCGCGGCACTTTTCTTAGCAACCCTGGACCGATTTGGTTCAAATTTGGTATATGGGCTCCATTTGGGGTCTAGTTGTGCCACGAAGCTTTTGATTGATGTCAGTCACTACTAAGGGGTGAAAATTAAGGGTTGAAAGTTTTAAAAGTGCCCTAGCTCGAAAACTCTCAAAAAAGGTATCGTTTTTACATCAATTTAAGATAGTGTTGAATTTGTAGAATTTTTAGAGACCACGCAGAGCTCAGTAGGACAATCCGTTCGTTCCCTACGAGAACTGAAGTGTGAAGGCAGGATGGTGTGGTAGATAGTACCTACCAATGGTTGGTAGGTAAAAAAAGAAAACGCTGCAAATTATTTTACAAAGGTTTATTATTTTCCTGTATAGATCACTCGTCTGCAAGGGTCGCAGCTTTGCTGAAGTCACTATTTATTTATTTTTTTACCTACCAACCATAGGTACCTATTAACTACGAGAGTTTTAGAGGTAGGGCATTATTGAAAAGTTCAACCCAAAGTTTCGCGCCTCAAAAGGAAATTAAGGGTTGAAATTGTCAAAAATGCCCTAGCTCTAAAGCTCTCGTAGTTAATAGGTACCTATGGTTGGTAGGTTAAAAAAAATAAAATAAAATTCACTATTTAATAGTCACTATTTAATAGTGACTACAGCAAAGGTACGATCTTTGCAGACGAGTGATCTATACAGGAAAATAATAAACCTTAGTGAAATAATTTGCAGCACTTTCTTCTTAGATCACCTATCTGCCAAAAACGCGGTTTTTCCATTTGACTATACAGCCGAAATAAACTATGAACTCAGTAACCTTTTCAGAAAATAAGAAAGTAAAAGTAAAGTGAACAACAATTTAAGGTTGGATTTTCGTCCGACTGCCATTCCTGGCCAGATAAGAATATTGTACCGTATAAACATGCTAGATAAACGAACACCTTCTACATTACGTTCTAGTTTTCGGTATAAGATGAAAGAATCAGTTGTTTCTGCCTGAAATAACCACACTGTTTTTCGTCCCTTATAATTATTCTGTAAGAAAATACAGTGAGTTGGAAAGGCTATACTTCAAAGCCAGAAAGCTCCAATTAACTGTTTTGAAGGAACCCGCTTTGCTCACTTCAGTGGCAACAATTTTTTGGTGTACTTATTTAAACAGGCACGAAACCCTCACCGAGAGAGTCCAGCTTTTCAGATTACAACGTCGACATAGCGAGATGGAACACTTTCTCCGCAAACATGCATCGACTCGGTAACCCTGTACTTAAAACTCTGCAAAATATTACACAAAGGTTTTATTTTTCTATATAGATCACTCGTCTGCAAAGAACACGGCTTTGCCATTGTTACCACCAACCAACATGAAGAAAAACATCGACCGCATTTCGGTCAGCTAAAATTTGAACGGAGATTAGGCCTCTTTTGCGATTCACACTCGTGTTTCTGATTTATCGTAAGTCCAACTCATAAGTTCGCGTAGGGAGCGAACAATTTGTCGTACAAAGCTCCACGTGGTCTCTAAAAATTCTAAAAATCCAATACAATCTTAAATTGTTGGAAAAACAATACCTTTATATCGAAAATTTTCAAAATTTCTACCCTTATTTTTCAACCCTTAGAAGTGATCTACAACAACCAAAAGCTTCGGGACACAACTAGACCCCAAATGGAGCCTATATACCAAAATTCATCAAAATCGGTCCATGGAAACTGAGAAAAATGTCGCGGACGGCGGACGGACGGAAACATTTTTGTTCGAGTTTCGGATTCTACTTACCTTGAAATGTAAAACATTAAATTTTGAGGGGGGGGGGGGTTAGAAAAATTGTTTTCTTTGTCGATTCCAAAGGTTCATTACTGAAAATAATAAACCAAAAATGCAATGTTTTTTTTTTCACTTTAAAAACGCTATTATTACCACATTATAATCAAGAACAACTAATCTTGTAGTTAGAGTAATCAAGTAACACCAATAAAAACTACCTGTAAAACAAAATTTTTTTTTTTATTAATAGGGTTTGTTTTCCAGATAGTTTTGACGGGATTTATTACTTCCGACAATAAATCTTAGAAATTTAACATAAAAGAAACCGTCCGCCATGGAAGAAAAAGGAGGAAAATGAGAATCCAGTAGGAGGAATCTCGGTAGGAAAATAAAATATTTACGTTTATTCGGGAACCTTAATACTTTTAGTGCCTACCTATTAAATTTAGAACCTAAACCCCCTCGAAAAGCCTTGGAACATGATATATGGAATGCACTTAAAAAAAGAAAGAATGGGTTTAGGAATTTGGGATTTGAAAACAAATCAACAAGAAACAAGTTCCAGCCCGTATTTGATGATTATTGAACTCTATCAATAATCACATATCTCTCTTTCTAGTTGCTTCCTCACTTCCAAAGGAAAATCTCTCTCTAACCTAGGTACGAATAAGTTATACTCGAGTGAGTTAAAAGAATCTGAAAATTATTCTTTAATCCAGATCATATAATTTCAAAAAAAAAGTACCTTTGTAAAACAAAAACTAAATGAAGGGATGACCGCTACCCCTACTAGGAAACTAGCAAGTCCATCTCCCTCATTATTCTTCTACACCACTTGCTATTGAATATCAAGACAGAAATATTTTGGTTTCATCAAAAGGACGAAAAATAGTTGCATTTTTTTGTCATCATCATCGATACACGGAGGAACAATATCACGTACATATCATTTCAATTACAAGTGAAGAAAAGCTAATTAATTTTGAACAAGAAAGAAGAAAGTAGCTTTCTCAGTAGAGAATACTTGCCTATATCGTTTTAGCTATTTGCTTTATCATACCTCCTGATCCAATTACTGTGACCTGTTATCAAGTTTTACTGAAATGGAATCGCCTTAGGGCAGAAGATTATGCTCTAAATTTTTTTCTTTGGCCAAACGCCACTATTTAGGTGGACGTTACATGTAGGGATGGGTGAAACGGTTACTTTTGCGTATTATGTTTCACCGCTTTTGGTGGGTATTAGAATAATCTGTTATGTTTTAATAGGTTATCTCAGGGACCTTCTCATAAGCTCATTCCGACATACCATTTTCGTTTGCTTGCCCCTGTAGGGCTATTTTGGTAATGGGTTCCAAGCGGAATTGACGAAATCAGGTAATAGGTTATTGCTTCCGAGTCTACCAAGGAAGCTTTGTTTTCACCATTCAAGGTTGAAAGAAAATATTCTCCAAAATCAAAATTTCCACTCGCGTTTTACGTTTCAGAACTTCCTGAACAATTTTGTTTTCGTGTCTGTGTGTCTGTCTGTCATGAATGGGGGGTGCGCAAATTTTACATTTTTTTCAATTTAACTCTGCCAGGAATTTACAGCTGCTTAGGACTGGCAGACAGGTCTCAAACCCGTAAGTAGACTTTTAAAATCCAGCTGTAATAATTTGGGACGTCCCAAACATTGTAGATTTGTAAATTTTTAAAATTGAGTCTGCCGAGGGTTAATAGCCGTTGGAGAGTTGCAGACTGATGAAAACATCCATGATTGGACCTAATCTATCGTTCACGGAGTTTTCATCCATCCCGGAGATTTCACATGGCCGTCATTTTTGAAAGCAACCGTTTTGGAATGGCAGAATTGATTGATTGATTTTTTCTCTCAGAATGGATAAGATTTTCATAATTTATCCCTGGATGAAGTGCGATTTTCGGCCTCGGCTCCAGGACTATTAGTTCTCAACCGATTTTCCTGGTTCTTTTTATGCTCGACGCGGAAAACTATCTAGTTGTGCACTAAGTCGCCTGAATTTCGAAATTTGCCTTTTAAAGGGGAGAAAGGGGGGTTAAAGCTTTAAAAACGTGCGTTTGCGAGCATAATCTTGTAAAATCTGCCCAGGCCTCAATTTCCAACCGATTTGCGTGTTTCTTTTTTGTTTGATTCAATTAATTTCCAAGTTGTACGTGATTTCACTAGAGTATCTAAATTCGCAAGGGGAGGGGTGAGTGGGGGGATAATTTTCACAAAATATCCGATTTTTCAATATTTCGGTTCCTTTACTGCTTACTAATTTTACCCAACCTTTGAAATTGAGGAAAAATTCTCATTATACCTCCGGATTTTCATGAATTATTCTGTACCATTATGGAACCCACACCAGGACACCATGAACCACATATTTCGTGTTTTTTTTTGTTTTTTTTTGTGTTTCACCTTGAATACGGATGTGAACCTCGCGTACGAACAACGTATCTCCGCTTTGGTGCTATTGGTGGCGGTGGTGACGGGGGGGGGGGACTCGAATTCGCATGTTGGGTATCGTAGATCATGGATTTCAAAATTCTCTTCAGATTCGTGGCTCCCATGCCTCTAGAAATTTTATGGTGGATAATGGGGGGGGGGGGGTCACTATTTCTTGCCTAAAGTAATGAAAAAATTACATCAAGTGAAACAGTTTTATCGCTTACCAACTGGTTAAACTGATCTAATGCTTATCCAATGGGACGGAATCCCTGGAATGCATGCATTACTAAACAATATGTTTATACCAAAACGCTCCTCCATTTTTGGAACCGTAAAAAGAACACTAACTTGGGCACTCGCCAGACGAGGGTCTTTGAACGATGTCACTCGGCTACCGACACGTATTTGATTATAAAGCGGTGGCATGTGGAGAGGGGGAGTAGGGGTAGAACTTGATTAGAACACTACAGGAAGTCACAAAGTCCCGGATATTGCCCCCGACCTCATCCCCTCATCACACACGAAGTCCTGTCGACAGCTATCCAATTTGTCCTCCTCAACCCTTCTAACCTGGAGTTTGTTATAAGAAGACCTTTGGATAAGCTGCTTTAAATGATTGAATGCGCTTGATGCGAGGCAAACGTGCAAAGTAAGTATATATTGTTTCATGAACAGAAAAATGAAGTGCTCAATCACAATGATTGATTGTTGAACCAGGAGAATCAAGAAATCAATTAATCGGCTGCTGAGTCCTTTGGTTAGTCGATTTTTTTGAAAAGTGAAAGTTATGTACATATTATCAGTTGATACCCAATGCAGTTCAATTCAATAGAACCAAAGAATGAGCTGCTAAATCAGGAGAACGAACGAGTTAAGAAGCTTTTCGGTGAAAAGAATATATATATATATATATAATATTTAACATATATAATTTATATATTATATGAAAGAATATAATATATATTCTTAGGAATATAATATATTTAGGTACATATTATGTACCTATCAATAGATTGGCAACCAATTCCACATAAATAAGGTATAGTTTTTAGCGTTTGCGCAAATGTGAATTTTTTATAACCACGTTTTCCGATTTTATTGTCTTTTCGGTTTCTTTGAGTACATTAATAATATTTCTTCCATTTTATCCATAATAAAAATATGTATGTATAATATACATATTATGTATACATATTATGTAAATATGTTATATCATGTTACAGTATATGTTATAATATATATGTTATATTTACATATTATGTAAATATATTATGTTTATCCATAATAAACCTAATGACCCCTATTCCCTTTCGTATGAATCAAAATAAAGGTTTTTTGTTTAATAAACAAACATGTTGTGAGAATAATATGAAGTCAGTAAACGTCTGTAAACGGCGGATACCTTCTCTTCTATTGTAAGAACAGTTTGGGAAAGTGAGCTGGTATATTTAGCACGAGCTACTTTATTGTTCCTTGAAATTGTTCTTGTAGTTGAGCTTGTTATTTAATTACTGAACTATGGCGGTAAATTTGCAGTTGGAAGGGGAATCAAAGTTTCATTTGCATGTTCGTACGTCGTTAAGTGAAATGGGCAAGGTTTTCTGCTAGGTTTATGGTGATTTTCTACGAGTAATGTCTACGTTATGGTCATCAACCACGAATTGAGTCAACTGTTCAAAAACTTTTAACTTCGCTCAGCCACCACGTCAAGGTGGAAAGAAATGTACTGTTACAAATACGAATGTCTGGAATATCTCGTCAAAATGAATCTGTACTGCAACGAAAAAGGGAGTTCCAGGGATCAAAAAAGGGACCCTGGATGGCAAACCTTGATCAACGTGCAAACTATTACACAGTGTTTTATTATTCTCTGTATAGATAACATGCCTGCGAAGATTACGCAAACAGTTTGACAGTAAGGGCCTCCAATGAATAACCTCCAAATCAGATGCCTTCATAATGGAATTTGGTTCTTGGTTGCAAAAATCCGCAAATGACTGACATCAAACTCGATTTGAAAACGCTGCAAATCATTGCTCAAAGGTTTATTATTTTCTGTATAGATCATCCTTCTGTATAGATCACTGGTTCTCCATCAATAGCACCTACCACCATCTGTATTCTCCCTTGACCTTACCTCTCAAATTTCAGCTCCTGCGTTCAATAGGATTGAAAATGGCTTCGGAGCTCACTCAGCTGATCAGTGATCTGAAGAGTTAAGAAGATCTCCTCGAATGCTGGAGACGCCTGGAAGAGCACCTCCATTCAATAGGATTGAAAATGGCTTTGGAGCTCACTCAGCTGATCAGTGATGTGAGGAGTGAAGAAGATCTCCTCGAATGCTGGAGACGCCTGGAAGAGCACTTCCATTCAATAGCATTGAAAATGGCTGCGGAGCTCACTCAGCTGATCAGTGATCTGATCAGTGAGCAATGATTTGCAGCGTTGTTGTTGAACATTGTTTTACCTACCAACTTTTTTTTACCTACCAACTATTGGTAGGTACTACCAATAATATACCAATATAATATACCAAAACGTCTGCCAAGTTGGGTGGGCAGTATAGCTTCCTCACTCATTGTAACATGGACGTACTGAATCAGTTGGCGAAAAAATTATGATTCAAAGAGTTATTGAATACCAAAATATTAGCGGTCCACCGTCTAGGACCTAACCCACACAATCCCTGAAAATTTCATCGAAATTGGTTGAATAGTTGCGGAGTTTTGGTTGTAACAATAAATTTAAAGTTCGCGCATGCGCAGCGGCTATTGCTTGACCAATTTGATTGAAACTTATAGGGTGTCTCTTAGAAGTTAGTACCTAACTAACCCCCAAATTTGAGCAAAATCGGTTCATTAGAAACCGAGAAACCGAGGTTCCAGGAAATTCACGTTTGCGCATGCGCACTCGTTCCTATTGGTCCGAAGGTGCTGAAATTTATAGGGGACCGTCTAGGACCTAACCCGCACAATCCCTGAAAATTTCATCAAAATCGGACCACAGGTTAGTATAGTTTTGCCCGGGACAAGGATTGACCACAGACAGACCGACAGACCGACAGACCGACAGACAGACAGACAGACAGACAGACAGACACGGAACCAAAATTGTTCGGGAAGCTCTAAAACGCAAAAAGCAAGCGGAAATTTTGATTTTGGAGGACATTTTTTTTTTTTCACTTCTTTCACGAATACAAAGCTTCCCTACCTTCGGTAGTGAGGAAGCAATATAATATACCAATATAATATACCAATATAATAATACCACACTATAATGGCTTCACACCTTCACAATCAAGTTTATTAGAAAGAACTAAACGCTTCACACTCGATTCGAAAAATAGAAAGCTTGATATGGAAATTTGATTACTGGTTACGCAGAAGGCAAAACTGTATACAAATCGAAGAAATGAACAGCGATCGCATTTTAGTCAGATAAAATTTGAACGGCGATTAGACCTCTTTTGCGATTCACACTCATGATTCTGTTTTATCGAAGGAAAACCTTCAAATACTCGTAGGAACCGAACGGTTTGTCCTACAGAGCTCCGGGTGGTCTCAAAAATTCTAAAAAATTCTATACTATTTAAAATTGGTGAAAAAACGATACCTTTATTTCGAGAGTTTTCGAGCTAGGGCACTCTTGAAAATTTCAACCCTTAATTTTCACCCCTTAGAAGTGACCTACATCAACCAAAAGCTTCGCGGCACAACTAGACCCCAAATGGAGCCCATATACCAAATTTGAACCAAATCGGTCCAGTATTGCTAAGAAAAGTGCCGCGTACGGCGTACGGCGGACGGCGGACGGCGTACGGCGGACGGCGTACGGCGGACGGCGTACGGCGGACGGACGGAAATTTTTTTATTCGATTTTCGGATTCTACGTACCTTGAAACGTAAAACATCAAATTTTGAGGGGGGGTTAAAAAATTTTTTTTCTTGCTCGATTCCAAAGGCTTATTATTGAAAATAATAAACCAAAAAACTAACAAAGATCGCATTTGATCAGGAAAAAACCCCATGAATGTAGGCTGTCAGGTTAAAATGCAGCATTTTTTTGCGTTTTTCTCCGTTTCGTTTGGGAGTCTTTTAGCTCGTTTTGGAATTGGCCTACTCAGTTCTTCTTCAGTAATCCATTAGGATTTATTGATGTACCTAATTACCTTTTCAATCAGCAAGAACCATTAATACGTTGTACTATAAAGCACCTACTCGTTCGATAGCGATGCAATCATTTAGGAACCATTCGTTTACATTACAAAAACTAAAATTAACCGAATAATATTAAGTATCATTGTTCACGTTTGCCATCAATTGCCCTTTGATAGCTCACATCAACTTTACACCCGTGTATGTCTACTCACATGGATACGTCTTTCAGCTTCTGATTCGTGAAAAAATGTGTAGCTTTTTTTAGGCCGAAAAGTGTTCCGCGAGAGCGATAAACTAAAATTGAAATACCCAGAGATATCCATAATTTTTTGTTTTTCTTATCAAGGGGGAACTTTTTATTAGACATTATTGTTAACCTTCGGGAAGATCCTCAGTAATAAATCGTTTGGTCTTCCCTGTCTTTGGTGGTGAAGACCCCAAAACATCATGTCTCCCAAATAAAATCGGACAAAAATGAGTTTTGTCGTACCAGCTCAATTTTCTGTCATCATATTGATATTCCATTATTTCGAAGAATCTGTGTTTAAGTAACTTCCGTCAGCTATTTTTGGTAACTGATAGTCCTTACGATGTGAACTTTTCGTACGTTCAATTATGATAAATATTTATGTAGGTATATTCCATAAAACTCCTCAAATCACTGGTTTTGTATCTACGAAATGAAATGTGCGCCATTGAGAATAATTCTCAATTGTATTCTTAGAGGAATGTACAACAAGAACCTTCATAGTACAAACCGTTCCGTAACAAACTGCTTAATACAATTAGTCAAACTTAGCAGCGTTAAAGGACTAAGGCAGTTAGAAATCTCCTTCGAGTAGCGTCCTTTCGTGTGCGGGTCCTTGTGTGAACAACAGTATTGTGCCTCAACGACACGCTCTCAATTCAAGCACTCTGATGCCCCAAAAAACGCCAGGCGAAACGCGAACAAAGTTGTAAGACACTTCAGCCGAGGGCCTCTCAAGAGTCATCTTGAAATTTGACATGCGAGGCGAGAATTTTCACTCGCATCTAGCTTACGGAGGGAAATAACAACGAGATAATACGGACTGCCCTGAAAGTTTTTCACGTTGAGGTTCAGTTCCAAAAATGTGTCCGTAGTCCGTTCTACCACGTGCCCAAACTGAAGGGACGATTACGATATCACATGGGGATTCTAGGCTTGGATTAAACGTTTCGATCAAATGCCAAAAGAAAGTGACCAGAAACAAACTATCATTAAAATTTGAAACTAAAGGAAAAACAGGCAAAATTAATATTTAAAAACTTTGAGTATCATTAATTAAGTTGATTTTCTCAGATTTATGTTCTTTTTAGGTTTATTACTTTCAATAACGAACCTTTGGAATCGAGCAAGAGAAAAATTGTGATAGGTACCCGCTCTCAAAATTTGATAGCTCAAGTTTCAAGGTACGCGGCACTGTGCCAGTTACCATGGACCGATTTTGATGAAATTTGGCAAATCTGCTCCTTGGGGATCTAGTTGTGCTCCAAAGTTTTTGGTGTGTCAGTCATTTTCAAGGGGTGAAAAGTGGGGTAAAACATTTTCAAATTGCCCTGGCTCGAAAAATTTCGTTATTTCGTTTTTTCTTTTACAACGGCGATTTTTTTTTTTTTTTACACCACAGAGCTCTATGAGGCCAACCGTCTATCGCTTATTCGGGATAATTAATTACCTAATTAACGAAGTTCATGACGTTTTTTCATCAGTTTAAGTTAGTGTTAAATTTTACAAACGAATGATACCACCCAGATGATCAAAAATAGTGAAAAGCGCGTTTATTGTCAAATTTATCAGAACATGTGAGCGATAGCTAGTGAGGTCCCTGGCGAGTTGGGACCCAAACTCACTCTGAACCAAAATTAATAAGTTCATAAGGTCATTGTCAAGGTCAATCTCTTGATTTCATCACTTTCCTAATTCCCACATGTACAAGGATACCTACCAGTGAATGCATTTCTATGGGGCGTTGTCTAAAGTGAGTCAATAGGATCGAATTCGATTTACTTCCAAACGACGAAAAGGATTCAGATGATATTCAATTCTTCGAGTCGAATCATTCAGAAATCGTCACCTCCTAGATGAGGTTGCAATCTTTTCGTCGAATCTATGGATTGAAACTGGATGAAGACGAAGCAAGGATTTTACACGGCAAGGAATGAAGGATGAAGGAGTCTCTTTTTCCCCTCTTTACTCTGCATCTCCAGAGCTGGGATGTTTCATTCAGGGCGAGATCTCGGCGTCTATTCATCCTATTGTTTGGAACCTCCATCTCGAGGGAGAAGAGCCATCAGCAGTTCCATTAGGAATAGCCGAGATACAAGTAGAACTCTTCCTAACCGTACTGCAAATACGGTCATAGTCTGTGAGCTCACGAGATCATCGTTTAAAAGAACAAAAGCATTAAGCTCGTATTTGTCTAGTAACCTCTAGTTCATGTCATTACCTCCTAATTTTGGTTTATTATTTTCAAATGAACCTTTGGAATCGAACAAGAACAAATTAACCCCCCCATAAAATTTGTAGGTTTACGTTTCAAGGTAAGAACGTACAATACATCCATAAATCGAATAAAATTTTTGCCGTCCATCCACCGTACGCACCACTTTCCTTGGTTACCATGAACCAATTTTGATGAAATTTAGTACACGAGCTCTATTACTATATACTTCTAAAGGTTGACAAATAAGGGCTGAAATTTTTAAAACACCCTAAATCAAAAACTCTCAATATAAAGGTATGGTTTTTTCACCAAATAAAAATAGAATTGAATTTTTAGAATCGAATGAGACCACTAGACCTCTGTAGGACAAACGTTTGCTCCCTATGGAACTTGTGGGTTGGGCTTACGATAAATCAGAAGCATGAATGTGAATCTCAAAAGAGGCCTAATCTCCGTTCAAACTTTAGCTGACCAAAATGCGATCGTTGTTGGTTTCTTTGAGTTGTACTCAGTTTTGCGTCCTGAGCAACCAGTAATCAAATTTCCTAATGAAGGTACCCACAACTCTTTATTTCTTCGAATCGTTTATTTCTTGAAAATTAACTTGATTGTGAAAGGAAAATATGGTCGGTAGGTAGTGGCAATGGCAAATCCGTGTTCTTTGCAGGCGAGCGATTTGTACAGCAGAAAATAAACCTTTGTGTAATAATTTGCAGCGTTTCACCATCTTCATTGACAAAAAGTTCAGCTCGCTAAATTCTCCATCATTATATTTTGTTATAGTGCGGCTGGTCAAAAGATGTGATACTCCAAAATCAAAATTTGCTCAGGCATTCTGCAATTCAGATTATAGGCAGATAGATTCAGAGAATATCAATGCGAAACCAATAGGTCGGATTTCGACGAGATATGTGCGACATGAATTTAATCATCATACTAACGGTAGCATTCGATGTGCACGAGCACACATCAATTTTTGAAAATCCCATTGCCCGATTTTGCTCAAACTTGGAGGGTAATTTGGGACTTAGATGATCGCTAACGTGGAGCGTATAGGAATATGTTAGTTTAATGTGCTCACATATTATAACATTGATAATTAATTACAAATCAAGTCTAAATTCTTCCCCTAGTTATATAACAAACGTATAATTAGGAAAACCCCTAAATTCGTCAATAGAACCACCAATCTTAAAGGAGTTCTACCAATAACATGTAGGTTAAACCGTATAGTTATGGAACTCCTACAGTAATGGGACAGTCAAAGTTCAAATGGCGAAAATAAGTTTTCAGTTCATTGGTTACTAGCGAAATTTACACAGGAGGTGCCTCCACTAAATATCCGAACTTCTACGATCGCTGGGACGCCAAAACACCAGATCGACGTCACCACGCTAATTTTCATCTGGACGATGAATTTAGGAGTGAAAATAAATTTTCTGTTAGGAAATTTGTGTTAAGCTAATCACGCTCCACAGTTTCCGAAATTTTCAAACATTTCAGGTTAGAAAACATTCCTTACAGTTTTTTTTACAATTTTAGCTAGTTTTTGGTGTTTTATTAAAACTTTAGCGTTATTTATAACCCTGTGTTTTTACTGTATGGAAATTTAGATGGTAAGACAGTAATGCTGCCGTGTGAAGGAAGAACGACTCAACTCAAAATCTTCGAAATCCCAGAAATTAGCTTCGAAGTTTTTCTGGAAAACTCGCCATAAATTCACTCCAGATCACTCCCGTGACCCCATTTTTTTTCAGACCTCATACGTTGTTCAACTCAATCGACTGGTACAATTATTCCTCTTCACACACGTACCTTCAATCGATTCGTGTCATTTGAGTCAAACGTCGACAACCGTACGAGACGCCTCAACCCGATCTTGTAGCGAACAATGTGGAGAAAAAACAACTCAACGGCGTTTTCAGCAAGTTGAGTCTTTTTTTCTCCACAAATAAATAGCAAATCTAGCTAGTTAGGGTGTTTTAATCGAGGAGTTCAGATGTTTTTCCTAAAAAGCACGGAGTTGAGACGTTTTTGCTTAAAATTAGGCAATTTTCAAATTACACCCCTAACGATTTCAACCCCATCCGGGGTGAATTTCGAAATTTTGACTTGTTCATCGGAAAGGTGGGGGGAATGGGGTATTTCAGTCAATTTTTTTTTTTTTTTTCCAAAAGAGTAAGGCTCAGGAATAACGGTAATCGGGTCTGTTCGTCGAGAAAATGTTTTTAAAAAATCAGAGAAGCTAAGGAAAGTTGAAGATTTGAATGGTGTGACGTAGCTAGCCAATCGTGACGTAGCTAGCCAACTGTCTTTGAAAAAGTATCCATGCACAGAAACCCCTCTTGGATACTACAACATTCTACTCACACACGCGCGCGGGGCAGTCGGCGGCGTAGTCCTTGCCTAGTGTGTGTGCATTTATAGCGGCCCGCCTTTTTCAAACGTCTGATCTCTTTAATTAATTTTTCTACCACATGTTATAGTATCATTGGGCTTAAAGTTGGAGTATATAGGTTTTCAAGGGTGCCGAATCCAAATTTGAGGTCAGAAACCTGAATTTCCGACCCACCGAAATACCCCATTAGAGAGGATACGTAAAAACCCCATTTTCGAGTTGAGTCGTTCTTCCACAGAATGGCCCACCTGTCTCATAACTTTTTTTATTCAATTTTCAAAACCAGCCGGTTTGATTATGATATTCTGCGTGTAAGAGACTTGAGCACAGGAAGAGTCCATTTAAAAATGCGCTCATTACTGTATTTTGTACTGTCCCATTATACAAATTCTGTATTCCAACTTATTTTTCATATGCTTACCTTACAGAAATGCCGAAGCCCCCTCAATACAACGAGAAGCTCTATAGAATTTTTAGAATTTTTTGATACCATCCGGAGCTCTGTGTTCGCTCACTACGAGAATTTAAAGTTTGGGCGTACGATAAATCAGAAACACGAGTGTGAATCGCAAAAGAGGCCTAATCTCCGTTCAAATGTTAGCTGACCGAATTGCGATCGATGTTTTTCTTCATGTTGGATGGTTGGTGGCTTTGCAGACGAGTGATCTATATAGAAAAATAAAACATAATAAACCATTGTGTAATAATTTGCAGCGTTTTTAATAAAGATTTGGATTCTACGTCAAATTTCTTGAAAAGTTCATACCCGAACCGATTTTTTTATAGCGCGCAACCTTGCTTTTTGAACGCTCCCAGTTTCGCAACTCCACAATTACACAAAAATTAGGTTTTGGAGAACCAAAAGAAAATTAGTTGTAGAATCTATTCCTGAAGTTATTCACCCATATAATACCCATACACTTTACACCCTGTATAAACTTCCCAGCTATGCGAAAATCCACTCGTTTAGCTCGCACAATTATTTAGGTACCTACTCAGAATTTTCATATTTATATTATTTAAATGAAACATTCATTCTTCTGTACAACGTTAGAAAAATGAATAGATATATACAAAGGTATTAAAAATATCAAGTATGAACATATTAAAAAAAAAAAAAAACGTTGATTATTTACAGTCTTTTTATTCAATATTATTATTAAAAAAAGGTTTTTTAATTATGATTGAATAACATGAATATCCCACTTGAGTAACTATGTAATGAAAATTCATTTATCAATCAATTCATTTTCATAGTATATGATGAATATCACTCAATAAAATTGCTTATTCAGTATAACTTGGTAGGTAGATGTGGAAGTGAAATCGCAAGCAATGTTACTGATCTATTCCGTGGGGGTCAAGGAGGGTCGGATTGAAGGGGAGGGTAACAAGGGTCGCTAGGCAACCAACCTCATACTCCATTTGCTAGCAACCAATGAGCGTGCGTTATTTTTCATTTACCCTTTCCGTCTCCAATTGTCCAAGAATCGGATTTCTAACCAATCATTCATCAATTATTAATGACAATGAATATGCAAGCTATCTCATTTTTTACTCAACACCTTTAATAGCCCGAATTCTGCGATTTCATGATTAAAATAATTATAGTATGGTAAAAACTCAATGGTGGAAACCGAGATCTACTTATTCTGGATACATTCCCGTATTATAATTGGAAAAAATCTTTCGTGGAGGATGAAAAACTTAGGGAAACTTTTGAGTGCGACGCTAGCGCCATCTCCTAAAAGAGAATCAAACTAGAGGGCTGTCCCCTTTAGCCTTAAAGGCAATAGAACTGTTTTGTGTCTTTAAGTGACACAAGCGATACTAATGCAGATCTTTTGAAATCATGTTCTTCACCAATGAAAAGTTAGTGTGCAATCAGAAGATGGGATGCTTAAAATTTATAGTTTATGTAATCCAATTTTGCGAAAACTTTGTATTGTATTGCATTGAGAAGTTTTCATTCAGGCTTCATAAATAGTTTTATTTGTTGATAAAATATTTTTTCCGTTATCCGAGACCTTAACTATGTTTCTAATAGGTAGGTAACCGGTTGATTTTCTTTTATTGATAGAATATAACGGTGCTAAAACATTCTTTTCTACACAAAGGGGCATCATTTCGAGGTGTCCCATAACTGAATTAAAATGTCCCATATGTACGTATGACGTATACAACATGTCGGAAATGAAAAAAATCATAGTTGATTGTTTAGAGAAGGTCCTGGGGAATATCTTGGAATATTCAGAAATCTTAAAAAGTTGAAAATAACACACAAAATGAGTTTGTAATGCATGAAAGTCCTTAACCGGTCCATTACTGTATGGTTTACCTTAAACGTCACAGATTGCCAGTCATAGCTGAACTCAAAACATACTCCTCATATGGATAACTGGGCAGGTGACTGGTTAGAGGGGGGAGTACTTGTACCTTCTCCCACTCTCACCTACCTGAGATATAAATACCCGAAATTCAAAGCCATTATCGCCTCAACAACCGACTTGATCATCACACATCTATCTCACCTCAAGCATTACTTTTCTACTTTCCTTATCTTTTGTGGACTTTAAAGGTCGCTACTCATGGGAGGTTCTCTCCCATCCAATTAATTACTCTCTCATCAATGCAATATCTATAACAGTCGCTTGATGAACGCCCATTAGATAATATCTCATTATCTACATAGTTGATAATATATTGATACTATCAACCTCACCTGAAATCGATTTAATGGTAGTTTCAAGAAGCCGGCTGTCGACCTCCTCCACAATCACCTCCTCTACGATAAGATTTGAGTAGGGTTAAAGAAAACGATCAAATCGGGCACTAGGGGTACCTAGGTATCAGTTTATTAGGTTTTAAACATTCCAGTTAATTTTAAAAACAAAATTGATGCAGATGGATAAAGTTGATAATCCACGTTCCCTTCGAGTCAGATAGAACAAGTCCACAACAGGTTCTTCTGTCTAGTCCTGTTACTGAACAATACGTATCCAACTACTGGAAGTCCACCGACAAATTAAACGTGAAATAGACCAGGGAAGGTCTTCTCAAAACCACAAAAGAAACCAACTTCAATCCGTATCACTTAAAGCTGGCAATGGAAGTAAGAGAAAGGTGGAAGTAGCCCACTCTGGGGGAAGGCTGAAACGCTCTGAATTATTGATGGACGGTTAGGTCAAGTGTAGGAAGGTTGGGGAGGAGGGTCTGCCACTTTTGCAGGACTCGATCTCCTCAACCGAGCTCAAGCTCGCATACACTTGGGTCCTTCCCCGCAAATTGGTTTTAAGTCGGGAGAACTGTGAGAATTACCAGTCCTCGTTAATCATTTCGAGGAGGTTAGAAGCTTGGACGCCCGTAATCCAGCACCTTCGTAACGTAAATACAGGATCGCTTACGCTTAAGAGAACAGCAAACAAACTGGGAAACATTCATAGTTTTCACTCAAATACTCGCAAAACTTTCATGAATCTCACTTCCCATTATTTTCAAGAGAATTTACCTTAGAAAATTATTATTCAAATAGAGACCTTTTCTTAGAGTGCCAACCGTAGTTATCTGGTGCGTGTATTTTGGTTCATTATTTTCAATAATAAGCCATTGAAATCGAGTAAGAAAAAAAAATTGTAACCTCCCCCAAAATTTGATGTTTTACTTTTCAAGATACGTAGAATCCAAAAATCGAATAAAAAATTGTCCGTCCGTCCCCCGTACACCTTACGCGGCACTTTTCTTAGCAACACTGGACCGATTTGGTTCAAATTTGGTATATGGGCTCCATTTGGGGTCTAGTTGTGCTGCGAAGCTTTTGGTTGATGTCACTCACTTCTGAGTGGTGGAAATTGAGGGTTGAAATGTTCAAGAGTGCCCTAGCTCGAAAACTCTCGAAATAAAAGGAAAGTTTTTTTACCAATTTTTAATGGTACTGAATTTTTGAGACCACCCGGAGCTCTGCAGGACAAACCATTAAATGGTTTGTAAGGAGCAGGTTTGTAACCATTAAGTACTCGTCAGGAGCAAATTTTGCTCCTTACGAGTACTTACGAGTTTTCCTTTGATAAAACATAATCACGAGTGTGAATCACAAAAGAGGCAAATCCGTTCAAATGTTAGCTAACCGAAATGCGATCGATGTTTTTCTTCAAGTTGGTTGGTGGTAACAATGGCAAAGCCGTGTTCTTTGCCATTGTTAACAGTTAACAGTGCCATGTGCAACAGTTCATAAACTCTTGATATTCCATCGATTTTGTAACAGACTGTAATAAGGCCTTCAAGATACCTTCTACCCTCATTCGTCACCTTGTAGACTATTAGTTCGGTTTTCTCACCAGAGATGACACTACTGTGCAAGGCAGCACAGATCCCTCTATGAAGTGAACTTTATGAGAAATGACAGACCCCAACATCCCACCAATTTTACCAAGTTTCCTTCTTCTACTTCAAAAAAATTGGGTTTATAGACAGATTCCACTAGAGCAGATAGCAAAAATGTTCCCCTTGGAAAAAGATCATTCTTGAGCTGACAGACTGTAATATGGCTTTTGAGGGACCTTCTGCTTCTAATACAATAAAATAAATAGAAATACATCTAAATTTAACAGAAAAAAATGCGGAATTTTTTTTTTTTTTTTTTTTGAAAATTCTATATTTTGATGGAAAACAATACCTTTATATCAAAATTTTTTGAGTTGAGGCGTTTTCGAAATTTCAAACCTTATTCTTCAACCCTTAGAAGTGACGTACATCATCCAAAACCTTCGGGGCACAACTAGACCCCAAATGAAGCCTACTAATCGGTCAATGCTAAGTGGGGAAAGTGCCGTGTACGGCGGACGGACGCCCAAATTTTGATTCGAATTTTGGATTCTACGTACCTTGAAACGTAAACTAACAAATTTTGAGGGGGGGGGGGTAAAAAAAATTGTCTGGGATGATTCCAAAGGTTCATTATTGAAAATAATACACCAAAATCAGTAATAATATTGTAATAATTCAAGAATGGTTGAAATTGTGTTTTGTTGTGCAATTCATTGTGATGATTATTCATCAGTGAGTAGGTACAATTCTTCGCTGCAACATCAACACCAACAGATACACAACACGTTGCGCAAATGATTTTCTCCTCTCGTTATAGAGAGGGATCTTACAGAACAGACAACACCTGATTCTTGACAAACTTTCCAGGGATATGAGTCTTCTTTTTCGTGCTGCCATTCAAGAAACTGACTAGAACATCTTTCCTCTCTTCAAAGTTCAAACAACATACTCCTTGCAGGCCTTCTAAAACCAAACTTCTTCTTCAACTTGAAAACTTTGGAAACACTAGTTACCTTCCTCCAACCTCAACTTCAGCGGAACAAACGTAGTTTCATCCGGACCTCTGTCAACTTTAGGTACGCATTCTCGGGTTACTAATTTAGTTTACAAAAATTAATAACTTCCAACGGCCTCTCAATAATAACTTATAACTGGAATCAATTAAGGAGAGAGAAATGATTTTCTCGTGCGCTGTTCTTTACTTTCTTGAGTACTCTTGATTGAACCCAAGAGTTTGATCTAATGTATCTCGAGTTTACCATTTGTTGGAGAAGAAGTTTGGTTCCGACAAACAAGCAAGGTTTAGTAGTGAAGTTGTATGAAAGAACAAGAGATGGTCTAGATATTTCCTTGAGTTGAAGCTTGAGAATGAAAGCTATATTCTGGTGAGAGAGCTCGCCAATTGTTTGTTTGTTTTGCTAGACATCTCCACAGGAAGTAGAATGTTCTTATGTTGCCCCAACGAAATCAATACTGCAGACAAAGTTGTCAGGGTACAAACTGGGTAAAATAAATTTGGTAACTTTTGGAGCTGGTGATTTTTTCTATAGCTACAGAATCTATTCCAGTGATAATGAATGAATTACCTTGCTTTGCTTCCACAACAAAGTAAGGCAATTTTATCCAGTAATATTCTAAGTCTTCCTAAGTTATACACCGGTAGTTTTTTCTTCATCAGTTCGAGGTGCTTTCTAGTGGATAAGTAACTTTCATTTTAAATCTATAGGATTTTTTTTTTTTTTTTTTAATGAATTCGAATCTGCCAGCAAAGTTTCAACAATTGCTAGAACCTATCATTTTTCAGAGAATTATGAAAGCTCGAAAGAATTAATATAGCGTTAATCGAAGCTAAATCTCTAAAATATGAGTTGAGAAGCGCCTGGCAGATAATGAAGTACACAGATTGGGGAGGCTAAATACAACACGAAACAGCCTCGCACAGTTTTGATCAGGTGC
The DNA here is from genome assembly GCA_009739505.2 of Apolygus lucorum. Lineage (NCBI taxonomy): Eukaryota > Metazoa > Arthropoda > Insecta > Hemiptera > Miridae > Apolygus > Apolygus lucorum. The sequence continues at coordinate 27,494,135 of CM019182.2, read as the reverse complement.
AAATGTGACCACAAAATCTGTGCAGCCCTGAAATACCTTGTTGGTGCCCTCTGAGTTGTGCTGCCCTGAAACAGATGCGACTCAATGAGCCACTCAGCCTAAAGAATCTTCTGGTCTCAAGTAGTTCTGCACGGAAAAAACTTGAGAAAGGCAAGAATTCAACCAATTTAATCAGACCCTGGTTTGTCAGCGTGTCGATGTACTGCTTTCATTATTCGATGACCTTTACCTATAATACATTTTTATGATCTTGTTATACACAAGATAGACCTTCATTGTTTTGTGATCCTTTCGACAGGATTTTTTGGGGATGATGGATGATGGACGATGTTATTTACGTTCCCTGGGTGAATCGGACTAGGTTAGCTGAATCGATTACCGGCCAACCTTTGAAAATCCTCCCCACGCCGCCAGCTGTTACGAGCGCGCGGTCCCGTCATCAATCAAACCAGCCTCAAACAATATAGACAGAGTTGGTACATGTGTTCTCGGTACACAAACATGTTGAATTGTTCACAATTGAAGACGCAGCACGCAAGAAGAGGTTTGACTAATGGAATTCAATGAATGATGGGTTTTTGTTCACAATTTGAGATACCGACCATTAGGAGCAAAACAACATTAAAAAATATAGGTAAAAAATTGAGTGTGCCTCTTCTAAATAGCCATGGAAATTCGACAGGCGTCATGCAAGGTAAACAGGCAAGTTTCCTCAACTAGCAAGTCTGCCCGCTTTATTGACATTTTCATGTCTTTGCTTTGGCACATAAACTGAAAAATCGTCACGAAAA
>CM019182.2:27432345-27493244 GCA_009739505.2 Apolygus lucorum | reverse complement strand
CACGTTTACTGCTTTATCTAATTACTACGAGCAGCAAGTGAGAAGGTATAATATTTATACCTTTCTATTGAGTATTACATGTACTATTATCTTTTATGGATATTGTTTTCTTACTGAAATATAACGAAATAAATAAATTTTATTTAATGAGAGTTTTCATTTACATTTAGTGATTTGGAAGTATACGATAATACACTGCCACACGTATTGAAAATCTGTTTAAATTTCAACATTTTAGAAGCTTTTTCAATTTAACATGTTTTTGGAGGGCCTAAAGTACACATCAGGGGGGTAATTTGACAGAATCGCCATGCGGATACTTTCGCCAACTACAGGGTTAAATTGCCTCGGAAATAATTCTTGTTAACCCTTAATTTCCCACTTGTCAGAAAAACTTGTTTTTTCTAATTTTTTTTAAAAGTTTCTTTTTTTCAGTGTATTTTGACACAAACCAATGGCATAGAATAGCTGGTTTGGATCGGGCTGTTAGTGATTTTTCTTGATTAGTATTTTTTCTGAAAACTGGACGGTATCTTTTTGGAAACTTCAGGTGGTGAGTATGTAGTGAGATTCTAAAAAGATGCTTCAGAAGGGGGCAAGAGGCTATTGTTATTATCCAAAGATATACTTTAGAGCGTGGAAACATACAAAGAATTAAATGCTAAAATGAACAAGAACTACCTATATACAGGGTGTCCCCGAACCCCCCCCCCCCCTGCTAAAATCCCCAGCATCTAGATAGTGGTAACAAATTTTTGTTTGTTTGAATCTTCATGATTTTTCCCAAGGATGAAAAACTATATTACATACTATAAAATATCTACTGCCACAACAAGTTAGAGTGGAGAATACCAGCTATCCACTCTTCACTTTAACATATTTTCGGGATGTGGAATCAAATGGAACTACTTTCAGAACAACCCGTCTTGGTCCAGTAGTGGTGTTCTTTGAAATGTTTATACCACATGCAATGTGACGTGAAGCATCTAGTAAGTAGACACAATCAGAACACAAATCAGGACACAATCACAAGAATCAGAAAAGTCAAAGAATCCTAGAAAAGATATGGGAGGAGTACAAAATAGGTTTTGGATCGGAGTAGAAACGATGGAAGGAACAAAAAGCCGATCGTTGTGTGTCGCAACTCTACTCTGTCCGTTAAGGATATTTTCCACCTAAATTACCATAATTTGAACTTTCATGTTGTTTTGCTTCCGAGTCTTTGTTTTCACTTTTGAAGGACAAAAAAGGTTCTCAAAAATCAAAATTTCCACTCGCGTTTTACGTTTTAGACCTTCGTGAACAATTTTGTTTCCGCGTCTGTCTGTCTGTGTGTATGTCATTAGATCTTTGTCAAAGCCATAACTTCTACATATCTCATCTGATTTTGATGAAATTTTCAGGAATTATGCGCGAATATTCAGGGATTGTGATGTTTGACGTGGAGTTCTCTATGAGGGTAGTGCAAGGTAGGTACTTAAAGATTGATGTTTGAGATTAACTACTATGCATCGGGTCATCTATACAATCGGATATGGATACAAGGAGGCTATGTGCCACACCAACTTGGCAGACGTTTTGATTCTTAGGTTTTCTATATTTCAGACTATAAAACAAAACTAAGTGTTTGTACACTAAACCCGAAAAACCGTGGGTACTTCGAAAACCAAAATCTCCTTTTCGTCTTTCCAAGGGTGACGTCACAGGCCTGATGTGTTGGTACGACCTCGGTACCACCCCCGCCTGAGGGACAAGCCCCCACCTTCAGGCTGCCGCTTCTGTTGACCGTGAAAATCAAGACCGATCGCACCCCTTGTGGGGTCATCGCACGTTCGACGTTACGACGGCGATTAGGTCGAGTTTCGAGTTACCTAATTCATTAGTCATGGCCTTAACTGCTACCTGCCGTCAATACTGAACGATTTCGTTGTATGTCGAATGGTTTACTTTGTTTGAGAGAGGAATTTACACGAGTAACGTACGGTACCGTTAATTCACATAGGATCCCATCTAGATACGTAGGACCCCCATTTATACGTAAGATCCCATCAATACGTAGAATCCCATCTACAGGGTGTTTCACGGAAAGGTTACACCCCCCTTCATTTCCTCAAAATACAGCGTAAAAAATTGGGTCTAACGCTATTCTTCATGATTTTTTGAGAGGATTTCAGGAAAAATACTTGCGCGCAATTGACACTGACTTCATTTTTTCAAATAAAACCCCTCTTTTTTATTACAGATTCAGATTCTACGTCATGAACAATGGGGTATTTCGGTGGGTCGGAAATTCAGGTTTTTGACCTCAAATTTGGATTCAGCACCCTTGAAAACCTATATACTACAACTTTAAGCCCAATGATACTATAACATGTGGTAGAAAAATTAATTAAAGAGATCACACGTTTGAAAAAGGCGGGCCGCTATAAATGCACAAACACTAGGCAAGGACTACGCCGCGCGCGTGTGTGAGTAGTATTTTGTAGTATCCAAGACGTCCTCCAAGGGTTTTCTGTGCATGGATACTTTTTCAAAGACAGTTGGCTAGCAACGTCACCATTGGCTAGCTACGTCACACATTCATATCTTTAACTTTCCTTAGCTTCTCTGATTTTGGTTTATTATTTTCAATAATAAGCCTTTGGAATCGAGCAAGAAAAAAAAAATTTTAACCCCCCCCCTCAAAATTTGATGTTTTACGTTTCAAGGTAACGAAAATCGAATAAAAAAATTTCCGTCCGTCCGCCGTACGCCGTACGCGGCACTTTTCTTAGCAACACTGGACCGATTTGGTTCAAATTTGGTATATGGGCTCCATTTGGGGGTCTAGTTGTGCCGCGAAGCTTTTGGTTGATGTAGGTCACTTCTAAGGGGTGAAAATTAAGGGTTGAAATTTTCAAGAGTGCCCTAGCTCGAAAACTCTCGAAATAAAGGTATCGTTTTTTCACCAATTTTAGATAGTATTGAATTTAAAAAAAATTTTGAAACCACCCGGAGCTCTGTAGGACAAACCGTTCGGTCCCTACGAGTACTTGAAGGTTTTCCTTCGATAAAACAGAATCATGAGTGTGAATCGCAAAAGAGGTCCAATCTCCGTTCAAATTTTATCGGTCTAAAATGCGATCGCTGTTCATTTCTTCGATTTGTATACAGTTTTGCCTTCTGCGTAACCAGTAATCAAATTTCCATATGAAGCTTTCTATTTTTCCAATCGAGTGTGAAGCGTTTAGTTCTTACTAATAAACTTGATTGTGAAGGTGTGAAGCCAGTATGGTGTGGTAGGTAGTACCTAGCTGAAGGGTAAAAAAAAGTTGGCAGGTAAAAAAAATGTTGGTGGGTAAAAAACGCTGCAAATCATTGCTCAAAGGCTTCTTCACTCTTCAGATCACTGATCAGCTGAGTGAGCTCCGAAGCCATTTTCAATCCTATTGAATGGAAGTGCTCTTCCAGGTGTCTCCAGCATTCGAGAAGATCTTCTTCACTCTGAAGAATCACTGATCAGCTGAGTGAGCTCCGAAGCCATTTTCAATCCTATTGAATGGAAGTGCTCTTCCAGGCGTCTCCAGCATTCGAGGAGATCTTCTTCACTCCTCAGATCACTGTTCAGCTGAGTGAGCTCCAAAGCCATTTTCAATCCTATTGAATGGAAGTGCTCTTCCAGGCGTCTCCAGCATTCGAGGAGATCTTCTTCATTACTCAGATCACTGATCAGCTGAGTGAGCTCCAAAGCCATTTTTAATCCTATTGAATGGAAGTGCTCTTCCAGGCGTCTCCAGCATTCGAGGAGATCTTCTTCACTCTTCAGGTCACTGATCAGCTGAGTGAGCTCCGAAGCCATTTTCAATCCTATTGAACGCAGGGAGCTGAAATTTGAGAGGGAAGGTCAAAGGTACAGGTGCTATTGATGGAGAACCAGTGATTTATACAGAAGGGTGATCTATACAGAAAATAATAAAACTTTGAGCAATGATTTGCAGCGTTTTTTAAAAACATTTTCTCGACGAACAGACCCGATTACCGTTATGCCTGAGCCATACTCTTTTGAAAACAAAAATAAAAAACTCGGCGCTTTGCGCCTCGGCAGGGGGCTCCGCCCCCCTGCACCCCCCGGTTTATTTCTTTTTCCATACTCTGTATGAAACAATATACTGTGTATGGAACACAGAATGTGTTTTTGCGATACTAGTCATCCGTTAAATAAAAAACAACAATAATAAATGTGGAGTTGACATTAACATGACAACCAATAAACATATCACCAGATGTTTTTTCTGTCGCTTTTTCGTGACGATTTTTTTCCGGTAGGTCATCGCAAAAACACATTCTGTGTTGAAATTGACTGAAATACCCCATTCAAACCCGGACCAATTTTTTTATTGAGCACAACCTGACTTTTTGAACGCTCTAAGTTGCGCAACCCCACAATTGCTCAAAAATTATGTTTTGGAGAACCTTTAGTGTGGCTCATCTTTTTTTCATAATTTTTGACGCTGAATCACAAGGTGTCATCAGATGACACCTTGTGATTCAGCGTCAAAAAAACAGATTCTGTTTTTCAATTTGACTGGAATTTTTCTAAATGGCTGCGGAAAATTTGGTTGTTTTTCGGGAAAAATCGCACTTATTTAATCTTTATGAGTTATTAGGCAATTTTATTTAGTTGGAGCATGGTCGTGCTGTCAGTTTTTAGATTGAACTTTACTTTATTGAAGTTTCTACTGAAAACTGATGATTTTATGAAAGAAGTATTCCTTTTTCTTCTTGAAATCTTGGTCTTCCTCAAAACGGATGACACCCTGAGATTCAGCATCAAAAAGACGAAAAAAGATGTGCTACACTTAGGGTTCTCCAAAACCTAATTTTTGAGCAATTGTGGAGTTGCGCAACTTAGAGCGATCAAAAAGTCAGGTTGTGCGCAATAAAAAAAAAATTGGTTCGGGTATGCATTTTTCATGAAATTTGACGTAGAATCTGAATCTGTGATGAAAAAGAGGGGTTCCTCTGAAAAAATTAAATGTGTGTCAATTGCGCGAAAGTACTCGTATTTTTTTCTAAACTCCTCACAAAAGATCATGAATAACAGCGTTAGTCCCAATTTTTTACGCTGTATTTTGAGGAAATGAAGGGGGGTGTAACCTTTCCGTGAAACACCCTGCATACGTATCACCCCAACTGTACATTGATGAACCCCATCAACACGTGATATTCTATCTAACTGGCTAGTAAGCAACTGGCTGGAGGGAGCATTAGATGTGAGACTGTTCTTAAGTATTTTGGAAACAATATGGGAAATTCCAAAGTGTCTGTACATACCGAGAATATTGTTTCATCGGCAAGTGGCTAATTTTGACTGGCGGCTAAGCAATTTATGATGGCCTCTGGTTTAAGGAGGACGAGGGAGGTGGTCATACTACGTGTAAATGGTGTAAAAACCTTGCAAATTATTATAAAAGGTTTCTTCTCGTATAAATCACTCGCCTGCAATGAACACAGCCTTGCAGTTGTCTCTACCTACCAACAATATTTTCGCTTCACAATCATGTTTAATTTGAAGGAATAAAGAGTTGTGGATGCTTTTATCAGGAAATAATTTGAATATTGGTGGCGTAGGATGCAAAACTGATTACGTAAATGGATGAAAAAAAAAAAAAGATGAAACGAACAGCGATCGCAACTAGGCCTCTTTTGCGATTCACACTCGTGATTCTGACTTATCGTAAGTCCAACTCTCAAGTTCCATAGGGAACGAACATTTGGTCCTACAGAGCTCTGGGTGATCTTATTCGATTCTAGTCATTTTAAATTCTAAGAAAAAATCCAAAAAATTCAAAAATATTTCAAATTGATGAAAAAACAATAACTTTATATCAAAAGTTTTAAGATACCTAACGCATTTTGAAAATTTCTGCCTTTATTTTTCAACCCTTAGACACCAACCAAAACACTGACCAAACAACCAAAAGACCAAAAACAACCAAAAGCTTCGCGGTTCAAGTAGACCCCAAACGGAGCCCTTACACCGAATTTCATCAAAATCGGCCCATGGTAACGCCTGCAGAGGACGGACTGCAGGGTTAAAATTTTTTCTTGGTCGATTCCATAAGTTGATTATAGAAAATCCTAAACCAAAATCAACAAACAGCAAGAAATAAAGTATTTTAGTTTCAGAATTCACCCACGGAATAAATGAGACATTGTAATAATTTATCAGGTGTTTTGAGGTTTTTGTGGTGGTTATTAAATCACTAAATAAGATTCTAACTATTCACTAACTTATAAATAAGACTCAATTCACCTACTATATCATATTATTATTATTCACATAATATGTATAGTAATATGTAGTAATAGTGTAATATGTATTATAGATATTATCTATTACAGATATGATTCTATCCACCTACTTATGAAGGACACGTAACTTGCATTGTAAGTTTATTTGTTTTCGATTCTCGATAGTTTACGGAAGACAGTAACCAATGAAAGTTATCAAGACTTAAGCATAAAACAATGTACGGATTATGGTACTAAGCTAACGAAAGCTACGAAATTACATCGTAAATTAGAATTCTAGCAGGTAATGTAACCTTCTACAATTCGTGATAATAAAGATTGACATCTCCTCGACTCTACATCCGAAGTGGATGGTGTTTAGTTCAAGTCAAACTTTTTTCGCTATCACGGGAAATTGAGCTAATAATGGGAGTGGACCCTGGTCATCGGTATGATACACTAGAGAACAGCTTTGGCTCCCGTCCAGAGGTGAATACTGCCCTACGAAAGATTGATTCGATTTTTCTCATCAATCACACCTCAACTCAATGTACAGGTTCTATAAATCTCATAAAGGATAGACAGCTTCTCATCCTTGAGCTCGCCGAAGAAATGGGTAGGCAGGTATTAAAGTTTATCAATCATGCAATCACCCATTTCACAACCGATTCTCCAATCGTGGTAGATAAATCCCGATTTTCCAGAAAAATGTTGGCAAATCTCATTTGCAATTTAACTTTATTTAATATGCAGTCAACATACTCAAAATTAGATAGGTTTATTAAAATAATTCTCAATATGAAACATGACTGTCTCAGTTAAGTACACAATTTTCCAAATTCACAAACATCAACCAACACGAGTTTATTTCCAAATAACTTTTTTCTTTGTTTTTCACTTACAAACTTAACTCTTAATTTCCCACTTGTTCAAACAATTTCTGGAATTGTTTAATTATTTTTGCTTATTTTGACAAATCCATTGTCGTAGAGTGCCTGGATTTGGAACTTTTGCTGCGATGAATCTCTCCGGTCTGGACTCAATCAGAAACCTATTATTCTGGAAACTAATGGAATTACGAAATTACTCAAATAAAATTATTAGCCAAATAAGACCCTCCTCTTCTGGAATATTGATGCAGTGGTCCCCTCATCCTGAGGTAACCAGAAGAGACACCATTGAAAAATCCATCTGCTATTTGTAGATATTTCCAGGTACAAATCTTATTTCTCCTAGTTGTCCAACTCTTGAGAATCGGACCAAAAAGATACCCCAGGTCATTAAGGGTAAATAAGTAATATTTTTTGATCCATCCCCAAATATGATCCTCAAATTTGTTCGATAGTTACACAATGGTGTTGTGATCAGCTACCTCTTCGCATTTCTGTCCATTCACTTCCTTTGCTCAAGTGGTAGAGGAGCTCCGATTCAGAATCGGAATGATAGGAGATCGATCCCTGGTCGAGGGAAGTTAATTTTTGATGATTCAACAATGTGGCGCAGTCGTACAGGACCCGAATGGTCTCCTCAGCATTTCTCAGTGAAACAATAATTCATTAAGATTGGATCATCAAAACAACTCCCTCCCAAGACACGATTCGAGCCACCGCCTATTCGGACAAACGTTGAGGTCAGCAGATCCCCCGCCCCGTCAATAAAGAAAAATAACAAAAAACTCCAAAGCCAGTCAAAAATACGTGCTCTCACTGGGTTGTAAAACACCGGCCAAAGCAGCCTCCCTGACTAGGTAACGGAGTAACTAAGATTGCCTAAAGGGGGGGAGGGGGGTTGATGTTGTGATCAGCTATCTTTTCGTATTTCTGTCCATTCATTTTCTTAGCTCAAGTGGTAGGAGCTCCGATTCAGAATCGGAATGATAGGAGATCGATCCCCAGTCGAGGGAAGTTAATTTTTGATGATTCAACAAAGCAGTCGTACAGGACCCGAATGGTCTCCTCAGCATTTCTCAGTGAAACAATAATTCATTAAGATTGGATCATCAAAACAACTCCCTCCCAAGACATGAGTTGGGCCGTTGTAAAACGCCGGCCAAAGCAGCCTCCCTGACTAGGTAACAGAGTACCTAAGATTTCCTAAGGGGGGGGGGGGTTGATGTTGTGATCAGCTATCTTTTCGTATTTCTGTCCATTCATTTTCTTAGCTCAAGTGGTAGGAGCTCCGATTCAGAATCGGAATGATAGGAGATCGATCCCCAGTCGAGGGAAGTTAATTTATGGTGATTCAACATTTGTCGCATTGACAAAATGCCCGCAGACCGTCTGACGGACAGGCATAGATGCAAATATTCTCGGGGCTTTGAAACGCGGTCTAGAGTCGAAATGAAGATTTGGAGAACTCAGATATTTATTTGACCTCCATTACCTTTGGCAATGAAGAAGTAAAATGGTATCATCACCATTTAATAAATAAGACTTCGGTCAAATGGAAAAAGAGCCAAAAAATAATAGGTGGTTTGGTTCATCATACGATGGTCCAAAACACACTTAGTAACATAGTAGTAATTATTAGTTAAAGATAGACCGAGCGAAGCTGCCTTGAAGGCGTGTCTATCACGTGATCGAGCTCCGTGTCGTTTGCACCGACCGAAAAATTCAATTTTTTCGCCTTTTTACACCACTTCTCTTCTTCCCCTTCATCTCCTTTCATTCGTTCTTCTTTTTTCACCTGTGGAATCGAGATCCTTAAACACAATTGACCTTGAGAGGCGAGGGGATGTTCCTTCCACGCCCAAACACACCCACCTGCGGATCCAATTTTTATTTAGACGCTTCTCTCTCTTCTATATTAGCTCCTGAATGTTCTGCAACCTTCAACTTCCGTTTTATATTCAACGGGTTTCAGTGGATTTAGCGAACACGAAAAAAGGGGGAATTTCACGCTTCATATTTTTATCTTATAGATTCTTAGGAGACCGTTATAAGCAATTCTCTCGTACTATCCTCACTATTGTTCAAAAACTGAGGTAGGTACTGAATCCACAACTAACATTAAACACATCTCTTCAAGGGGGTCTCAGTCGGTCGCCGTTCGTTCCTCGTTCCGGGTCAGTATTTCACGAAATTAAAGGGGCAAAAAATTGAAAATTTGTACCTTAATTTGAAATTTTTAAGGATTTTAGAAATTCATTAGTGCACTGCCCTAGGGAATTGAAAAACTGAAATATTTCCGCTGGAATCATCAAAATCAAACAGTGATTGCCAGAGAAAATGGGAAAACCCGTTAATTTAGTTATGTTTTCCCATAAAATTTAGTTAAACTTGAAATTTTAAAAATTTGGTGAATCTCAGAATTTCTAAAAACTGAAATTTGAAATTTGGAAAAACTATTGGTCAGTTTTGAACACACCTATAGTTGACTTTTTTTTGGCAAAATGACACCATCTACTCATTTATTGCCGAGCTACCTACGCGAAGGATTGAGATGAGTATTAACCGTAACAATTATAATGATCTTGTTGGTGGTCAAAACGACTCTGGTTCCTTTTTGTGAATAAAAAGGGAAACGTTGGTTTTCTGTTGTATATTCTTTAGCTACAGTTTCGCTGGGACAACTTGCCAGCATCTTCAGGCTTATCAGTTAATAAAGAAAGTACACTTTTGCTTGTTTCTTTATCCAATCTTTCAATATTATTCAGAAACGCTCGTTTTATTGGATCCAAACTTGTTTGTTGGTATAATTGTTTGTGAATCGGTCCTTTGGAATTGATTAGGAAGGAATGTAGGACGAGCATTACTTTCAAAGAAAAAACTGCGGAAAAATCTTTTTCTCCCATATTAACAAATGAAACTGATCAGTTTCAACAAGTGGCAAGTTGTCAACAATGGCAAACTGTAGCTAAAGAATATACAACAGAAAACCAACGTTTCCCTTTTTATTCACAAAAAGGAACCAGAGTCGTTTCGACCACCAACAAGTCTGTATCAACCGACTCAACCCCCTCCAACAATTATAATAATATTCGAGTAAAATACAATTTTAATTCTGTGGGATGGTACCAGATTGAATTTCATCGCAGTCGGAAATATGCGTGCCTCAATTTCTCACGTTTCGTATTTTACCTCGAAGGCGTAGGTACGCTACCGACCGGTAAATGAAATCCATGTCCAGTCAAACCAATTTTATCACGATACGATGAAGTTCTGCCAGACGCAAGGGCTCGTTCCGACGGAAATGCCGTTCCAATGAACTCGTATCAAGCTGTCAACAGACGGCTGAAACACTCAAAGTGATATTTGTCACTGCGAAAACTCGACTCGCAAATTCATCGTTGGCAAACCGCGGTCCCTTGGGAACGGCCGAAACCGTTCAAATCGCTTTAAAATAAAACGGCTCAAAACAAAACACAAGCGACAGAATGGAAAAGCGTTCCGAACGTCGCTTTGCTAAGTCGAAATCAATACGAATCTGATCCGAAACTCGAGGGAAACGAAAATAGCGTTAAAATTTACGTCAGTTCGGTCGTTTGAAAAGGTCAACATCCAGTTTCATAGTGAGAGACGTTAAAAAGTTTATATCTAGAGGGAACCGGGAGAGGATTTTCCGGATGTACGAGACAGTTTTCAACTGCTTTGATGTGTCGACTGTGGTGCAATAGAACTTGATGTGTGAATAGTGGCGAACAAATCTCTCGGCAATCAGAGAACGCAGGATTGTTTGGGAATCCCGTGAGAGAGAGGATTTGATTAGGTTCTTGACGAACGAGGACGAATTTCATATAATCCGCTAGATTTTAGCATGCTACTTTCAATCAAGTACGTTTTATTTAAGCAGGCGGGAATTGTAATGAATTATGATATTTATGATTAGAGGAAATTTAATTATTATTTATAATTATTTTGTGGACAAGTGTGCTACAAAATTAATAATCAAACAAAATTGATTTCCCCAAATCATTTCATCATTCCCCCTTAAGTGTGTGATCTTTTGAGGCTAATTTCAGTTTTTCTTTACAGTTTTCATTCAAAGTTGTGAATTTAGACTTAGAGGGGCATAAGTGCGAGGTACATCCACTGTCCAAAACCCACGTACTGTTTTCCCTTGAAACATCAGTAGACAAGCATGTCCATCTCTGCCAATTTATCTGCTGTATCGGTAAATGTTCTCAAGTGATCATGAATGTTGTCCCCATCTTGCATTTTGCAACACAAAAGCAAACAAAGGTTTTTAGGAGTGTAGCCTTCCTGGCTGGTCCTTTACTTTCACAAATGTTCGAAAGGCTGTCCCACACATCTTTGGAATTTTCACAGTATTTTATTTGTCTCAATTCGGAGGGAGCTATGATTAGTATGAGTTCAGATTTGGCATCTAAGTCCTCACATTGTTCCTGGTCATTACCTGTTTCAGTTGGTCGTAGCTTTTTACCGCTTACGTAGTGCCAATATCCAGCTCGCCTGAGAACGGCTTGTGCCTGGATCTTCCAGGTATCGTAATTGTTGCTACGAAGAGGTTCAATTCGGAAGTTCGTATTGGAATGACTCATCTCGTCCTTTCCACGAATGTAGATATTGTACCTACCAATCTGTTTGTTCATCGGGAGCTATTCAATATTGCTGGGCCCATATCCCCAGATTTTAATACGCAGCAGGAAGTTTTTGTTATATTTTTAAAAATATATAAAATATATTTTAAAAAATATATAAAATATATTTAAAAAAATATATATTGTTAAAATTTTAACCCCCCCCCCCCCCTCAAAATTTGATGTTTTACGTTTCAAGGCACGTAGAATCCGAATATATATTATTCCGAATATATTATTCGCTAGAAAAATTATCAATGGAATGAATTAAAATCAACAAGTGTACCAGTGCATCTTGGTTGCACAAATACACATGTTAGGGAGAGTGAAGTAGAGTTTTCACTCAAAATTCGGCCGTTTTTCCCCAAATTTTGGTTTATTATTTTCACTAATAAACAATATATTGGAATCCAGCAAGAAAAAAAATTTTAATCCCCCCCCCCCCCCCTCAAAATTTGATGTTTTACGTTTCAAGGCACGTAGAATCCGAAAATCGAATAAAAATTTTCCTTCTGTCCGCCGGACGCGGCACTTTTCTTAGCAACACTGGACCGATTTGGTTCAAATTTGGTATATGGGCTTCATTTGGGGTCTAGTTGTGCCGTGAAGCGTTCGGTTGATGTCAGTCACTTCTAAGGGATGAAAATTGAGAGTTGAAATTTTCAAGTGTGCCCTAGCTCGAAAACTCTCGAAATGAAGGTATTGTTTTTTGATCAATTACGTAGGTCGATTTATGCAAACAATTCATTTTTAGATGTATAATGTGATTTCTTGTTCAGACTTGGTTTACGGTCGGATTTATTAGGTAGGTAATTCGATTTCTAACTACTTCATGGGGTCAGAGTTGTGGAGAGGAAGGGTTCTGTAGTCTTTGCAAGAATAACAACTCGATAGGATGAATGCTTATATTGTCTAACGCCTGGTGTCATGTACATTTTGTGTCGAGTAGGAAATCATTTTGAAAAAAGTCCGAGGTTGTGCGAGATCCTTGAGAGAGGCCGTTGTTGACTGCTGAGCTCAGTAGTAAAGACCCCTGGAGTAGATGCCAGAGTATCCGTAGGCGGGAAGGGCAGCGGGAGCGGAGTAAGCCAGGGGAGCGGCGTATCCTGCGGAGTAGGCCAGAGGAGCGGAGTACCCGGTGTATCCAGAGTAAGCGTAGGGAGCAGCACCGAGGAGAACTTGCTTCTTCACTCTTTCTTCAGCAGCGAAGACGCAGGCGATGGCCAGAGCCACGAAGAACTGCAAAATCAAAAATAATGGACAGGTTAAAACGTGTACTTTTCTAACTAATTTGTTTCAAAAAATTATTGATGTACTCTTTTTTGAACGAAAAGGCATGAGATTTGTCTGAATTTATTTAACGTGAACAACCACATCTTATTCATGAAAATTTCCTCTAATTTTCGGACTTGTTAACGCTCGTATGTGACTACTTTCGGATTGAATCAATAATGAAACTCATTGGCTACCTATATTTTAGTCTGCCAACTTATTTATAACGATTTCACCAGACACCATTACTCTCCTCTTAGGTAAATATTCATTAAAATTTGTTCGAAAATGAGAAAACTTGAGACGAGTTTCACTATCCTCCCGGGCGATAAACTCTCCACGATATTCGAGGAAGCGTTGGACTATTAATGAAAACAAACTTGAGGGGGGTTTCTCAACTCAAAGTACTGAGGGGGGGGGTTCTCAACCAAATTAGCCCCCGAGTTAAGTTTGGGGGCTACTTGCCGTACAAACCTTCATCGCGTTAGACGTTTAGCCGAGCCTGAAGAGGGAATTGAATTTTGAAACTAGCAATTTCGCGGTAAAACACAACAAATTTGATAAATTTACTGCAAAAATCGCCAGAAATTTTAATGTCATATTCCCTACAAATAACCGAAACTGAATTAGAAAAATTGTGTTTAAATTAATTAATTAATATTAATTATTTAGTTAAATTGTGTTTAGTTTATTTAGCTACTCCACCAGGACTCTCATCCCCGATTGGTGATGTCACTTCCGATTTATTTACCCATCAGGTTTGTTATTGTAATTGACGTGACATGCCCTATCGAAATTGAGCTAATACCAACCTGCTCAAGTGGTGCATTTGATAATTGACACTTGATGAAAAAAGTGGTTGCCCCTTGGCTAACTCTGGACTTTTTCAATTTTATTTAGTTAGTTTCGAAGAAAATGGTTTTTGGAATGAGTAAAAATGTCCATCTATTTTCATCATTTTAGAAAATGTTGATGATTTTTCCGCATTAAACAAGATATTTGCTAGAAGAGAAAAAGCGTGCATTTTTTCAACGAAATCGACGGTTTGACGTGGGGACTTGGTGCTTGGGAGGAGCGGCGGCGGAGCAGACCCCGGATTCCTCCCGCCACAAACCGTCGATTTCGTTGAAACAAATGCACGTTTTTTCGCATTGAAACACCATTTTCTCCCACAAATTCCTCAGTAAAACTAAAAATTGGTTGACCGTTGGAAAACAGATGAAATGGAGCAGTTTTTAACCTTTTGAGCCCCTCTGGCAAATACCTTGTTTTAATAAGAAAAAAATCACCAACATTAAAAAAAAAAAAACAGAAATTGACTATTTTTAAAGTTTGAGCTAAACATACTACTCCAGCGTTTAGTTTTTCTCGACTGGTCAACTGCTCATCTATTGAGAAATTTTACTGTACTTTTAATTTTTGACTGTAATTTAAGGGAGCTATGACTGTTTTAATGGTGTGAGGTCGAAAACACGAAAAAAATCTTAAAAGTCAAAAAAGTCAGATTTTAAGGGGGTTAAAAGAAAGTTGCTAGGCGACATTTTTTGTTGCAAATTAGTTGTAAAAAATACTCCCGAAGTTTGGTGGTTATATAGAACTGGTTATGTATGTACTTTTAGTTGGTTAACCCTATTTGGACCATGGTGTCACTAGTGTCCCCGAAAACACCTCGGGAATTTCACAGCAGTCCTAATGTGACACTAGATCAACTAGATTTAAATTGCAATTTAAAACTTAATGGACAGAGCTGAATTTTTTGAACCAATTTTGTAAGTTATAAGAAGTCAAAAAATTATGTTATGACAAAAACTTCGAAATTTTTGTCATAACTCTGTTTTGAGACTTCCAATAGCCCACAAAAATTCTGCTGTTCTTTAAATTTAAAATTTAAATTTAATTTTGGTTACTCTGATGACACTCTGGGACAGCTGTGGAATTTTTGAGATGTTTTCTGTGACACTAGTGATACCATGGTAAAATTTGGGTTAATGAGGCTTCCTAATAAATTGTTGAAAATAGGCGTTTTCAAAATAGTGGAACATTGGAAAAGCAATTATTTAGCATTAATTCTTCTTACCAAAACTCGGAGGGCAGACATAGTGGAAGATGCTAGTTGTATCTTGCGGATAAAACTGACGTACTGAGAGCGGCAAGTCTGCACTTTATATACGATTCGTAGTTGCCTGAGGGGATCCAAAAAGGAAGAGCAAGAGCCGAACAGGACCAACCCCACAATGCATCTCTTGGGACCTTGAAGTAACTACCTGTTTGCAGGACCCACCCACGAGTAGCCGATACGCGGATGTGAATCTTTCAATTACATTTCAGCTACCAACAAACTTGAAAATTAGCGAAAAACTCAGCAAATGTTAATGCTGCGAATTCTACTCGTAGGTAAAATTTGACCTGACTCGTCTAGGTAGATCACATTTCTGTCAGTAAATATATTTTTCAAAACATTATTATTGTTTTCGCGTGGAGCGAGGGTTTGGTTGAATGGTGTTTTGCCAAGTGTTGATGCACAGCTAGCTGCCTAATGGGTAATTAACCCATTTGCGCCTACAGGTGCCAAACGGCACCCAGGTATTGTGACTCTTCAAATATTCCAGGGAATTCGTGGTTCTGTCCAATCTTGTTATATCCTGCAAGAATATGTTCCCAGGACCTGTGTAGTTCCACCAGAAGGGGGGTTTCAGCTTTCAGTGTTCTTTTGACTTCCGTTGAGGTGATTCAAAATGGATGATCTTTTTGATGTGGACTCTCTTCAACTTTTGCTTGCATAATTACCACATTTTTTACTTCATAAAAATGATTGTGCTTGAAATTCAAATTTAAATACGTTTTTATGCTGCGATATTACTGTACAAGAATGAAATCTTTTAACTGTGAATTCCTCAACTCCATCCCTCAATAGTTTCCTCGCTTCATCACCGATTCATCTTACACTCACTTCCTTCACATTTTCCAATAGTTTTCCATAAATTCCCATACTCAAACCCTCCTAAATCAATAAACCAATCTATCATTGTAAACAATACGTCCGTCCCACAACTCACTTATTCTTCAGCTGATTTGCGGCCGGTGCCAACAGTTTTGCCAACCTGTTGAACCTCATTCTAACAATTTGCATGCTTGCACGACGTGTTTTCGCCACAATTTCTGGCAGATTAATTCGAATAATTACATGAAAATTTTTGTTATACCTAGTTTTATTTTAGATAAATTTATTAGTACTGTGTGTGGGGAGGAAGTGAAATTACCACGTGTGTGATTTTGCACCAGTTTTCACACATCGCCGACATCACTCTCTCGCCATCTTTCGCCCGTTCCTGTTCTGCCTCAACTTCAAAACGTTCGTTTCCAAGAAATCTGCCGGCCAGCAAAAGCAACCGCCTTCGTTCAAAACGCGGCTTCCCATCGTTCTTTTGGGAAGAACCAGAAACAATCCACGGAGGAATCGTTCCCGGGATCTCTTTCGGCGGACTCTTAAATTCAACCAGGAACCTGGTAAGCCACTACTACCTATCTACCTTGCATTTCTTCTCTTGTGGAGGCTCCACTACCTACCTCAAACTCTTTGGGATTCTCCACAAACAACGGAATAAGGAACATTTATGCAACAAAGAAATCATTTACACATCATAGACAAATTAATTCTAGCTCTTTGGTAGGTGAAATAGGATCAGTGGCCTCTGCATGGTCTACTCTAATTCAACATTTCAGGAGCAATAATATAGCTTATATTTATTTATATTATATTTATATTATGAATTGTTCAATAAATCATTTAATAATCGAATCATCATCGTTTTCACAGCTTTATTTATATACCTATACCTACAACATTCTGGTATTCCAGTGGTCCTTCGAGTATTTCAGCAACCTTTAACCCATAAACTCATCTCATTAAAGTTCTAATCATTTTCAAGTCATTCAGAGGGTAAGAGTTCGAGACCACGTCATAAAGGGCCCCCCTCTGTAAGTACAATTACTTTTAATGCTCGGAACTGCATTTACAACACTTGAATATTATTCAAAATGCCAGTAATAGACAATATTGGTTATTAATTGTTATTTTTCATAGTTTTCAGACCGGGGAGGGAGACATTGATTGACAAGAGGTCTTATAACATCTCACGGCTAGTATTCCTGGGTGAGGAGAAGGAACGTATCTTGTGATCGTCCATACTCAATCTCCGTGTACAACTAGGGGAATAGATTTCTTGGATTCGAACATAAATGCAGAATTGGGTTGAGAAGCAAAAAGTTCTGGTGGCCGATCTTTAGATACTTGTACTGTGAATGCTGGTGTCCCAAAAGCTTGGATCCTGTATCGGAAGTAACCACCCATATTTCCATTACATGGAATTTCAAAGATAAACTCGGATAAAAATATTTACGGGCGTAAATGGGTTAATTCTATCATAGTGAACTTTGAAGGTACACATGTACCCAAAACTTGCAAAATATTACACAATGGCTTATTTTGCACGTGATAATTCTGTCTATTATCCTCCTTCGACGAATCCAGGGCTACACAGAACAAGCTCTCGGACGCTACCAATGTGGTTTTCGCACGAATGAAGGAACTCTCGATCAAATTTTCATTTTAAGGCAAGCTGCTGAAAAGTTGTAGAACATAATACCGATTTGCAAGTATTGTTTATAGATTATCAACGAGCGTTCGATGGTCTTAGTAGAGCTGGGATAATGCTTGGTTTATTACTTTCAATAACGAACCTTTAGAAACGACCATGAAAAATTTTTTTTTAACCCCCCCTCAAAATTAGTTGGTTTACGTTTAATAGTACGTAGAATCCAAAAATCGGATAAAACGCTACAAATTATTACACAATGGTTTATTATTTTTATTTTTCTATATATATCACTCGTCTGCAAAGCCACCAACCATCCAACATGAAGAAAAACATCGATCGCATTTCGGTCAGCTATAATTTGAACGGAGATTAGGCCTCTTTTGCGATCACACTCGTGTTTCTGATTTATCGTACGTCCAAACTTTAAATTCTCGTAGTGAGCGAACGGTGTTTCCTACAGAGCTCCGGGTGATCTCAAAAAATTCTAAAAATTCTATAGAATCCTAAATTGAAGGAAAAACTATACCTTTATATCAAAATTTTTTGAGTTAGGGCGTTTTCAAAATTTCAAAATTGATTTTGCAACCCTTAAAAGTGACCTACATCAACCAAAATCTTCAGGGCACAACTAGACCCCAAATGGAGCCTACATACCAAATTTCATCAAAATCGGTCAATGCTAAGTGGCAAAAGTGCCGCGTACGGCGTACGGCGGACGGACGGCCAAATTTTTATTCGATTTTTGGATTCTACGTACCTTGAAACGTAAACCATCAAATTTTGAGGGGGTGTTAAAAATGTTTCTTTCTTGGTCGATTCCAAAGGTTCATTATTGAAATTAACAAACCAAAATTAGGCCGTCCGTCCGCTGTACGCGGCACTTTCCCCACTTAGCATTGACCGATTTTGATGAAATTTGGTATGTAGGCGCCATTTGGGATCTAGTTGTTCCCCGAAGATTTTGGTTGATGTAGGTCACTTCTAAGGGTTAAAAATGAATTTTGAAATTTTGTTAACGCACTAACTCAAGCAATTTTGATGTAAAAGTATTGTTTTTCCATCAATTTGAGATAGTATAGCATTTTTAGAGACCACGCGGAGCTTTGTAGGACAAACCGTTCGCTCCCTACGAGAATTTAAGGGTTTCACGTACGATAAATCAGAAATACGAGTGTGAATCGCAAAAGAGGCCTAATCTCCGTTCTAATGTTAGCTGACCGAAATACGATCGATGTTTTTCTTAAAGTTGTTAGGTGGTAGCAATGGCAAATCCGTTTCCTTTGCAAACGAGTGATCTATATGGTAAAATAGTAAACCTTCGTGTAATAATTTGCAGCGTTTTCCAGTTGTTTTTTATATCAAGGAATAACAATTTTACAATAAGGTTCAAATTTCATCTGACTTTATTCCTCTACCAGAAAAAAACATCACAAATCTTGAAGTGCGCCAGTTGCTTTGGTCTCAAGTGTATTTATAGGTAAGTATATTGATTTTTTTTTTTTAGAAAATTCATTAAAATTTTGTTTGTATAATTTTTATTGAAATGAATTTCTACTCATTTATTTGGTTAAAAGATCGAGAGAAGAATCAAAGAGTGATTTTTTCCGCTTCTCTCAAGACCATGACTGGGACAAATTATTGTGTAGCTTGAGGGATTTCACCAGTTCTTGGCAGTGTCTATTTAGAGTACCGGACAGCTCATAGCGTATTCACGCTTCAATAGTTCATCCTTCATCTTTGACAATAAGACGACAGCTCGATCGCTAGAATACGAATCGCCCTTGAAGTGAATTGATGTTTCCCCGGGAGACCTACCACTCCCTCGGCCCGACGGAGGAGGTCTCGTCTATTTCCAAAGAAACGACCGTTGTTATTATTTTCATGCAACTATAACTCGCCTACGTCACGCCTTGTTATGCGAGCTGTTACGGCGGAGGGCTCCCCGAAAACCGAAGGTCGGCACTGTGACGTCACTGGGGGCCCGGATCTTGGCCGCCCTCAAGGCCCGGAGACGGACCTCAAGTTCAAGATCGCAATCGCGGGCCGATCCATCATCCTTCGTTGAGGGGTCCCTCATTTTCGAATATGGTGACGCCCGCGGGGCATGAATGGGAACCGAGGTTTTGAAATTCGGTGCTTCGTAGTCTGAATGTCAATAACCCCTCTTGTTGTGGAGTTATTTTTTGAGTTGAGGAAAAAACTGGCCCAAAAATACTAACATCTTGATGCAGAGTTGGAAATATTCTGATGGAATAACCAGCTCGTACTTCTACATCTGAACTCGCTGACAGTCGATGGTTCATTGGAGTTCTTCAGAGGTGCCACAATCAGAGGTGGGCGAATTCTTATTCATAAATACGATTAAGAATAATGAAATGAAATGGAATGAAATAAGTTTATTTCCACGCAGACGCCAAAAATGGTTCAAAACAAAATAATATAGTGGAAACTCCCCCCCCCCCCCCCATAGATCAATGATCTCAGCCAAGGGGAGGAGCTGCTCGCCTAAACTTGTAACGTAAATATTATTATGACCGTAGAATTAAGACAACGAAAATAATACGCACGTTGGTCGCTTTCAAGAATCAAAGTGAAATTTTTATTTAACTACTAATAAACATATCTCCTAAACTACTTATATTCATGGTGTCTAGGTGCCCATCACCACACCATTCCCTTCTTCTCTCTTCAGCTCTGTGTAAGGGGAGAGCTTGTCCGCATGGATGACTCTTCGTCTCCCATTAGGCAAGCGAATTCTGAATACCACTTCAGAGATCTTCTTCACCACTTGGCAGGGTCCTCTCCATGGGCTCTGCAGTTTGGGGCACTTTCCCACCTTCCTCTCAGGCCAGTAGTACCACACTTTGTCCCCAGGCTTGTAGCGAGGTTCCTTAGCATGAACATCATATCGGCGTTTGCAATCCTCCGCAGCTAAGCGTAATTTCTTCCTTGCCAACTCGTGCATTTCCCGCAATCTGCTATGAAGCTCAAGTGTATATTCATTCCGCGTTTCAAATCCAGGCGCCGGCTCCATCAGCAGATGAATGGGTAAGGTGAGCTCTCTTCCTAGTGCTAATGCTGCTGGTGAAAACCCAGTTGCCGCATGTGGGGTACCCCTGTAGGCTAACAGTAGAGATGACAAACAGCGGTCCCAGCTTCTCTGATTATCGCCAACAACTTTAGCCAACATTTCTCTGAGAGTGCGGTTAAAGCGTTCAACTTGCCCGTCACTCTGGGGTCGCATTGGGCTAGTTCGTGTCTTGAACACTCCCAACATCTCTAGCACCTCTTTGAACAAGTCAGCTTCGAAGTTCGTCCCCTGATCTGTATGAAGCTCTCGAGGAACACCAATTCTAGAAAATACTTCATCAACTAGTCCTCTCGCCACTGTGGTTGCTTGAATATCTGGAACAGGGAAAGCCTCTGGCCACTTGGTGAAAGTATCTATAGCCACTATGATGTACTTATTACCATTCTCAGTTGTTGGCAATGGTCCCAGTGCGTCAACACAGATCCTCTCAAATGGTGCACCTGTGACATATGTTTGCATTGGCGCTTTTGCACTTGGTCTCCCTTTTCCCCGTCTACCACAGATTTGACAAGTAGCACAAATCATCCTGACGTCTTTGGTCATGCCTGACCAGTAATACCGTAGCCGGATTTCACTCAGTGTGCGTTTTCGTCCAAAATGACCAAAATTGTGAGCATTCAACAAAATTTGCTGGCGAAGTTCCTTTGGCACGATGACCTGCTCTACAACTTTTGTGCCATTAGCATTCTCCCAATTGCGAACCAGCAACCCTTTGACCAATTTGAGAGTGTCCAACATGGCCCACATTGCTTTGGTTTCTGGTGAATAACTGCTCACATCTTGCCACGGTGGCTTAGTCCCAGATTCAACCCAGGTGATGACAGGTGCTATCTCTTCATCCTTCCTCTGTTTGTCTCCCCAGTCTTTTTCCACTATGACTTGTGTCCGCCGGATATCAATACTTCTCGCCTTTTCTTCTTGACGCAGGCAGTATTTACAGTCATTGGCCGCACATGGTCGACGTGACAATGCATCAGCATTTTGGTGCTGCTGTCCCGCCCTATGCTGTATCTGGTAATTATATGGCGTGATGACATCCAACCATCGTGCTAGCTGGCCATCGGGTTCCTTGAAGTTTTTCAACCACTGGAGTGATGCGTGGTCTGTCCTCACAACAAATGGCTCCCCACTACCCAGCCCATAAGAATCAAAATGCCGCAATGCACACACGAGGCTCAGTAATTCTTTTCGAGTGACACAATAATTCCTCTCTGTTTTGGATAAGCATCTACTGTAATAAGCCAAGACTACCTCACGCTCACCGTGTATCTGCGACAAGACAGCCCCTACTCCCCGATCACTGGCATCAGTATCCAGTACAAAGGGTGCTCCTGGTACAGGGTGTCCCAACACTGGTGGTGTGGTCAGTGCTGACTTGATATCAGCAAATGCTTCATCACATTCTGGCCTCCACTCAAAATCAGTGTTTTTATTCTGCAGTGCATATAATGGAGCTGCTCTCTTTGCAAATTGAGGAATAAATGCCCGATAATATGAG
Source organism: Apolygus lucorum (assembly GCA_009739505.2). Classification (NCBI taxonomy): domain Eukaryota; kingdom Metazoa; phylum Arthropoda; class Insecta; order Hemiptera; family Miridae; genus Apolygus; species Apolygus lucorum. The sequence continues at coordinate 27,470,973 of CM019182.2, read as the reverse complement.
CAGAGCGATAAGAATGATTGCAGCTCTTTCACATTCAAAGGACGTGGCCAATCCAAAACACGCTTTGTGGTTCCTGGGTCTGTGGTGATTCCATCTTTCGAAACAACTACACCTAGATATCCCACCTCTCTCCGGAATAATTTGCACTTTTTTGGATTGAGTTTGATTCCAGCCTCCCTTAGGACTGTGAACACTCTCTTCAGCCAGGTGATGTGATCTGAGAAGGAGTGGTTATCAACTAACACATCGTCGAGGTAGACCTTGACTCTCCCTGACCGAATCTCATTCCTTAGGACCCCTCCCATAGCTCTCTGAAACGTACTTGGGGCATTACACAGGCCAAATGGCATGACTTTAAACTGCCATAACCCCCTTGGGGTACAAAATGCGGTCTTCTCTTTGTCACAAGGAGCCATTGGAATCTGCCAGTATCCACTTTGTAAATCCAAAGTGGAAAACCAGATGCTCCCTTCCAGTGCACCCACTAGCGCTGCAATTCTGGGCATTGGATGAGAATCCCTTTTGGTCACAGAGTTCAGCTTCCTGTAATCAATGCAGAATCTTGTGCTTCCGTCCTTCTTCTTCACTAACACTATAGGACTAGCCCAAGGACTGAGTGAAGGTTCTATGACACCATTAGCTTCCATTTCCTCAACTAGCTTTTCTACTTCTTCCAACCTCTGAGGTGGAATCCGTCTAGGTGTTTGCCGTATTGGGGAACTCTCTCCCACATCTATCATGTGTGTGCATCCCTTGATACTGCCAATGTCAGCTCCATTCTTTGCAAAAACATCACTAAACTCCCTGAGCAAATCTTCTACTATTCTTCTCTCTTCCAACTTGAGCCTCCCCAAGGTCTCTTGCCACAATGCGCGAAGATGTGGTGGACATTCATTATCATTACTAGCATCTTGCACCTCCCTTGATGCTAAGTTTGTGTTCAATTCATGAAATTCCTCACCAATCTCGAAAACCTCAGTTAACATAGCATCCAAAACATTCAATGCCTTCAGTTTTCGGTTACCAATTCTGACTGTCCCGTTAGCCGGATCAATGACACAGTGTTGGGCAATAAGGAAATCCAGTCCAAGAACACAATCTTCAGGAATTTGTGCTATGAGAACCTCTTGAGCTCGACTCCTTCCATCCCCAACATCTAATGTCACCAATGTCTCACCCTCGACTGGTAGCCGTTCACCAGAAATGGACCGAATAAACATAGAAGCAGTGGCACGAACTTTGGTTCCACATTTCTCCATGATAGCCAGGCTAACTATGGTCCGTGTTGCACCTGTGTCCACAATAAAATCGCAGTCCACTCCATTCAAACTACCACGGAGCACTAGTGAAGGGGTTGAAGTACTTCTGTACAGAGGAATATCATGAGTGATGGTCTGGGTAGCTGCCACCTTCACACGAGCCAAGTGGTACTGCACGGTCTGGCCTAGGCCCTTCAGTTCGACCGTCTCGCATTTCCCGAACTCTTCCTTGGGCGCTCTGGGCAACTATAAGCCACGTGTCCTGGCTTATCACATCTCCAGCAAACAATTTTATGCCTGTAACCTTCTCTGTACCGTTGGTCTCCCACGTTAGCTTGAAGTCCCTGTATTTCTTCTTCCCTAGGGCCTATTTCTTCTTGCATTACTTCCCCTCTTCGTGCCCTATCTGGCCTAGCCACTTGTAGTACAGCCTCCAATCGCACTGCTTCCTCCAGTGCCCTCGCCATTGTCTTAGGACTAACACCCAGAACCAATTCACAAAGACGACAGTCCCTCAGACCCCTAGCAAAATGGAAAATGGCAGTATCCTCCGCCGCTCCTCCTCTTGCATCAGGCCATGCTCGTCTCGCAAGGTCTTTTATTGCCTGATGGAACGATTTCAAGTCTTCATTTCGCCCTTGAGCCCTAGTCTGTAGTAAAGCAAGATTTTGTGTCGTTTGATTTCGATTACCAAACCTTACCTCAAGAGCATCGACTAAATCATGGTATGTCATATCTGGTCCCAACTCAGTCAATAATGTGAGTGCAGGACCTTTGAGAGACGCTTCCAGCATTGCTACCTTCTCGTCATTATTCCACCCCTCCTTTCGTGATATCAGCTCAAATTGGGCCCGATAAGAATCCCATTCTTCCTTTCCATCGAACAGTTGTGGTTTCAACTTCAATTTTGTAAAAGGTCGCTGACTCCCCTCGTCAGATTGCTGAGCAGGCGCTGAAGCAGGAACATTAAGCATCAATGCGTTCAACATTTCATGTATCCCTGCAAGCTCAGATTGTAACAAACTTTGCATCTCAGCTCTACAGACATCAAGTAACTCACCTTGCTGCCTTTCTGCATCTCTTTCGCCAGCTCCCAGTTCCTGGCCATCATCTCCTCCCTCCCCCTCTTCAGGATGTCGATTTGTTCGTGAACGTGACCGTGTTTCCATTTTTCGCTAACTTCTGACACCAGTATTATGACCGTAGAATTAAGACAACGAAAATAATACGCACGTTGGTCGCTTTCAAGAATCAAAGTGAACTTTTTATTTAACTACTAATAAACATATCTCCTAAACTACTTATATTCATGGTGTCTAGGTGCCCATCAATATGAACTTGTAGTTATCTACTTAAATACTATAAAAAACGCTGCCAATATGAAGAAAAAAGAAAAAAAAAAATCACCAACCATTGATCGCATTTTGGTCAGCTCTAATTTGAACGGAGATTAGGCCTCTTTTGCGATTCACACTCGTGTTTTGATTTATATATACATATATATTTCAATATAAACCCTTACATTTTCGTAGGGAGCGAACGGTTTGTCCTACAGAGCTCCGCGGGGTCTCAAAAAATTCTAAAAATTCTATAGAATCTTAAATTAAAGGAAAAACAATACCTTTATATCCAAATTTTTTGAGTTAGGGCGTTTTCAAAATTTCAAAATTGATTTTGGAACCCTTAGAAGTGACCTACATCAATCAAAAGCTTCGGGGCACAACTAGACCCCAAATGGAGCCTACATACCAAATTTCATCAAAATTGGTCAATGCTAAGTGGCAAAAGTGCCGCGTACGGCGGACGGACGGCCAAATTTTTATTCGATTTTTGGATTCTACGTACCTTGAAACGTAAACCACCAAATTTTGAGAGGGTGTTAAATTTTTTTTTTCTTGGTCGATTCCAAAGGTTCATTATTGAAAATAATAAACCAATATGTACAGCATGATTTTGTAAAATAATATTTAAGAAAATAATATACATGTTGCACCGTAAAGATGTAGGGAAAATTAAAACTTGTAGATGCTGGTGGTCATTGAATCTAATAAAGATGATTCGGCGGAGATGAGAAATGAATATTCCTGTTTTTTAAATGTCGATTTGTTAATGGAGTGAGGGGGGAATTGATCGCAAAATTAATGGTAAATTATTATGTAGATGACGAGTAGTTGAGTGTAGACGACTGGGTGGTGCGGATTTGACTGCTTGAGTGGTAAGCCTCAATGCATAGCTGGTTTTCTTCTGTTGGGCTACCACTATATTAGGATGCTTGTGGAAATACATCAAGGCATGCTTTATGTATAATTGTTCAAGTGTAAAAACTTGGGCCACGTCAAACAACTCAGCACTAGGGAATCTACGGGGTTTCTGGAGGAGAACCTTCAAAATTGATTTTTGCATCACTCTGACTGGTTCCAAAGCACTGCTGAATGCATTACCTACCCCACCAAAGTATACCAAAGCTGAACACTGACTGTACTAGTCCTTTGTACAACAAAATTAGCGTGTTTTTAGATAAATAGTTAAGAATTTTATAAAATATATGAACGAATTTTTTTATTTTTTGAACAACTGATTTTATGACATAAAATCACATTGTGTTCCTTCCAGTCAAGATTTTCATCAATAATTATACCAAGGTATTTTCCAAAAATTACCCTATCAATTTGCTCGCAGGCACAGCACTGCTGATCTGGTTAAAGGAATGTAAATTTTTGTTTCTATCACGGGAAAAAAGAATGTATACAATACAAATCATATAAGGAATTTTATGATCTAGAATACGAATACATTGGGTTTTCGCATTTTGAAGTCGATTTTGTAATTTTTTCTATGATTTCCCCACAAATCGATTTTTTTTAAAACGATTTTCCCTGAAACTCAAAAATTCTTATGCTTTTCTCCCGAACTCTGGACATATTTATTCCTTTAAATTGTCAAAATAATCAACTAAAATTCGAAACGCTCACCAATTCTTTTAGGATATTTCACGCAGAAGCGAATGAGACCAATCCCAGGTCGCTACGACCATCCGTATAGAAACTACGACGACATTTTTTATGAAAATCATAAAAAATACGATTTACAGCCAAAATTACGTCGTAGTTTCTATACGGTTAGACGTAGCGACCTTGGGGTGGTCTCGTTCGATTCTGCGTGGAAAATCCTATAAGAGTTTTAAGGGTTTCGAATTTTGATTGATTGTGTTGACAATGTTAGGCCAAATAGTTAGAGTTCGGGAGAAAATCGTTTAAAAAAGTATGATTTTCGGGGAAAATTGTTTAAAAAAATCGATTTTGGTTTATAAATTCAATAATAAGCCTTTGGAATCAAAGAAGGAAAAAAAATTAACCCCCTCAAAATTTGATGTTTTTTGTTTCAAGGTACGCAGAATCCGAAAATCGTATAAAAATTTTCCGTCCGTCCGCCGTACACGGCACTTTTCTTAGCAACACTGGACCGATTTGGTTCAAATTTGGTATATGGGCTCCATTTGGGGTCTATTTGTGCCGCGAAGCTTTTGGTTGATGTCAGTCACTTCTAAGGGGTGAAAATTGAGGGTTGAAATTTTCAAGAGTGCCGTAGGTCGAAAACTCTCGAAATAAAGGTATTGTTTTTTAACCAATTTTCAATAGTGATGAATTTAAAAACATTTTTGAGACCACCCGGAGCTCTGCAGGACAAACCGTTCGCTCCCTACGAGTACTTTAGGGTTTTCCTTCATAAAACAGAATCACGAGTGTGAATCACAAAAGAGGTCTAATCTTCGTTCAAATTTTATCTGACTAAAATGCGATCGTTGTTCATTTCTTCGATTTGTATTCAGTTTTGCTTTCTGAGCAATCAGTAATCAAATTTTCATATGAAGCTCCCTATTTTCCGAATCGATCGTGAAGCGTTTAGTTCTTTCTAGCAAACTTGATTGTGAAGGTGTGAAGGCAGTATGGTGTAGTAGGTAGTACCTATCAATGGTTGGTAGGTTAAAAAAAAAAACGCTGCAAATCATTGCCCAAAGGTTTATTATTTCCTTTATAGATCACTCTTCTGTATGGATCCCTCCCTACCAACCATAGGTGCCTACTACGAACTAGGGCATTTTTGAAAATTTCAAACCCAACCATCAACCAAATGGAAATGAAGGGTTAAAACTTTTCAACAAAAAAACGGACCGACCTCAAAACTGATGATGGCATCCCACTAAAAAGGAAAAAATAATAACGACAACTTATTCAGTTAGGTTGGTAGGTAGGTACGCAGTGAAGTCGCCGCCGTACGCATCTGCAGAAACAAACATACACAAGTAGATTCCACTTCCATCTGGTTAGTATTACAACATGGGTCGATAGTGCAATACAAAACATGAATGAGAGTGGGTACCTATCATTGAGGTAATGCATGTGTTCCAAAACGATTAGGTAGTACGTCACTGCTGTCGTATGAAGGAGGATGAGAGAGTGACAATAAGTGTGAATCCCCGTACGAAATGTTGGGATTCGAACAAACCATCTCTTGATTAGATAGTATCTAATAGTTATTTATCTAATTATACATGATCAATCTTTGATTACATAATATCTAATTAATCTTATATTCCATGTATGGCATATTGAATGTAGAATTGTCTAGATCATGATGTGGGTTTGTGATATGAGTTCATACTCAAATGAACCAGTTAGTGTTACAACATGCGTCGATAGTGCAATACAAAACAGGATTAAGGGTAGGTAAGTAAGTAAACAACCTTCTCATGTTGAATTTTTATCCAACTGCCATTTTTGGTGACGCAGACGTCTTCAGCTGTTATCAAAGGAAATATTCTTACTGAGATTCACACTTATTGTCACTCTCTCATCCTCCTTCATACGACAGCAGTGACGTACTACCTAATCGTTTTGGAACACATGCATTACCTCAATGATAGGTACCCACTCTCATTCATGTTTTGTATTGCACTATCGACCCATGTTGTAATACTAACCAGATGGAAGTGGAATCTACTTGTGTATGTTTGTTTCTGCAGATGCGCACGGCGGCGACTTCACTGCGTACCTACCTACCAACCTAACTGAATAAGTTGTCGTTATTATTTTTTCCTTTTTAGTGGGATGCCATCATCAGTTTTGAGGTCGGTCCGTTTTTTTGTTAAAAAGTTTTTTATTTTACTATTTTTGTATTTTCATAATTTTTTATTTTTTACTTTTTAGTGGTTTTTTAAATTTATTTTTAAAATTTAATTTTTTAAATCATTTGATTTAATCTTTAACTTATTAATTTTTCGACTTTAATTATTTTAATTTTACATAACTTACCTACTACCAAGTACTTTTGCTTAAGTTTTTAAATCATTCGTTTTAATTTTTAACTCATTAATTTTTTCGACTTTTATTATATAATTTTTTTTTTAATTTTACATAATTTACCTTCTACCAAGTACGTTTGTTTAAAGTCGGTATTCTTTGAGTTACCGACCGTTAACCTTTTTTCGACATTTTTTCGCTATTTTTCTTTTTTAAATCTTTTACTTGTATTTTTTACCTAATCACTAATGGTTTTTTTAATGTGGAATTAATTATTACTTTTTGAGGTTTTTTTATGAAGGTAGTAGGTAACATTATTGTTTAATTTTTACATTTTATTTTAGTACCTATACCTACAGTATTATTGTTTAAAGTAGTTATTAGTGATTCCAAAAAATTGTTAAACATATTGTTTAGTAGTGCATGCATTCCAGGGGACGTCCCATTGGATAAGTCATTAGGGCATTAAGTCAATTAGAACCTGTTGGTGAGCGAAAAAACACGAATTATTATTTCCCTTCCTCCTGCACCAAACTGTTTCACTCAACGTAAGTAAAATGGGGGCGATGATGTCCGTAGAGGAGTATCTACACTCAAATCCGCGCAATCCCAGAAAATACCATCGAAATCAGATGGAAAATGTAGAAAGTATAGCTCTTACAGGGAATTCACGTTTGCGCATGCGCAGTGGCTATTATCAGTTCCTTGGCAATGCTTTTCATCGGGGACCATCTATATGCCAATTTGCATGATCTCTGAGAATTTTATTGAAATCGGATGGAAAATGTGGAAATGATGGCTGCTACAAGGAAATTATCGTTTGCACATGCGCAGCGGCTATCAGTACGGGGGCGATGATTTTCATAGGGGACCATCTACACGCCAACTCGTACAATCTCTGAAAATTTCATCGGAATCGGACTTTATCTTCATATTTTAGCCAGCTGCAACATGTTTTGGATGATGAGAAGGCTATGTGCTAGACCCACTTGGTAGTCTACCGAAATTTGATGGTTATCGGAAACCCCCTCATAAAGCATCTCATTTTTTGTGAAGCTTAGAATCGGGCCTTAAATTTGAATGTACCTACACAAACATGTACAAAAATGTACAATGAGTCGGGAAACTCGTCTTTCAATGAAATGTTAGTTATTTTCAAAATTGAGTTCAATATCATTTTTTGAAATTAAAATTTTGCTTCATAATCAAGTTTATCTTGAAGAAATGAGCGTTTCACTCTTAATGGGGAGGATGGTCCCCAATGAATGAGAGGGTGGTCCCCCTTGAATTTGTTGAGGGGCGGCAGGCGTCCGAGAATATGCCGGAGGTGACGGGCGGGTGGGCGGGGGGGTGGGTGGGTAGGTGGACGAGCGGGTGGGTGGCTTCGACGAGTCGGGCGGGGGGAGAGGATGCGGAACAATCTTCCGAAAAAACACGTTTTTTGAACTATTTTCACAAAATTTTGATACTTTTAACAAAGCAAAATGAAATCTGATTAAAACGGGACCACTATGGATACTTGTAGAACACTTTTCGAAAAGAATCAGGCAGATTGGTGGCCGAATAAGAAACTGCTAATGGTACAAACATACAGAAAAAAAAAAAAAAAAAAAAAAAAATCGTCGTCCCATGACACACCGAACTGTATACCTCCTTCCTTCGGCGCGGCTTCGCCGCGCATGAAGTCGGTCAAAAATGTCAAAAAATAGCCAAGTAGGTAGTAGGTACCTACGGTTGGTAGGGAGGGATCTATACAGAAGGGTGATCTATACAGAAAATAATAAACCTTTGGGCAATGATTTGCAGCGTTTTTTACTTTTGGAATTGAACAAAATTTGATTTGTGAAGAGATTATAAAAATAGAAGATTCCCAGAAGAAACAAGAAAATTGGATGACATTTCCTGAGAAAACCGAGAAAAACTGTTGACTAGAACTGGCCAGCTATGAGAAGGCTGGGGGAGGCACTGGAGGTAGTGGGATGAGTGGGAGTAGGGGCTACCGAGCGCCGTTTCGTAAAAGATTAGACTAACCGGGAAAGAAACGGCGAACGACTGAAATTCCTCGGATTAGATTAGTTCTCCCAGCGGTGAAAAGGGGTAACATGTTGACTGAGTTAGTGTGGAGGCAATTAGAAAAGTTCACCAAACACGAATGTTTAGGTGACCTAACACCGTACATAGATCACCAACAACCAGATAAAGAGAGGAAGACTGTCGATCCAACATGGATGAAAGTGATAGGGGAAAACCTAGCGTATTTCATTGACACACGGACAAGAAACCAAAATCGTTTAAATCGTGAAATTTGAACAGAAATAATGGTTTTAGATAACAAAGTTTTTCAACTCCCAAAAGTGAAGACTCGCTACCTTTTCCTTCTATTTTTGAAAAATTGTTATTGTTCCAGCAAGCTACTCCTAAAATTTTACTACACCACTCCCCACTACTTGGTTGCTTAAAAGTATAAATATAAACAAAAAATCATGAATTTTGAAGGATATATGTTATTGACATGATATTTTCCAATAAAAAGTATACTTGTAGTTATTCGTACTTTTTATGATAATAATATTAACAATTCAAATTATTCGTGGATGTGTCGTCACTCACAGATCTGCAATGGTTCAGAAATGCCTGTATGGGAATGATGGAACAAGTTTGTTTGCGCGTAGGGATCAACTATGTTCCGGCATTGATCTTTTTGGTGTTATTTTGTGTTCATGATGTTCTGTACGTAGATGCAGATACTTCTGAGAAAGCTGAGGATTATCCGTACGTGGCAATCTTGTTTTTGGACGATAACGCGATCTGCATTGCAACTTTATTCACTTCGTCTCGCCTCTTCACAGCCTGCCATTGTCTATTGAAAAAATCTGATTCATATGGGTTTCCACAAGAACTTCAGGATCCTAAAAGCTTCCGTGTGACTGCAGGTGGTTGGCAGATCAGAATCGGAAAGTCGATCAGCGTTCATCCGAAATGCCAGAGCAACGAGACGGCCGTAGTTTATGATCTTGGAGTGATTGAAGTCACAATACCTTTCATGTTGGATGGTAGTCACATAGCAGTTCTAGATATTTTAATGGAGAAAGGCACTATAAGCTATGCTGTCAATGACCTGCACAATCGCTTTTGTGAGGTACTGGATTTCAGTATCGGTTCTTTCGTGAAGATCCCTATGAATCTGAAGCTCCAAAATTGGTGCAGGAAAACTTTAAGCGGTCTTGAGTTGGAATTCAATGAGAAAATACAAATATGCGGCATACGGAAGAAACATCCTGAGGTGGACTGCGGGCATCCAGACGTTGGAAGTCTGCTGATATGTCAAGATGGTCGAGTGATAACCGGGTTATCGTCTGGACGGAACCATCCATACTGCGGGGAAGGCGTTCCAGAAGTATTCGTGAGATTGGATCTCGCCGTGGATTGGATTCGGGAATTACTCAACTCGTGGAAAATGACTGTCGACGCGAGTACCAGCTGGTACCCTAGGGTACCTGGTGAAACATCTGGAAACGAGGTTGGAACTCAATCAGCTATAAACTCGAGCACAAAATATAACTTGAGTACTCTGAGTACAACCAAAATGAGTTCCATCATAGGCTTGATGCCGGGTCCATACACGATCCCTCATCACCATCTGAACTCTTCACACTCGTCTTATTTGAAACCATGCTGTATTCTCCTTGTGGAATGTTATTACTTAACGAGTTTTTTAATACAATTGTACTTAATATGACTATTTTGATGAAGAATCAGTTTTAGTATCGATTTAATTTATTACACAATTGGCTCTATAATCAATGTTATTGCACATAAATATTTAAATCAAAATATTATATCAGCACTTTCAGCACTCAGTAGTCATAGTCACTCAGTAGCTGCCTGGTTTCAGGGTTCAAGATCCGAACCTGGAGGTTCGGGGTGAAAGACAAGATTGAATCACCTTTCCCCCGAGTTGATGAAGGGAGGATTGTAAGTCTTCTGGCTATGCCGTCAGCCGACGCTTCAGCTCCAAGTCCCAAAGGGCCTACTTACTCAAGTAGTGGCAAGTCGTCGAGTGGCAGTTCCTAGCCTTTGAATGTAGACTAGATAAATGTTCTTCCTGTCAAGACTCGGGTGGTTATCCACTCTAGGATGAACAATGGGTAACGTGCTCGAACCATGGCTGATCTGCCATGGCATATCCCACGCCAGGCAATACTTGCCCCGATTACCATTATTCGATTTCGCAGTATCTATGTTGGCAAGTGCTGCTGCAGCCTCTAATACTTCATACTTCTCCAGAGCCAAAGACCATTGGGGCATCAATTATGAAGGCTCCTCTGGGTGTCTCTGAGAGATCAGGACGGTAACCTCGTGCTTGGTTAAAGTTAGGCTCAAGACTTACTAGCCATCCTTTACGCCGAGTATAGCCATCTAATAGGTTCAGGGCAAAATAATGACCGGTGAACCTGGGTCTTACTAGCTGAGCAAATCTGGAGCACATGTTTGGCTGTTTAGGGTGTTTGGCACCCCATTCGACATACGTGGATTTCGCCGGTATGCCTGCTTCTCGTCCTCATTCCTGTGGGTAGGTAGAAATGAATTTTTACCGTACCCAGGGATTGTGATCCATGTTGTATGGATGCTGTCATCCTATGATGTCGCCAATAGTGTGGGCGCATCAAACGAAAATCGGGAGAAAAAACACATGAATCGTGTTCTTAGGAACCCTCTGATTCGGAAACGCCAGAGATAATAACCTAAAATGTTTTCATGAATGAGGGATTGCATTCGGAAAGTTTGGCAGTTTGCATTGCCACCAAAGTGCTTGTTATGTCATTTCTAGCAGAAACTCGAAGTGAAACGACCACTTGGGGCGGAAAATCAGCATACCGAAAATGTGGGATTTTTGGTCTGTTGAAGTTGGTACTTTGTTTACATTTCACGTCCAGTCGTAGTTTTCCGTTTCTCGTCTCTACATTCTTAGATTAATTAAGGAGATTAGTACTCACAAATTTTAGGTTTCATACAGAGCTCCTCGTGGTCTCAAAAAATTCTAAAAATTCTATAGAATCTGAGATATTTCGGGAAAATTAATAGAAAAGGCTTTTTGAAATTGGGTTTTTTAAACTGTATATTCGCGGACTGAACTTTTCATAATCGAACATGAGAACAACTGCTCATTCCAGGGAGCCATCACTTGCTTTGAGTCAATTGGTGGTAGACACAATGTTTGTGTTCCCTACAGAATCCTAAATTGATGGAAAAAAATACCTTTATATCAAAATTTTTTGAGTTAGGGCGTTTTCAAAATTTCAAAATTAATTTTGGAACCCTTAGAAGTGACCTACATCAACCAAAATCTTCGGGGCACAACTAGACCCCAAATGGAGCCTACATACCAAATTTCATCCAAACGGTCAATGCTAAGTGGCAAAAGTGCCGCGTACGGCGGACGGACGGCCAAATTTTTATTCGATTTTTGGATTCTACGTACCTTGAAACGTAAACTATCAAATTTTGAGGGGGTGTTAAAAAAAAGTAACTTATCTTTTCACAACTCATTCAAAATGTAAACCTGACATGAGACAGCAAATTCGAAGTGAGAATGAGAGGTGAAGTAAATACGAGATGAAGTATTGAAGTGAAGTAGGTAGTAGGTACGAGTTGAGGGCGTTTGGCCGTCGGGGGGTTGTAATGAGGAGGAAATTTTGTTGGCGTACGGTATAATGAAGGTATAATTTTGGATGAATTTTCACGATGCAACAGCCAGCCAAACACATTCTCCAGCGTTTTTGAAGTGGCATTTCGTGGGATTGTTAGAATGATAATTTTCCTTGCCACCAGTAATTTTTTGGGAGCTCTATTTTTGTGTGGGAGCCGAATTTTGTTTATTTTCAAAGTATTTTCTTTAAGAGAAAAATAATTATTAAAAAAAAAAATATATTAAAAAATACGTGCGCACACCCCACTCAGCTCCATCTGTAGTTTGATGCAGGCACTGTGGCAATTTGAAAGGTAGAGTCTTGATATCCCAGTTTGGAAACTCATTCTTCCTCCAAAAAGTTATGTTTTTGCCGCCCCCAGCCTATTAGCTGGTATTTGACAGAACAATTGCATTACTCCAAGACTACCATCACCCACGGATGTAGGCATTAGCAGAGTCAAATGGTAGGTGGAAGCATCTTTTAACGTATACAACACGAACACAAATACGAATACAAAACTTCCTAATCTTCCACACTGATGAAGCCAAATACAGATTTCTCGAGACCGAATTCCATTTGCACTATCTTTCATTCCCCTTGAAAGTCAACACCTTATTGAACTTCATTTTCTGAATCCAACGAAGTAGAAATCTTGATTCGTTAGAAAACTTACTTAGTTGATTCTTCCTCTGAGCTCTTCAACATTTCTCTTCAAAAGAAGAACACCATATCATTCATACACGATGTCTGGAAGTATTGGAGAAGACGGAATTCCCTTTGATATCGCGGATTTGATACGCGTCCCTCTCCTGAGAGGTGGAATTGTTTCATCCATAACCGGTCGAGTGCGGAAGGTTGAAGGAGGCGCCGCACTTGAACTTGACCCGACACTCGCCCATTACAACGATACTCCCTCAGACCAGCGGAACAGTGTCGATTGCCACCCCGTTCGGAGCCCTTCAAATTGTCTCTGGAAAGGTCCTCCCACGCTTTCCTGCCCTATCAAACTCCTCTCTAACCATCTGCCTCTTGTTCGAGTTTGTGTCGAGCGCTCTATTTCACCTCGTAGAGGCCACTTATGGTCTACTCGTATGGGCGCTCCCGGCACTTGCCCCATGTAAATGAGATGTTGCCGTGATTTATGTTCTATCACGAAGTATGACGTCATTGGAGTAGAAAAGACTGCCAAGTTGGGTTGGTATTGCGCCAAATTTTTCTAAAACTTCTCGTCTTTGGTAACGCCATTGTGGTGTTAAACATTTGGAATAAGGAATAAAAAATATTTGGACTCGTAAAAACAATTGCAAAATTAATGTCCAAAATTGTCTTCATAGATCTTTTTTGGTTTATTATTTCCAATAATGAACCTTTGGCATCGACCAAGAAACGTATTTAAACCCCCTTTCCCTCAAAATTTGTTGGTTTACGTTTCAAGGTACGTGGAATCCAAAAAAACTAATACAAATTTGGCCGTACGCAGTACGCGGCACTTTCCTTAGTACTCATGGACCCATTTTGATGAAATTTGGTATGTAGGCTCCATTTGGGGTCTAGTTGTGCCCCGAAGCTTTTGGTTGATGTCGGTCACTTCTAAGGGTTGACAAATAAGGGTTGAAATTTTGAAAACGCCCTAGTTCAAAAAATTTCGATATAAAGGTAAGTATTGTTTTTCCATCAATTAAAGATGGTATCGAAATTTTAAAATTTTTAGAGACCACGCGGAGCCCTATAAGACAAACCGTTCGCTCCCTACGAGAACTGAAGGGTTGGACTCACGATAAATCAGAAACACGAGTGTGAATCGCAAAAGAGGTCTAATCTTCGTTCAAATTTTATCTGGGAGAGAGAGAGAGAGAGAGCGAGAGAGAGTATAATTGTGAAGATACAATGTACATCACAATTGTCAAACATGAAAATTACGGAAATTAGAAAATAATAACCATTTTTCCTTCTCATAAGTATTCATTGTGTGAAAATGAAATGTGCGCCAGGTGTGAGGGGGCTCTTACGACTCCCCCTCGTGCCAGCCGGGGGCTACTCGACCAGCCAAGGGCCCCACCCACCATGGCGGCTTCCCGACTCCAGACCACGATCAGCAGAACGAGTGGTCACAAAATGCGACCACTCATACCACCGACAAGGCCATCAACTTCGCGAAAGACCACTTTAGGTAGAAGCTGTAGGCAGACTAGTGATCTATATATAAAAATAATAAACCTTCGTGTAATAATTGCAGCGTTTTAACTCCTTCCTTTGCTTCCAAGTCTACCAAGGTATTGGAAGCAATGTTTTCAATTTTCAAGGTTGAAAGAAAGTTTTCCAAAATCAAAATTTCCACTCGCGTTTTACGTTTCAGACCTTCTTGAACAATTTTGGTTCCGTGTCTGTGTGTCCGTGTGTCTATGAGTCTGTCATGAAATTTTTGTGAAGTCTAGACTACACGAAATTATTATCTAATTTCGATGAAATTTTCAAGGATTATCCGGGTTGACGTGTAGATGGTCAACTTTTAGGATAGTGGAAGGTACTTGGAGCTTGATGTTTTGAGATTAGCTACTTTGCATCAGATTATCTATAAAACCGAGTTATGGATTCGAGGAGGCAATGTGCCACACACACTTGGCCATAGTTTTTTGTTTAGTATTTCTACTTTTGGTTTATTATTTTCAATAATGGACGTGAAAATCAAATTTTGTGTAATTTATCATCCCGATAAAATACATTTTCTCGAACCTAAGTGTTGAAAATTAGAATGAAAGAAAAACTATCTCGGAACGTTCGATACCCACCGTTGAAAAAAAGATTACTTCCTCTAGATTGATGATTCCGATGATTGGGCAGCTTGCGTCGTGACCTTCTGACCCAAATTTTTCCCTTCCTTCCATTTTCGATCTAAGGCAGGTTACGAGGCAAATATTATGTTTACCCTCCATCCCTTCGCCCCGGGAAATCAGTGTTTTTCATGATCCAAGAGGATCCAATCATAGCGGAACCGCGGGGCCTTGGAAGCCATCCTGTTTCTTCATTGTTTATGTATGAAATAGGAACTCTCAATATGCGGCTAACGACGAGACTGAGGAACAAGGCTGCACGATGAATTCGTGTTATTTCCTAACTTTCTTTTTTTCCCAGACGTAAATACTTTATCGTTGTTAGAACAGATTCCATAACTCTAAATCGGTATTTTTACATGACCGGAAAATACTACGGGGGGAGGGGGAAAATATAGTGGATTATTCGCGCAGCCTGCATGAGCCTCAACAAACGTGTTCACAAACGTGAGACCAAGGACCTATGAAGATGTTTTGAGATGTTGTGTGGAGGGAAGGTTGAACCTGTGCAGGGAATCAAACACGAAAAATCCCAGCTTTGCTAAAATATTGGATATCGTTAGTAAGAGACCGATGATGTATATGGAAAAGCTTCCATTCCCACAGTTACCGAAGCTAAAACTGTTATTGTGGACGTCAGCTCGGCACATGAGTTCCTCCTAACGTTGTTTACCATGGTAGGAACGTCAATGATAGTTTTTTAAGTCTCCTGAAAAGTTGCCCCGAACTTGATACAACATGTTCACAACATCGTCGATATGCAAATTCCATTGCGTTAAATTCCTGTGAAAATTACCTACCATCGAAAACATAACAGATGACATGTTCGGAATTCACATGAAATTCCCTACAATTATTGTAGGTACCTACAATAATAACCTTATCAAAAATTAAAAATTAATTAAGTTTAATCAATATCGCAATATTGCATTCGATCTATCATTCGAACATATTCTGAACATATTTGAAATCACATTAACCCTTAATTTCCCACTTGTTCAAAAAATGTGTTTTTTGGACTTTTAAAAATTACCTACTGATAGATGTATTGTGATGAATATATAGAACATTTGAGCAGAAGGTTCCTAAGGAACCTATTACAGAATCAGATCAAGAATGATCTTTCCAAGGGCCACACTAGCGCTATCTGTCTTTAAACCCAATTTTGTTGAAGTAGAAGAAGAAAACTTGGAAAAATCCTTGGTGGGATGTTGGGGCTGTTATTTCTCATAAAGTAAATAACCAAGGAAGAAGGTGGGAAAGGTTCACTTCATAGAGAGATTTGTGCTGCCTTAGTCAGTGGCGCCATCTCTGACGAGGAAATCCAACTAGTACCCTACAAGATAAGAAATTAATGAGGGTAGAAGGTACCCCGAAGGCCCTATTTTATTCAGTCAACTCAAGAACTTTTGTTTCTTCTTTGAGTATCAAAATAGCCAATGGCCTTCATTTTGGCTTAAAAGTCGATTAACTGTATCAGGTAAAAATTGGACATCCCAAAAGATACTTCAGGTTATTAAGGGTTAGGCCTTTGACAATAAAATAATGCGAATTAACATTGATATGTTTTATCACCCAGATTTTAACACAATTGAGCAACATTGGTTCGCTATGAGAATTTATTATATTTATTGAATTTATTTATTTATTATATTTATATATTTATTTATAAGGTTTATTCAAATTATAAATTTCTTCAGATTATGAACTCATTATTTCAAAATTCCAACTCACTTTTGAATTGATCAATTTTTGCTCAAATGTAGATGAACAGGAATGATGACACGATACTACATTGGTGATTTCCATACACCCAAAAATGGAGGTTATTTATCATTATTTGTTGTGATAATCGTTCTTAGTAATCCTGAAGATTCGTGACAACGTTGTTGCGAAGACCACAAATCGTTCCTGACGGACTGACGTATATTTCTTAGAATATTTCAGCAACTTCACGAAATTTCTCGGCATCATAAGAATTTCAACGTTCCACGAGACCCGGTGCCCCGCGGCGGGCTGTACCGTTTATCCTCTCAAACTAACGAAAATAAAGAACATAAATAAGAAAAAAAAGGAAAAGCCCGATTGTTTGATGAGAGTCACGATTCCAACATTTCGAGGAGGGCAAGGTCGGAAATAATACGGGGAGTTCGGTACAAATCAAACGACTACCTATTGAATGGCAGGGCGATGACGCATGGCCAATTTTCCCGTCATGGTGTAAACACAATGTACTGGCGAGGGTTACTCTGCTTCGAAATAACAGATCCAGGTGTATTCGTGATGTTGGTGTTCCAACCTCGTCAATGGAAACTATAATTTCCACGATAGTGTGGCTCGCTTTGTAACGTCTCAGTTTGGTTCAGAGGCGGTGTGTTAATAAGACAGAGGTACTCAAATGGGTGTTGGGGCCTTTTACTGGTTGGCATTTTTCGAACTTTATTGAAATTGTGCAAAGCTTAACTTGGACTTTTTTTTATATTCATTTGCAGTAGACAGACATACACCAAACCAGAAATTGGTTGATCCCGTTCGATTTTAAAATTGATGCAAATTATTACACAACGGTTTATTATCAACCTTTCAGTTATAATCAATCATTATGAACATTAACTTGTAAATGAAATATTCAAATTTTTTCGACACGAAGTATACTTTCTTACAATACCTTCAGTATAAAGGGTGTCAACACTTAAGATGGAAATAACTTCAGGGTTCAATTCTACGAGATATTTCCAACAAAAAATGTATTTAGGCAATTTTTTCTTAACCCACTCAAAATGCATTTTTTTCCACTTCGAAGTTTTTATCGCGTTTTTGAACTTACGTCATTGAAACTGTCATAACTCCTGTTATTACCAAGTAAATTTGATATTTCTCTTCGAAGTTTTCATATTTTCTCTTTAAAATTCAAATTGGAAGAGTAAATCAAGTTAGAATGCAAGAAAACGCGAGTTTTACCAGAAAATTGAGTGTTTTACGCGGTTTATGGTCTGCCTCGATCTCAAGATGACTTGATGATTTTGGTATCATTTCCGATGTAATTTTTCACTCTGAATCCATTGGAGATACTTCCGAATAATTTTGACTACTAGAAAGTGGATTTTCCGAAGGAAAAGCTCCGTTTTTTGTGCATAAAATACGCATTGTTCGTAGATATAGTAGTGAGCATAAAGTAACACCTTTCTACTCAATAAAAACATCATTTTTCTAGCTGAAATTTCTCCCTCAAATTCGATTGTAAAATATTTTTTGATTAACACATCAGTCACTTATTTCCCGATACGAGCAATTCGATGGCTACTGGACAACACATTATGTTATGAAAATTTGGTTTGTATTCAGTATGATGTAGTAGTTAGTACCTATCAATGGTTGGTAGGTTAAAAAAACGCTGCAAATCATTGCCCAAAAGTTTATTATTTTCTTTATAGATCACACTTCTGTATAGATCCCTCCCTAACAACCATAGGTACCTACAACCTACTAGGGCATTTTTGAAATTTTTTGAAACCCTAATAGGTACCTATGGTTGATAGGGATGGATCTATACAGAAGGGTGATCTATATAGAAAATAAAAAACCTTTGGGCAATGATTTGCAGCGTTTTTCATGCCACATTTCCTTAAGCCATTGAAATGTATAACACGAGATTGCAAAATTTAGGGGTGGTCTGGCTGCCTCGTTCTTTCACCACTTTTCTTATGGTATTTGGTGCGCTGAATCCGAATCTGACGTCAGTTTTTTTTGTTTATGTCGGATTTTCAAGATATAGCTAGTTTTAAGATTTTTCTAGTTCTCACTTTTCTTCATTTTTTAGTGAAAACTCATCTTGCTCAAATCTCCTCAAAAAGTACTCAGACTTATAGGAAATTTCATTTAGAATCCGAATATGTACTTAGTTTTTAAGTAAAACTGTGTTAAACCCCCTATTTTCCACAAAACGTATCAAAAAACGCTTGCATACGAGTCTGCAACACATTGAAACATTTTCATGCCCCCCCCCCCCCCCCTGGGATGATCTGGGAGCTCGATTTTCGACTCAGCTGATCTGGGAGCTCGATTTTCGACTCAGCTGATCTGGGAGCTCGATTTTCGACTCAGCTGATCTGGGAGCTCGATTTTCGACTCAGCTGATCTGGGAGCTCGATTTTCGACTCAGCTGATCTGGGAGCTCGATTTTCGACTCAGCTGATCTGTGAGCTCGATTTTCGACTCAGCTGATCTGGGAGCTCGATTTTCGACTCAGCTGATCTGGGAGCTCAATTTTCGACTCAGCTGATCTGGGAGCTCAATTTTCGACTCAGCTGATCTGGGAGCTCAATTTTCTACTCAGCTGATCTGGTAATATCAAACTGTAAAGTACCTACCTAACTGTAAAGTACCTACCTGTAAAGTACCTAACAACTTCACTTCTGAACACAAGTCAACAACGTTTTTATTCAATTTTACAGTCATCCACAGTATTGCAGACGTAAAAGTACAATTCTTGAACTTGAAGAGAAAATCATCTTTGTGTTTCGTCTACTCAGTCTTCCCTCATAGGTTTTTCTGTGCCTTCAGTCGATGGGAAGCGGCAGTGGAGCCCCATCTTCCAGCCCCAAGTCCACTCCACAATTGACTTCTCTCTCCTGGCGCGAAATTCCTCTCAAAGGTCGTCGGGATTCCCTCAACCGGATGGAGACGGCTCTGATGACTGCCATCTGTATCTTCACTTTCGCCCATCCAGCCACTACGGAACGAGGTTTACCCCATTTGTCGGAGAGGGTGTCCACCAAATTTTTTTCAAACATTGATAATTCGCGGTGAAGAACGCCTTCGCATGAGGTGATGAGAGGTGTGAAGGATCCTCGTAGGTCCTCAGCTGCTCCATCGTACTTATGGTGTTTGGCTCGTGCTGCTTCATCTGCAATGGTTGGCCAGTCGCGGGTGGAATAGGAAGGGGCGTCGGCGTTGATTACGCGACGCCGACGCCTCAGAGGTTTCATCGCCGGCATCTATGTAGAGAAAATTTCGCCGCCTGAGGTAAATCTCTTTTTAAGGTCCAACAATAGTCCGCCATCATGTGAACTTCCCAATACCCTTTGTACCGTTCTTCCATGGTTTTATATCTTGGTGGAACCTCTGAGGTGGAGGAATAACCAAACATTGTACCAACTATTGATTCATCTGAGCCTTCATGAAACAGATTTACACCGTTAACTTTTCTGCAGTTATTGTGTTTCGTTTGTAAAACTTAATTAAAATCACTTAACAAAACAAGAGTTTCCCAATTATGATTTACTCCCCCTTTGAGTAGGTACCTACTTTCGATCTTACTCTTAATAGGTGACAAGCATAAAAAATGTAGAAGAAAGGAAAATCCATTTGAGGAAAACAGATTTAGGAACGCACATACTTATCTCGAAAAATTAACCAACGGTTTTTTGTGAATTTTCATCTCAGTGCCATGAAAAATCTCATTCCTTCGACATTAATGGGTTCAGGAGGCTGCGATTGGTCTCATTCTCCTCTGGGGTGTCCCTCCTACAAAGTAAAGGCCCGAGAAAATTTTTTTGCATTAATTTTTTCTTCAAGTGGCAAAATTTAAGGGAAAACCCGAAGAAAAAACGTTGAGAACCGGTGTTTTTTGATACGTTTTGTGGAAAATAGGGGGTTTAACACAGTTTTACTTAAATACTGAGTACATATTCGGATTCTACATGAAATTTCCTATAAGTCTGAGTACTTTTTGAGGTGATTTGAGCAAGATGAGTGCTCACTAAAAAATGAAGAAAAGTGAGAACTAGAAAAATCTTGAAACTAGCTATATCTTGAAAATCCGACATAAACAAAAACATATTGTTTAGTAATGCATGCATTCCAGGGGACGTCCCATTGCATAAGTATTGGATCAGTTTAACCAGTTGTTAAGCGATAAGACTGTTTCTCTCGATGTAATTTATTTATTACTTTAGGGAAGAAATAGTGACACCCCCCCCCCCCACGATTATAAACCATAACACTTCCAGCGGCATGATAGCCTCGAATCTGAAGAGCATTTTAAAATCCATGATCTACGACACCCAACATGCGAATTCGAGTCCCCCCCCACCACCACCACCAACACCACCAGTGTTGCCAGTCTGGCACCAAAGCGGAAATACGTCGTAACATTGAACTTTCATCTATTAGGTTTAGTAGGCAGTCCGTCGAATGTCACATCCGTATTCAAGGTGAAACACCAAAAAACCCAAGAAATATGAGGTTTATGGTGCCCTGGCACCATGGTGGCACCACTTTTATTTCCATGGTGGTACAGAAAGTAATTCATGCAAATCCTAAGGTATAATGAGAATTTTTCCTCAATTTCAAAGCTTGGATACAATTAGTAAGCAGTAAAGGAACCGAAATATTGAAAAATTGGATATTTTGTGAATATTATCCCCCACCCATCCTCTCCTCTTGCAAATTTTGGTACTCTGGTGAAATCATGTACAACTCGGAAGTTATTTTAGTCAAACAAAAAAAGAAACACACAAATCGGTTGGAAATTGAGGCCTGGGCAGAGTTTATAAGATTATGCCCGCAAACGTACGTTTTTTTAAGCATTAACCCCCCCTCTCCCCCCTTTAAAAGGAGAAATTCGAAATTCCGGCGCCGTAGTGCACAACTAGATAGTTTTCCGCGTCGAACAAAAAAAGAACCAGGAAAATCGGTTGAGAACTAAGGCCTGGGCAGAATACACAAGATTTTGTTACACACACACACACACACACACACATACACACACACACAGGCATACACCTATGGTTTTTTTCGCGGATTTGGATTCAGAATGGTCTAAGACTGATTACTGTGTGGTTATTTTTTTTTTCTGTTGAGTGTTGTCCTCCTTCACCCCAGATCGATCGCATAAGGACGCCCAAGTCTTACTGTGGGACGTCCTAAAAAACTGACGTCAGATTCGGATTCAGCGCACCAAATACCATAAGAAAAGTGGTGAAAGAACGAGGCAGCCAGACCACCCCTAAATTTTGTAATCTAGTGTAATTTGTATCCTTACTTTTATAATGAAATTTCTTGGTTTGAAGTTGTACACTATACACAGTACGTGTCTCCAAAAGTGAAACTTCATATTTCGAAGAGCGGAGAGGTTAATATCAAATTATTTTATTTTTAGATTGCTAGACCAAAATATGATCTCTCTTTCTATGTTGCTGTTTAATGCGTGTCTGTGGCTCAAATTGCTGAGTTCTACCAGTTTTGATGAGGCTTGCTACATTGCAATCACCAACTCATACTGACAATATTGTTTCAAAGTCAGGTCTAAATGTACCTTTGTACTACAAATATGTTCGTAATGGGTGGTCTAGATGAAGAAATAGACTACCGACCGAAAGAATTTTGACGATATGGAAAATATCCAAACTCTTTCAGAGAACAATAACAAAGGAATGTGGTGGAACTCGTTCTCCTAAATCGTATTATTCATTATACGTGGTTAACTCCTTCAAACGAAACCATTTGAACTGGGTCCTTGGCATTTGATTCTCTTTCAAAGTAAAGTGGACACGCCCTCGGCCAATCCTCCCAGTTTTTGGTCGTTTTTCTCGCAACTAGCTTGCCCACTTCCAGGTGCTGCAAAGCTGCCCTTGACGAAGCGCAGTTGGTTTTCGGGTTCTTTATTTTTTGAATTCTGTAATTGACACCACAGGTGGACACTTCCAGCATCCGTCCTCGAACACAATAAACGAGATTGATAAAATACATCTTTTTTTGTGCAAAATTCATGTTAAAAATAATAGCACATACCTACTCAAATTTGTCAAAACATTGTAGGTACCGATATAAATGTTTTGAATCGTAATGTAATTATTACCCAACGGTTCATTTCTTTCCTTTATAGATCGCTGATCTGCACAGATTACTGGAGGTTTTACGTAGGTCAATCTCGTTGAAGTGGTGCGTCAACTCTAACACAAACTAATTCAATCAGTCCATGTTCGTGAGGAAACTTGGGTTTTCATTGCATACAATTTTCATGCTATCCCAGGCAATTTATGTATTTAATTGCGAACGCTGAGGTATCCACGATCTTTTAGCGAATTTTCAAAAAAATGAAGCTATTGCAATGGCCTCAAAATTTTTAGAATGGATTTTTTCGAAACAATTTTTCACTGAAATCCGTTTTGGAACATTTTGAAACAATCCCTGAAGTTTTTCTTAAAATTCCGCACAATAACTTGAGTAATTGTTAAGCAAAAATTTTTTAGTTTTTGCCAAAGCGTTCTTAACAAAAAACAAAAGGACAAGTTCGTAGACCAAAAATTTTGGACAACCCAAAGTGGTCCAAATTTCAAAATTAGCCCAAAACATATTGTTTAGTAATGCATGCATTCCAGGGGACGTCCCATTGGATAAGTATTGGATCAGTTTAACCAGTTGGTAAGCAATAAAACTGTTTCACTCGATGTAATTTATCTATTACTTTAAGCAAGAAATAGTGACCCCCCCCCCCACCATTATCCACCTTAACATTTCTAGCGGCATGGGAGCCTCGAATCTGAAGAGCATTTTAAAATCCATGATCTACGATACCCAACATGCAAATTCGAGTTCACCCCCCCCCCCCCCTCCACCAATGGCGCCGGTCTGGCACCAAAGTGAAAATACGTCGTAACATTGAACTTTCATCTATTAGGTTTAGTAGGCAGTCCGTCGAGGTTCACATCCGTATTCAAGGTGAAACACAAAAAAAGACTATTCGGAAAGAATATGCGGTTTATGGCATCATGGCACCAAGTCCTGGCGCCATGGTGGCACAGAGAATAATTCATGAAAATCCGGAGGTATAATGAGAATTTTTCCTCAATTTCAAAGGTTGGGTAAAATTAGAAAGCAGTAACGGAACCAAAATATTGAAAAATCGGATATTTTGTGAATATTATCCCCCCACTCGCCCACTCCCCTTGCGAATTTTGGTACTCTGGTGAAATCATGTACAAGTCGGAAGTTATTTGAGTCAAACAAAAAAGAAACACACAAATCGGTTGGAAATTGAGGCCTGGGCAGATTTTACAAGATTACCCCCGCAAACGCACGTTTTTTAAGAATTAACCCCCCCTTTCCCCCCCTCAAAAAGCAAAATTCAAAATTCCGACGCCGTAGTGCACAACTAGATAGTTTTCCACCTCGAAGAAAAAAAGAACCACGAAAATCGGTTGAAAACTAAGGCCTGTGTAGACGACACAAGATTATGCCCAAAAACGCAAGTTTTTTGAGCATTAACCCCCCTTTCCCCTCCTTAAAAGGCAAAATTCGAAATTCCGGCGACGTAGTGCACAACTAGATAGTTTTCTGCGTCGAACAAAAAAAGAACCAGGAAAATCGGTTGAGAAATAAGGCCTGGGCAGAGTACACAAGATTTTGTCACACACACACACACACACACACATACACACACACACACACACACACACAGACATACACCTATGGTTTTTTTTCGCGGATTTGGATTCAGAATGGTCTAAAACGGATTACTGTGTGGTTATTTTTTTTTTCTGTTGAGTGTTGTCCAACTTCACCCCAGATCGATCGCATAAGGACGCCCAAGTCTTACTGTGGGACGTCCTAAAAACGGGGTTTGCCCGGTTTTTGTGCTTGATACCTTCACAATCATGATGATATAATATGGTATATTCGGATTCAACACAAAATTTACAATATTGTCCAAAAATAAAAATTGTCCAAAAATTAAAAATAGTATATAATACATCTTCACATGTAATTAAAACGTGCGTATATTTGTTGTACCTAGAAATGCAGTAGCTGTGTGGGTACTCTATGAGTTTGTGGAGACGAGTAGAACGTGAATATGAACTCCTGACATCTCGAAGCATACCCTTTGCATACAGTATATTGATATGGTATACCTACTGAAAATAAAAACAAGAATCTTGTAAGAAAAACTTTCTAAAAAAAATTGCAACACCATTCTTCGTTTTCTTAACCATACCTTCCACTGAATGATTTCATTGAAAATTCACTCATTATTTCATGCTACATGAATGAATTTTTTCAATTTTGTTAGGACCCCTAAGTGAAGTTTACGCTAAAATTCGCAACCCGAAAAACCTAGTGCTACTGTTGCAGTACGCTCAAAACCGATAAAGGTTTCCACTTTTTTTTCTTTTGTTATGTATGCCGAACTAGGACTAATTTCAATCATTTACACCAAGTCAATTTTTGGAGTGGGTTAAACTTAATATAGTTTGGAACCAATCTTAGCTCAGCAGCTTGAATAATTTAAAAAACAGCAATTCAGAAATGGTTAATTTTTTCAAAAAAGTAAAATTTTTGTTTAAGGACGTGTGCCCTTTACTAGCAAAATTACTCATTTAAAAAACGCTGCAAATTATTACTCAATGGTTTTTTTTTTCTATATAAATCACTTGTTTGCAAAGCCATCAACCATCCAACATGAAGAAAAACATCGATCACATTTCGGTCAGCTAACATTTGAACGGAGATTAGGCCTCTTTCGCGATTCACAGTCGGGTTTCTGATTTATCGTACGTCCAAACCTTAAATTCTCGTTGGAAGCGAACGGTTTGTCCTACAGGGCTCCGCGTGGTGTCAAAAAATTCTATACTATCTTAAATTGATGGAAAAACACTACCTTTATGTCAAAATTTTTTGAGTTAGAGTGTTTTCAAAATTCTAAAATTCATTTTTCAACCCTTAGAAGTGATTTACATCAATCAAAATCTTCGGGGCACAACTAGACCCAAAATGGAGCCTACATACCACATTTCATCAAAATCGGTCAATGCTAAGTGGGGAAAGTGCTGCGTACGGCGCACAGTGGGGCCAAATGGCCAAAAAGCGGAAAAAAGTCATTATCTTTTGAACGAATTACTGTATCGTCTTGGGAATGGTTTCATTCGATTCCGAATACGAAAATACATTAGAAAACTATGTTTTCTGACGTTTAAATTTATTATTTTAGAACTAAATCTTGAATTTTGAAAAAAAAATAATGTTACTCAAAGTGGAAAAGCGTGTGAAAAAAACAGAAAAGCGGTTTTACAGGCGATGGGTGTGTGTTATTTTGTTTTTTTCTTCGTTTCAGAGGTTATAGGATACGATAAAGATGATTGAATTGAGGTTTCTTTATGTATGTATGTAAATATATATATGTAAATATATATGTGTAAATATATATGTATATATTCAATTTTGACAAAATTTTGAGTGATAAAAACCTCTGAAAATTGGATAGTAAGCGATCGAATTTTGGAACGAATCCAAATTAAACGTTTGCTAAATCTGAATAAGAGATTTTCAACGATGACATGTTCTCGGTATGTCACGACAGTACGAACTGACCACACTACTGCGAATGATAATCCGAAGAACCTGGTTTGTTCAAACAGAACCTTGTTGACTCTTAGCAGAAATATTTTACGAAAACGTCGCTATTTACATAATTCTGTTTTCCAATAAAAAATGTCTGCCAAATGGGTGTGGCACATAGCTTCCCAGTATCCATAACCCGATTGTATAGATGATCCGACCATTGTAGCCTTAACTTGACTCCGTTACTCTGTGATTGTAGCTAACAGCCCACATAGGGGACATTCTACATGTCAACATTCACAATCCCTGGAAATTTCATCGAATTCGAGAGGAAAATGTAGAAGTTACAACCTTTAGAAGGGTTTTACTCTGAAGCTGCGGTGACGGCAGAGACGGCGTTCTTGGTGTACCTTTAATCACATTTTAACCCACTACATCTAAATTCGGTGAAATACGGCTATGAAATTTTTACAGCTTCTTGATAATGGTCAGATTTTCAAGAAAAAAAATGAGCCAAACCGAAGGAAGGCGAAGCTCGGTTTTTCCACTCCTCTAAAGTTGTATTTCGTTATAAAAACCCAAATCTGAAGCTAATGTTCAAGCTAAAATGTTATGAAAAAATAATTAATATTTTTTAGAGATACTACACATATGTATATCCAACATTATATAATTTTATTTAAATTTTTTGAAACACATAGAACGTGTTAGGAAATTTTCAAATTCCACTCTCAAAGTGCTTAAAATCTCGAAATATCAGGTTTGAGCCCCCATTTAGCAGTGAAAACAATTTTTAAACATTGAAGGTCCTTCATACCCTGATTCTACAGGTAATAGACTTTGAGAAAACCACATTACATTTCTTTTTTAGTCATTTTGCAAAAATGGAGTTTTTTCCACTCCGGCCCCACTGTGCGGCGCACAGTGGAGCCAAATGGCCAAAAAGCGGAAAAAAGTCATTATCTTTTGAACGAATTACTGTATCGTCTTGGGAATGGTTTCATTCGATTCCGAATACGAAAATACATTAGAAAAATATGTTTTCTGACGTTTAAATTTATTATTTTAGTACTAAATCTTGAATTTTGAACAAAAGAATGTTACTCAAAGTGGAAAAGCGTGTGAAAAAACAGAAAAGCGGTTTTAAAGGCGATGGGTGTGTGTTATTTTGTTTTTTTCTTCGTTTTAGAGGTTATAGGATACGATAAAGATGATTGAATTGAGGTTTCTTTATATATGTATGTAAATATATATATGTAAATATATACGTGTAAATATATATTTATATATTTAATTTTGACAAAATTTTGAGTGATAAGAACCTCCGAAAATTGGATAGTAAGCGATCGAATATTGGAACGAATCCAAATTAAACGTTTGCTAAATCCGAATAAGAGATTTTCAACGATGACATGTTCTCGGTAAGTCACGACTGTCCACATTACTGCGAATGACACTCCGAAGAACCTGGTTTGTACAGAACATTGTAGACTCTTAGCAGTAATATTTTACGAAAACGTCGCTATTTACATCATTCTGTTTTCCAACAAAAAATGTCTGCCAAATGGGTGTGGCACATAGCTTCCTCGTATCCATAACACGATTGTATAGATGATCCGACCAATGTAGCCTTAACTTGACTCCGTTACTCTGTGATTGTAGCTAACTGCCCACATAGGGGACATTCTACATGTCAACATTCATAATCCCTGGAAATTTTATCGATTTCGAGAGGAAAATGTAGAAGTTACAACCTTTAGAAGGGTTTTACTCTGAAGCTGCGGTGACGGCAGAGACGGCGTTCTTGGTGTACCTTTAATCACATTTTAACCCACTACATCTAAATTCGGAGAAATACGGCTATGAAATTTTTACAGCTCCTTGATAATGGTCAGATTTTCAAGAAAAAAAATGAGCCAAACCGAAGGAAGGCGAAGCTCGGTTTTTCCACTCCTCTAAAGTTGTATTTTGCTGTAAAAACCCAGATATGGAGCTAATGTTGAAGCTAAAATGTTATGAAAAAATAATTAGTATTTTTTAGAGATACTACATATATATATCCAACATTGTATAATTTAATTTTAATTTTTTGAAACACATAGAACGTGTTAGGAAATTTTCAAATTCCACTCTCAAAGTGCTTAAAATCTCGAAATATCAGGTTTGAGCCCCCATTTAGCAGTGAAAACAATTTTTAAACATTGAAGGTCCTTCACACTGTGATTCTACAGGTAATGGACTTTGAGAAAACCACATTACATTTCTTTTTTAGTCACTTTGCAAAAATGGATTTTTTTCCACTCCGGCCCGACTGTGCGGCGTACGGCGTACGGACGGCCAAATTTTTATTCGATTTTTGGATTCTACGTACCTTGAAACGTAAACCAACAAATTTTGAGGGGGTGTCAAAAATTTTTTTCTTGATTGATTCCAAAGGTTTATTATTGAAAATAATAAACCAAAATCTAGAAAGAAATTTGAATGAAATGTAATAATTTTCAATTTGTAACCTTAATTGTACCTGTAGCTATAATAGTTGTCTTGAAAGTGAAAAG
The DNA here is from genome assembly GCA_009739505.2 of Apolygus lucorum. NCBI lineage: Eukaryota > Metazoa > Arthropoda > Insecta > Hemiptera > Miridae > Apolygus > Apolygus lucorum. Next base: position 27,441,995 of record CM019182.2, on the reverse strand, counting down.
TAACCAAAAACTGGCAAAAACTATGTTATTTAAATAATTTTTATTCAATTATAATATTGCTCCTAGTATACTTTATGGATTATGTTTTGCCGTTTTGGTTCATTATTTTCAATAATGTACCTTTGAAATCGAAAAAAAAAAAACATTTTTTTTAGATATGTTGAAAACGCCCTAGCTTAAAACTTTTTTATGTGAAGTTGTTGCTTTTTGATCAATTTAAAATTAAATCCTGTAATAGAATGAGAAAACCCAGCGTTCTGTAGGATAACCCTATCGCGTGTGAATCGCATAGTCGACCGGAATTTTAGGACCACTCCAAGGGGTCCAAGTCCACAAGTAGGGTTCGAAAACGTGATTTTGGGGTTTTGGAAAGTTATTGTCTTGAACATGATATGTGGTATATTCGTAATCGCGCACTCTGTTTCAATCAAAGGGACACATAATGCCATTTTTTCGTTCAAAAGGACACATATCCAAAATTAAAATGGCTGTCTCCTCCATTTTTGAATGTAAGCCGTTAATATTTTGGGTTAATACTGTATCATTTTTTTGAATTTTTTCAACACAATTTATTTTCAACAACTTAGAAGGTTGTTGTGCAATTTTCAGAAACCCTAGACAGATATGAAACTGCCTGTGCAATTCGTTTTTTTTTCCACACCCTGCCGTTTTTTGAAAATTTGAAAATGGATAATAACCATATAACATATTATATGGACATATTATATGTTATATTATATGACATATTATATAACATATCATGTTCCCTTTTGATAAAACACTCCTCATATATGATAGGTAGGTACTGCTTATGGAAAACCCGAGTTCTTTGCAGAGTATTGATATATATAGAAAAACAAAGAACCGATGTGTAATAATTTGCACCATTTTACGTATAAATTGACTGGGCTAGGTGCCTCACAATGAGATTGAAAAATTGAGTTTAAGATTGATAAAATACAAAATGGTGCATAGAGCTAACCTAAAGTCAATATTCCAAGGCCTACAGCTAGATTAAAAGGCAAGAAAACAACTATGAATAAATTCATCATGGTCCTGTCTGTGTAATAACCCTCGACGGCATTGGAATTCATGAAGGAGACTCCATCAAACCAATATCCGACCCGATACGTGAAAAGAGCCTCGGGGAGATAGAAAATACGAAACTGGGAGAGCGTTTTGACATCGTGTTTCTTCGGGGAAAATATCAGCGAAGTGGAGTTGGTGCCTCCCCTTTTAGACAGGGAAATGTAGGGATGCCCTTACAAACAATTTTATACACAACGTGAACACGCGGTACCAGATCTGAATTTTTCCTTTCGACGGTGTCTTCCTAAACAACTGATGATGGGCGGGGTGCCGCTTGCACTCCAAGGCCTTGCACTTCCACCAGTCACACCTGTGCGGGGGGGGGGGGGGGTGGTACGAGGTGTGTCAGCGTAGTCCTTTTTTCGAAGCTCGCCAAAAACGAACCGGGTTTCGTATAAAAGCTCTCGTCGCCCCTTAGGACATCGTCAGTTGATCCACAGATACAACTAGCACTCCTAACCATGTCTGCCCTCAGAGTTATCGTAAGTCAGCCTAATTTTACCTTTTCACGTTCCTATTTGATACTTTACAAGCAAATAGTTTGTTGAGAATTTTAAATATCTAAAATTTATAATAATATTCTTCATATAAAACTATTGTGCTACTAAGTAAATAATTGTTACGATAAAGCTAAGTTTTCTCTTAGAAAATTCTAACAAAATTCATATCACCTCTGATTAAGCACTAGAATTTGTACCTTCTGAAGACATCATACCTCAAGAATCAATTGTAATAATTTCTTGAACGAATTCTGGCTAAATTAGCTAATTGCATTATTTCGTTACCAAACCACGGCGAATATGGTGGAAACGACTTTGCCATTATATCTCGCCTAGACAGTTTCTACTGTTTTCCATACCAAAACTAATTTCGCACATTTTCATGAGCTTTTGGTTGTGATGTTAATCGTGCAACTTTGTTGTAGTTCTTCGTGGCTCTTGCCATCGCTTGTGTCTTTGCTGCTGAAGAGCGAGTGAAGAAACAAGTCCTTCTCGGCGCTTCCCCCTACGCCTACTCAGGATACGCCGCTCCTCTGGCCTACTCTGCTGGATACTCCGCTGGATACGCCGCTCCTCTGGCTTACTCCGCCCCCGCTGCCCTTCCCGCCTACGGATACTCCGGATACTCTGGACTCTACTCCAACGGCCTCTACTACTAAGGAGCTGCTCCTCTTTATCTAGTACCTTCTGTAATTTTGGACTGATTCTCTTCAACACCTGGCGCCCTACTGGATAATCTTGGCTTTTGTTTTCGTTTGCCAAATATGGAGTTTTGATGAAATACATTTTGTTGGAACTAAACCATTTTGAGTTGCCTTCTTTTGATCTTAGCTTCCAAAATAGTAAAGCTGACGAGTCAACAGCTGTTTAAACTAATTGATCAACAGTTTTTGTGTAGACCTGTATTTCTGGTGAAGGAATAGGATGAAATTTGTAGGAAATGTACTGAAAAAGATGCTGATGTTTGATTCTCATCTGTCAAACAGTCCCTATATAATCCTATATAATCTGAATGATCCTATATAATCTACAGGTGAAATCTCGAAATATCAAAATTTTTTCCTAGAAAAAGTACAATCATCAACTCTATTGTCTCACCAATGGGGAATTTGCCTCAATTTTAGATTCTGGAATTTGTCAAATCCTATAATAGGGCCCTAGAAGAACGTAACACCTGGAATACCCAAGGAAAAAACATTACTTAGAAGAAAATATCTAAACAAGTTAAGCGGTGTAAAAACGCTGCAAATCATTGCTCAAAGGTTTATTATTTTCTGTATAGATCACTGGTTCTCCATAAACAGCACCGACCACCCCCCCCCCTCCCTTTGGGGTATTCTTCCTTGACCTTCCCTCTCAAATTTCAGCTCCTGCGTTCAATAGGATTGAAAATGGCTTCGGAGCTCACTCAGCTGATCAGTGATCTGAGGAGTGAAGAAGATCTCCTCGTATGCTGGAGACGCCTGGAAGAGCACTTCCATTCAATAGGATTGAAAATGGCTTCGTAGCTCACTCAGCTGATCAGTGATCTGTGGAGTCAAGAAGATCTTCTCGAATGCTGGAGACGCCTGGAAGAGCACTTCCATTCAATAGGATTGAAAATGGCTTTGGAACTCACTCAGCTGATCAGTGATCTGTGGAGTGAAGAAGATCTCCTCGTATGCTGGGAACGCCTGGAAGAGCACTTCCATTCAATAGGATTGAAAATGGCTTCGTAGCTCACTCAGCTGATCAGTGATCTGTGGAGTGAAGAAGATCTTCTCGAATGCTGGAGACGCCTGGAAGAGCACTTCCATTCAATAGGATTGAAAATGGCTTTGGAGCTCACTCAGCTGATCAGTGATCTGAGGAGTGAAGAAGATCTCCTCGAATGCTGGAGACGCCTGGAAGAGCACTTCCATTCAATAGGATTGAAAATGGCTTCGGAGCCCACTCAGCTGATCAGTGATCTGATCAGTGAGCAATGATTTGCAGCGTTTTTTACCCACCAACATTTTTTTTACCTACCAACTTTTTTTTACCTACCAACTATCGGTAGGTACTACCTACCATACCATACTGGCTTCACACCTTCACAATCAAGTTTATTAGAAACAACTAAACGCTTCACACTCGATTCGGAAAATAGAAAGCTTCGTATGGAAATTTGATTACTGGTTAAGCAGAAGGCAAAACTGTATACAAATCGAAGAAATGAACAGCGATCGAATTTTAGTCCGATAAAATTTGAACGGAGATTAGGCCTCTTTGCGATTCACACTCATGATTCTGTTTTATCGAAGGGAAACCTTCAAGTACTCGTAGGGACCAAACGGTTTGTCCCACAGAGCTCCGGGTGGTCTCAAAAATTTTTTAAAATTCAATACTATTTAAAATTGGTGAAAAAACGATACCTTTATTTCGAGAGTTTTTGAGCTAGGGTACTCTTGAATATTTCAACCCTTTATTTTCACCCCTTAGAAGTGACTGACATCAACCAAAAGCTTCGCGGCACAACTAGACCCCAAATGGAGCCCATATACCAAATTTGAACCAAATCGGTCCAGTGTTGCTAAGAAAAGTGCCGCGTACGGCGGACGGCGTACGGCGTACGGCGGACGGCGGACGGCGGACGGCGGACGGCGGACGGACGGAAATTTTTTTATTCGATTTTCGGATTCTACATACCTTGAAACGTAAAACATCAAATTTTGAGGGGGGTTAAAATTTTTTTTCTTGCTCGATTCCAAAGGCTTATTATTGAAAATAATAAACCAAAACACCACGAAGATCGAGGAAAACTGATTACGTCACTCCCCAGGGTTCCTCATGCAAAACGCTCTGGTAAAGCGTAAAAGAAGTCTCGAAAAATAATGTCAGATAATGTCAACAGGTAGAGTTGTAGGCGCCCTCGCGACCACGTGAAACGATCCACTCAAATAATGTGATTCAAATATGAAAACTAACTAATATAGAAACTAAATAAGAGAAAGTGAAGAGTAATAATGCTTGATAAACTAATAGGTAGAGTCATATTGCAAAAAAGAGTGAGTAAAATTGCTTCTTTTCGTCACTTTCGTGTTTGGGTTCTTTCTGCCAGTTTGCGGCGCAATCGTGTGTTCAATCACGTAAGCCAGTTGTTTCATGTGTGCTATCAGAGGTAGCGCTGCTGTCGTGAGGGGAAAATCGTCACGTCACAGACTCCCGGTACATTTAAAATCTCCATCTTCCTTAAATTCTCTAAATTTTTTGGGTAGTTTTCTTCCATATTAGTGAAACCTCTTTCGAAAAAAAATTTAAAAGTTGTGAGGCAAATTCCCCATTGGTACGACACAAATTCATAGTCTTCAGAATTCATTATATTTGTTTATGTCAAGAGTGGCCTAAATTTGGTCCAATGATATTTCGAAGGCTTGAAACGAGGGGGATCGAAATTAAATTTCAATATTAATTTTGATGCATTGATAGTTTCGTCTCTCGCAGAAAAATAATAAGCAACAATATTGTTGAACATATTTTAAATTTTAAGATATGTAGGAAATTAAAAGAAACGATGATTATGGTGTACAAATTGTTGGGTAAAGTCAGTACGCAAATATCTTTCAAATTAAAAACGTCTGCCAAGTGGGTGGGGCACATAGCTTCCTTGTATCCATAACCCGATTATATAGATGATCCGATGCATAGTTGTTAATCTCAAAACACCAATCTCTAAGTACCTTTCACTACCCTCATAGGGGACCATCTACACGCTAATCAGGACAGTCCTAGAAAAATTCATCAAATTCGGATGAAAAAATTTCAATGTAAGTGTTATGGCCGTTACAAGGATTTTGAGTTTGCGCGTGCGCAGATGCTTCTGTAAATTTTAAGGCCTTGATTTTCATTGGGGACCATCTACAACCTAATCCTCGTAATCCCTGAAAATGTCATCGAAATCGGGTAGAAAATGTAGAAGTAAAGGCCGTTACAAGGAAATTCACGTTTGCGCAAGCGCAGTGGCTACTATCTGTCCGAAGGTGGTGATTTTCATAGGGGACCATCTAAATACTAATCTGTAACATCCCTGAAAATTTCATTGAAATCGAATGGAAAATGTAGAAATTAGGGCCGTTACAAGGAATTTCACGTTTGCGCATGCGCAGTGGCTTCTATCTGTCCGGGGTTGATGATTTTCATAGGGGACCGTCTACACACCAACCCGCACAATCCCTGAAAATTTCATAGAAATTGGACAATAACTTCGTATAGTTGTGCGCGTTACAAGGAATTCATGACAGACAGACAGACAGACAGACAGACAGACAGACAGACGGACAGACAGACAGAAACGGAACCAAAATTGTTCAGGAAGGTCTGAAACGTAAAATGCAAGTGGAAATTTTGATTTTGGAGAACTTTTTTTTTCATCCTTGAAAAGTGAAAACAAAGCTTCCGCTACCTTGGTAGACTCGGAAGCAAAATCTCGAATAATTTGATATTGGAACAACCTCAGACTCTTACCTTGTAGAGTTGCTATTCTCATTCGAGAGAAATCAAAAACTAATTTGTTTTCGATAGATAAACAACAAGAAAACGGCGTATACTCAAGAACCACCCATCCGTAATTTTTCAGTTCATTTCTCAGCTCCGTCCTTAAAAATATTTCACGGGGTTTTTTCACTCAAATAAATCATAACCGTTCACCATTAGGTTACGATTTCTCTCTTTCATGTGTTTTCGTCCACCGAAAAAAGGGCTTTCCTCCAAAGGATCGCCCTCCCCCGCGAGCCGAAATTTATTGTCAAAGCAAGTAGACATTTTCGGGCATTTCGCCTAATGATTTCCTCTGAGGAGTCAACGGACCTTATAAATAATGAAAATTACGTTTTGCCCGTTGAACCGTTCTTCGGGTCTTTCTGCGAGTGAGCTTTATAAAAAGCCTTTTAGAGTCTACGGTAGAAAGCGGCAATTCTATGGAATGATCCGTACTTAATTCAAATTCGAATTAACGAGGTCGGTTAAGAGTCGAATAGGGTGAACTCCCCACAATACAATTTTCTTTAAATACGAACACTCGTATGCGCATAAAAGCTCCGTAAAAAGAGGGACAGTTTTTGGTAGGGAAGATCCAAAGGTCGTTCCAAGCCGAATGAACAACACTTCAGAAATCGATCATACAGTTAAATTGGAACAAATTCACATTAAATAAATTGTCATTTTTTCACCTTTAAGTTTTTCCGTCTTTTTTCGACCTTGCGGCACTAAAAGCGTAATACCTTCCTCATTTTCCGAGGAAATTCAAATGTGGTTACACCGTTGGAAAGCAGTTGGAAGCACCGTTGGAACGTGTTAAGTTTCCCATACTCTTGAGAATTCCAGAAAAAATTGTACACTAGAATAGTCTACGTCAAACATGAAAATTTCTCAAATTCTAATTTTTTCAAACATTTTTGTGGCGTTTTTCCTACTAAAACATGTTTTTTTTCAAAGATCCTCAAAAGGTTAAAACATTCTCAATTTCATCAGCTTTCCAGAGGTAATTTAGTTTTTAGATTTACGATAACATTTTAGGGGGAAAATTATGTTAGAATGCAAAGAAACGTAGTAATTTTCAAAAAATGGGTTGCAGATAAAAATCTGATGAAATAGAGCATGTTTTAAGCTTTTGAGGGTCTTTGGAGAAAAGCGTATTTTAGGAAGAAAAAATCACAAAAATTTTTGGAAAATCAGAATTTGACAAATGTTTTAGTTTGAGGTCTTGTAACTATTCTAGTGTAAATTTGTTTCTTGAATGTTCTAGAGCTCATCATTTGGGGAATTTGACGATCTTTCAATCAGATTTGAATTTGCACAGAAAATGAGGAAGTAGTGACCATTTTAGGCCGTAAGGTCGAAAAAGACAAAATAAACTTAAAAGTTGAAAAAGTGGCATTTTGAGCGTGTCAAAAAAAAAAAAAAAAAATTACGAGAGGAAAAATTGTTGCAAATTAGCAGTAGAATCGATTCCTGAATCTTCGACTTGGGACACACTGTATTTTGGTTTATTATTCTCAATAGTGAACCTTTGGAACCGACCAAGAAATTTTTTTTTTTAACACCTCCTCAAAATTTGTTCAATACGAAATGCGATCGATGTTTTTTCTCCATGTTGGTTGGTTGTTGGCTTTGCAGACGAGTGATCTATATAGAAAAAAATTAACCATTTTGGTAATAATTCGCAGCGTTTTCTTCTTCTACTCCTCTCTCACTCTGATCCACTTCTTTAATCTTTAGAACAGTGATCATAAGTTGGCCAAGGTGAACACAAAGTTGGCCAGGACACACTGTATACGTCATGGTTGTTATGTGATATGATGTATTATGAGTCACCATACTATGTATATCTTTGATCTAATATATTCAATTTTAAATTCGAATGAAGCCACCTGTACATTGTTGTGAAGCTCTAAGCAAACGGCAACATCAACTTTCAAGAGATTGATTTTACAACTAAATTTCTACAAAAATTTTGATATTTGAACTTGATTTGAAATTTTTGAAACACTTTGATAATTTTCTAAAATCATATATTTTTTGAGCCCTTCCTACATAGCGTTTCTGAGAAACACTCTACGGGAAAAACTAAACTAATTCGATTGTACATTTTTTTGATATTACCGTTTGAAAAGCTGAGATTGAGAATGTTTTTCCTGTTAAGTGTCTCTCAAAAAACTGTGTAGTAAAAACTTAGAAAAGGCTCAAAAAAAGCAAAATTTTAGAAATTTAGCATAATTTTTACTTTGAATTTTTTTAAAATAAATAAGAGCAATTCAATTTGGTACTTAGATTCTTCTGTAGGTACCTACACCTTTTTCTAATGACTGGGAGGAAGGCAGATCAGTTCGAAATTAGTGTGCTCCTATTTTCGAGGGACGATGGAATCTATTACAATCGGTATACGTGGTAACTTGAGCGGATATAGGACCATTTTGGGACTGTTTGACAGATCCGAATCAATCATCAGCATCATCGTCAGTACTTTTACTACAACTGTCAACCTGATATTTCATCTAAAATACAGGTCTACTCAAAAACTGCTTAGTGGTTAAGAAAGCTGTTGACTCGTCAGCTTTACTATTTTGGAAGCTAAGATCAAAATAAAGTACTCAACATGGATTTAGTTTCAACAAAATGTATTTCATCAAAACTCCTTATTGACAAACAAAAACAAAAGCAAGATTATCCAGTAGGGCGCCAGGTGTTGAAGAGCGTCAGTCCAAAATCACAGAAGGTACTAGATGAAGAGGAGCAGCTCCTTAGTAGTAGAGGCCGTTGGAGTAGAGTCCGGAGTATCCGGAGTATCCATAGGCGGAAGGGCAGCGGGGGCGGAGTAAGCCAGAGGAGCGGCGTATCCAGCGGAGTATCCAGCAGAGTAGGCCAGAGGAGCGGAGTATCCTGAGTAGAGAGCTAGGGGAAGCGCCAGAGAAGGACTTGTTTCTTCACTCGCTCTTCCAGCAGCAAAGACACAGCGATTGGCCAAGAGCCACGAAGAACTGCTAAAATAGTTGGACGATTAGATACGATCATACTCACTTTATTAATAAGTTATACATATTATTATTGTTGCTGACATTGGCTCATAACCAATTAGAAACAGATCACACTTGAAGTGAAGTTCTGTCCGACCAAAGTAAAACCGCTTTCAGAATCAAATTAGGGTGTAACATTTGAAAGGCCGGAGTCACCGAATTTTTATGAGAAAAATCGCATTTTAATTAATTTATTTATGCTGGTCTACTTAGTACGGAACTGGTTTAATAACTACGAGATATTATAGACCACTGAAAATATACCTACTAGTGATTACAGCATAGCCACGGCTTTTGAACTCTGAATTATTTCATAAATTTAGTTGTTGTGTTTTTTGCAAATTAATCTGGTTTATACACATTTTTGCTCCAAAACATTTCATTGGTAGATTTTGGGCATGAACCATGTTTGCTTGATTTCCCAAAATTTCCCAAAAATCACATAAAATATGATTTAACGTAAACGCACTAGTAGTCGACACTGCGTCAGTAGCTCCTCCAATAAATGAGAATAGCTAAGTATATAGGACAC
>CM019182.2:27264068-27432245 GCA_009739505.2 Apolygus lucorum | reverse complement strand
TCAAGTACCATTGTCCAAAATTTCATGCATCTACCTGTAAGTCAGATTTTCATGATTTTGGGTTGTGTTTCGTCGGCCGCCATCTTTGAATCCGACGGCTTGGAACGGCAGACGTGCGTTTCTTGTATAACCACGATTAGTACTATGCAATTCTACAATTGGTACTTTTCTATCGATCAGTTGCCCTTTTTCAGCCGGGCTCCCGGACTATGAGCAGAATTGGTTCGTTGCTCCCCCGTCAGAGAGCTCTGCAATCCGGATTTCCTTCCGGAGAAATAAGTAAACAAACAAACCTGATGGGAATTCCGTTTTACGTTTTCGGTTGACTACCGTTTCGGTACACACCGTTTTGATCAAAGTATTGTGATTACTTAGGAGTGTTGTAGGTACGATGAGTAGTTTACATTAAAGTAAAGTAAACTATTTGCGTTTGTCGATTGTGGAAAAGTGCGAAATTCGAGAAACTGGCCGCCCTTTCCCGTCTCTCCTTGGACACCAGCAGACGTTGAAATTTAAAAACCGTGCAGATTCGTACCGTAAGTTTTAATGTCGACTATTATAAGAAGGTAGATTGGCTTTGTGGGTGTGAAGTGTCTAACTGATAATTTTGCTTTGCTTGAATACTTTTTTCTACCAACCGAAATGAGGTATGAGTTAAAGACGGCATAAGTGATCTCCCATTTAGCCGAAAAATTGAAAAACGCTTAGGCTGTCTCCCATAAGAACGCTCTGGCAGATTTGCTTATAATGGGTAGTCAAAATATAATGCAACAACTCGACAGTGCACATCGTCATAATCTGATTCAAAAAAAAAGAAAAAAAAACGAAATGGTTAAGAAAAATAGGTACATTTTTTATCCCGAATCATTGATTGTATCAAGTTCCGTGGTGTTTTCGAGCTAGCCGTGCGGGATGAGAGGGAAGATTCTTCGAATATCGGAGTTTTCAAGGGGCTCGTTAATTTTTCTTCCGAATTGGACGATGTTTTGAATCGTAACGGGCAAATATACATTTCAGCTATTGCAATTAGATGGATGAATTTCTTGGGTTTCGACCTTAGATGATTAAGTATTTCAGAATGTCTGTTAACCACTAGAGAACATGTTTCGTGTCTATTTACTACGTATTTAGTACCGTTTGCAATTTTAAGATGAAAAAGTTACAAAGATTTATCCCATTTGCATATCGTTGGAATTTCTATTTGGCAGAGAAAATCACCTATTCTGTCCCTTCTCGATAGCCTCTCCTGATCTCTGTGCACCCCCTAAGTTTCGGGGCAGGAGCCGCCACTGATATCATTCATACACGATGTCTGGAAGTAATGGAGAAGACGGAATTCCCTTTGATATCGCGGATTTGATACGCGTCCCTCTCCTGAGAGGTGGAATTGTTTCATCCATAACCGGTCGAGTGCGGAAGGTTGAAGGAGGCGCCGCACTTGAACTTGACCCGACACTCGCCCATTACAACGATACTCCCTCAGACCAGCGGAACAGTGTCGATTGCCACCCCGTTCGGAGCCCTTCAAATTGTCTCTGGAAAGGTCCTCCCACGCTTTCCTGCCCTATCAAACTCCTCTCTAACCATCTGCCTCTTGTTCGAGTTTGTGTCGAGCGCTCTATTTCACCTCGTAGAGGCCACTTATGGTCTACTCGTATGGGCGCTCCCGGCACTTGCCCCATGTAAATGAGATGTTGCCGTGATTTATGTTCTATCACGAAGTATGACGTCATTGGAGTAGAAAAGACTGCCAAGTTGGGTTGGTATTGCGCCAAATTTTTCTAAAACTTCTCGTCTTTGGTAACGCCATTGTGGTGTTAAACATTTGGAATAAGGAATAAAAAATATTTGGACTCAATTGATTTGTAATTTAACAACTCTTCTCCTAAAAACAATTGCAAAATTAATGTCCAAAATTGTCTTCATAGATCTTTTTTGGTTTATTATTTCCAATAATGAACCTTTGGCATCGACCAAGAAACGTATTTAAACCCCCTTTCCCTCAAAATTTGTTGGTTTACGTTTCAAGGTACGTGGAATCCAAAAAAACTAATACAAATTTGGCCGTACGCAGTACGCGGCACTTTCCTTAGTACTCATGGACCCATTTTGATGAAATTTGGTATGTAGGCTCCATTTGGGGTCTAGTTGTGCCCCGAAGCTTTTGGTTGATGTCGGTCACTTCTAAGGGTTGACAAATAAGGGTTGAAATTTTGAAAACGCCCTAGTTCAAAAAATTTCGATATAAAGGTAAGTATTGTTTTTCCATCAATTAAAGATGGTATCGAAATTTTAAAATTTTTAGAGACCACGCGGAGCCCTATAAGACAAACCGTTCGCTCCCTACGAGAACTGAAGGGTTGGACTCACGATAAATCAGAAACACGAGTGTGAATCGCAAAAGAGGTCTAATCTTCGTTCAAATTTTATCTGGGAGAGAGAGAGAGCGAGTGAGAGTATATTTGTGAAAATACAATTTACATCACAATGGGGTATTTCGGTGGGTCGGAAATTCAGGTTTTTGACCTAAAATTTGGATTCAGCACCCTTGAATACCTATATACCCCAACTTTTAGCCCAATGATACTATAACATGTGGTAGAAAAATTAATTAAAGAGATCACACGTTTGAAACATATTGTTTAGTAATGCATGCATTCCAGGGGACGTCCCATTGGATAAGCATTAGATCAGTTAACCAGTTGGTAAGCGATAAAACTGTTTCACTGGATGTAATTTGGTTTATTAGTTTAGGCAAGAAATAGTGACCCCCCCCCCCCCCTCACCATTATCTACCAAAACATTTCTAGCGGCATGGGAGCCTCGAATCTGAAGAGCATTTTAAAATCCATGATCTACGATACCCAATATGCGATTTCGAGTTCACCCTCCCCCCCCCCTTCCCTCACCAATGGTGCCAGTCTGGCACCAAAGCGGGAATACGTCGTAACATTGAACTTTCAAGTTCGAGGTTCACATCCGTATTCAAGGTAAAACACAAAAAAAAAACGTCTGCCAAGTGGGTGTGGCACATAGCTTCCTCGTATCCATAACCCGATAATATAGATGATCAGATGCATAGTTGTTAATCTCAAAACACCAATCTCTAAGTACCTTCCACTACCCTCATAGGGGACCATCTACACGCTAATCTGAACAATCCTAGAAAATTTCATCAAATTCGGATGAAAAATGTAAGTGAGTAGATGACATCTACATACTAGCACATACAATGTATGTGATTGGATCAAAAAAATACTTAGCCTCGGCTGGGATTCGAACCCGCGACCCCTGGGGGACAGTTGAAGTTACGGCTGTTACACGTAATTCACGTTTGCGCATGCGCAGTCGCTCCTATCAGTCAGGGGATGATGATTTTCATAGGGGACTATCTACAACCTAATCCACATAATCCCTGAAAATTTCATCAAAATCGGGTGGAAAATGTGGAAGTTATGGCCGTTACAAGGAATTCACGTTTGCGCATGCGCAGTCGCTTCTATCAGACCCGCACAATCCCTGAAAATTTCATCGAAATCGGAGAATAACTTCGTATAGTTATGCGCGTTACAAGGAATTCATGACAGACACACAGACACACAGACAGACAGACAGACAGACAGACAGACACGGAACCAAAATTGTTCAGAAAGGTCTAAAACGCAAAACGCGAGTGGAAATTTTGATTTTGGAGAACTTTTTTTTTTTTCTTCCTTGAAAAGTGAAAACAAAGCTTCCGCTACCTTGGTAGACTCGGAAGCAAAACACGAAATAAGCGGTTTATGGTGTCCTGGCACCACGGTGGCACCACTATTAGTTCCATGGTGGTACAGAGAATAATTCATAAAATACGGAGGTATAATGAGAATTTTTCCTCAATTTCAAAGGTTGGGTACAATTAGTAAGCAGTAAAGGAACCGAAATATTGAAGTCAAACAAAAAAGAAACACACAAATCGGTTGGAAATTGAGGCCTGGGCAGAGTTTACAGGATTATGCCCGCAAACGCACGTTTTTTAAGCATTAACCCCCCCTTTCCCCCATTAAAAAGCAAAATTCAAAATTTCGGCGCCGTAGTGCACAACTAGATAGTTTTCCGCGTCGATGAAAAAAAGAACCACAAAAATCGGTTGAGAACTGAGGCCTGGGCAGACGACACAAGATTGTGCCCAAAAACGCATGTTTTTGAGCATCAACCCCCCCCCTTTCCCCCCTTAAAAGGCAAAATTCGTAATTCCGGCGACGTAGTGCACAACTAGATAGCTTTCCGCGTCGAACAAAAAAAGAACCAGGAAAATCGGTTGAGTACTAAGGCCTGTGCAGACGACACAAGATTTTGTCACACACACACACCTATGCACACACTTACACACAGACATACACCTATGGTTTTTCCGCGGATTTGGATTCAGAATGGTCTAAAACGGATTACTGTGTGGTTATTTTTTTTCTGTTGAGTGTTGTCCAACTTCACCCCAGATCGATCGCATAAGGACGCCCAAGTCTTATGCGTTCTGTGGCTCGGCCACACAGAACGCGGGCTGACCGCGCGGACAGGTTCGCCCGACTCCCGCGGACTCTGTAACAAGGCATTTCGCATTGCCCCTGCCACACAGAGCGCGGACTGCCGCGGCGGGCAGGTTGTAATTTTTTACAGAGTCCGCGGCGGGCAACTTCAAATTCTGCACTATAATTGAAATTGTTCCATATTTTCCTCAAAATATAATCAATGTGTTTATGTTAATGTTATAGGTTAAATGACTTTTCCTACTTTTTTCTCAAAACACTATTTATTTTTGGTTTTTATTAATTTTTGAGAAAACTAAAGTTTCAAAAGGTTTCAAATTGATGCTGATTGCCTACATTTCAATCAAATTCCTCTCTCTTACTTTTTTTCTAAAATGAGTAGTTATGCTATTGAACCATTTCGAGCACAACGAAAATTCCACTTTTTGGGAGGAAAAAAATTATCTATTTTTGGATATTGTTGTATCTCCGTAATTAGGTACCTATTCAACCTACAGAGCTCGAGTTGGTCGCAAAATGTTGCAAATTTAACCTAATTTAAAACGTTACCGGACATAAATTATTGAAATTATCACAGTTTGGAAGTACTTGCCTAATTGTTGGAAAAGTACTTGATTTAGAAGCAAGTAAAAGGAGTAAGGCCCTTCGTCCGATGAGCTGCTCGACATGATCGATTAACACTGAGAAAATTAACACTGGTCCGCCGCGGCTGTCCGCGTTCTGTGTGGCAGGGGTTGTCCGCGGCGGACTGCTGTCGGTTCGCGCGCGAACTGTCCGCGCGGTCAGCCCGCGTTCTGTGTGGCCGAGCCTTTACTGTGGGACGTCCTAAAAAGGCGGGCCGCTGTAAATGCACACACACTAGGCAAGGACTACGCCACGGACTACGCCGCGCGCCTGTAAAGTGGTGTTTTGTAGTATCCACGAGGTCCCCCAAGGGTTTCTGTGCATGGATGCTTTTTTTCAAAGACAGTTGGCTAGCTACGTCACGATTGGCTAGCTACGTCACACCATTCAAATCTTCAACTTTCCTTAGCTTCTCTGATTTTTCAAAAACATTTTCTCGACGAACAGACCCGATTACCGTTATTCCTGAGCCATACCCTTTTGAAAAAAATAAAAAATAAAAAATAATAAAAAAAAATTGATCGAAATACTCCATTGTCAAACATGAAAATTACGGAAATTAGAAAATAATAACCATTTTTCCTTCTCATAAGTATTCATTGTGTGAAAATGAAATGTGCGCCAGGTGTGAGGGGGCTCTTACGACTCCCCCTCGTGCCAGCCGGGGGCTACTCGACCAGCCAAGGGCCCCACCCACCATGGCGGCTTCCCGACTCCAGACCACGATCAGCAGAACGAGTGGTCACAAAATGCGACCACTCATACCACCGACAAGGCCATCAACTTCGCGAAAGACCACTTTAGGTAGAAGCTGTAGGCAGACTAGTGATCTATATATAAAAATAATAAACCTTCGTGTAATAATTTGCTGCGTTTTAACTCCTTCCTTTGCTTCCAAGTCTACCAAGGTAACGGAAGCAATGTTTTCAATTTTCAAGGTTGAAAGAAAGTTTTCCAAAATCAAAATTTCCACTCGCGTTTTACGTTTCAGACCTTCTTGAACAATTTTGGTTCCGTGTCTGTGTGTCCGTGTGTCTATGAGTCTGTCATGAAATTTTTGTGAAGTCTAGACTACACGAAATTATTATCTAATTTCGATGAAATTTTCAAGGATTATGCGGGTTGACGTGTAGATGGTCAACTATTAGGATAGTGGATAGGATGGATTCGAGGAGGCAATGTGCCACACACACTTGGCCATCGTTTTTTGTTTAGTATTTCTACTTTTGGTTTATTATTTTCAATAATGGACGTGAAAATCAAATTTTGTGTAATTTATCATCCCGATAAAATACATTTTCTCGAACCTAAGTGTTGAAAATTAGAATGAAAGAAAAACTATCTCGAAACGTTCAAGACCCACCGTTGAAAAAAGATTACTTCCTCTAGATTGATGATTCCGATGATTGGGCAGCTTGCGTCGTGACTTTCTGACCCAAATGTTTCCCTTCCTCCATTTTCGATCTAAGGCAGGTTACGAGGCAAATATTATGTTTACCCTCCATCCCTTCGCCCCGGGAAATCAGTGTTTTTCATGATCCAAGAGGATCCAATCATAGCGGAACCGCGGGGCCTTGGAAGCCATCCTGTTTCTTCATTGTTTATGTATGAAATAGGAACTCTCAATATGCGGCTAACGACGAGACTGAGGAACAAGGCTGCACGATGAATTCGTGTTATTTCCTAACTTTCTTTTTTTCCCAGACGTAAATACTTTATCGTTGTTAGAACAGATTCCATAACTCTAAATCGGTATTTTTACATGACCGGAAAATACTACGGGGGGAGGGGGAAAATATAGTGGATTATTCGCGCAGCCTGCATGAGCCTCAACAAACGTTTTCATAAACGTGAGACCAAGGACTTATCCTCAGTCATGCTCCCGACCTATGAAGATGTTTTGAGATGTTGTGTGGAGGGAAGGTTGAACCTGTGCAGGGAATCAAACACGAAAAATCCCAGCTTTGCTAAAATATTGGATATTGTTGAAGGGGGTTGAGTCGGTAGATATAGACTTGTTGGTGGTCGAAACGACTCTGGTTCCTTTTTGTGAATAGAAAGGGAAACATTGGTTTTCTGTTGTATATTCTTTAGCTAAAGAATATACAACAGAAAACCAATGTTTCCCTTTTTATTCACAAAAAGGAACCAGAGTCATATTGGATATTGTTAGTTAGAGACCGATGATGTATATGGAAAAGCTTCCATTCCCACAGTTACCGAAGCTAAAACTGTTATTGTGGACGTCAGCTCGGCACATGAGTTCCTCCTAACGTTGTTTACCATGGTAGGAACGTCAATGATAGTTTTTTAAGTCTCCTGAAAAGTTGCCCCGAACTTGATACAACATGTTCACAACATCGTCGATATGCAAATTCCATTGCGTTAAATTCCTGTGAAAATTACCTACTATCGAAAACATAACAGATGACATGTTCGGAATTCACATGAAATTCCCTACAATAGGTACCTTATCAAAAATTAAAAATTAATTAAGTTTAATCCATATCGCAATATTGCATTCGATCTATCATTCGAACATATCTGAACATATTTGAAATCACATTAGGTAACCCTTAATTTCCCACTTGTTCAAAAAATGTGTTTTTTCGGACTTTTAAAAATTAATGATAGATTTATTGTGAGCAGAAGGAGCAGAAGGTTCCAGAAGCTCAAGAATGATCTTTCCAAGGGCCACACTAGCGCTATCTGTCTTTAAACCCAATTTTGTTGAAGTAGAAGAAGAAAACTTGGAAAAATCCAAATCCAAATCCTTGGTGGGATGTTGGGGCTGTTATTTCTCATAAAGTAAATAACCAAGGAAGAAGGTGGGAAAGGTTCACTTCATAGAGAGATTTGTGCTGCCTTAGTCAGTGGCGCCATCTCTGACGAGGAAATCCAACTAGTACCCTACAAGATAAGAAATTAATGAGGGTAGAAGGTACCCCGAAGGCCCTATTTTATTCAGTCAACTCAAGAACTTTTGTTTCTTCTTTGAGTATCAAAATAGCCAATGGCCTTCATTTTGGCTTAAAAGTCGATTAACTGTATCAGGTAAAAATTGGACATCCCAAAAGATACTTCAGGTTATTAAGGGTTAGGCCTTTGACAATAAAATAATGCGAATTAACATTGATATGTTTTATCATCCAGATTTTAACACAATTGAGCAACATTGGTTCGCTATAAGAATGTGGTTTATTCAAATTATCAATTTCTTCAGATTATGAACTCATTATTTCAAAATTACAACTCATTTTTGAATTGATCAATTTTTGCTCAAATGTAGAGGAACAGGAATGATGACACGATACTACATTGGTGATTTCCATACACCCAAAAATGGGGGTTATTTATCATTATTTGTTGTGATAATCGTTCTTAGTAATTCCGAAGATTCGTGACAACGTTGTTGCGAAGACCACAAATCGTTCTTGACGGACTGACGTATATTTCTTAGAATATTTCACCAACTTCACGAAATTTCTTGGCATCATAAGAATTTCAACGTTCCACGATACCCGGTGCCCCGCGGCGGGCTGTACCGTTTATCCTCTCAAACTAACGAAAATAAAGAACATAAATAAGAAAAAAAAGGAAAAGCCCGATTGTTTGATGAGAGTCACGATTCCAACATTTCGAGGAGGGCAAGGTCGGAAATAATACGGGGAGTTCGGTACAAATCAAACGACTACCTATTGAATGGCAGGGCGATGACGCATGGCCAATTTTCCCGTCATGGTGTAAACACAATGTACTGGCGAGGGTTACTCTGCTTCGAAATAACAGATCCAGGTGTATTCGTGATGTTGGTGTTCCAACCTCGTCAATGGAAACTATAATTTCCACGATAGTGTGGCTCGCTTTGTAACGTCTCAGTTTGGTTCAGAGGTGGTGTGTTAATAAGACAGAGGTACTCAAATGGGTTTTGGGGCCTTTTACTGGTTGGCATTTTTCGAATTTTATTGAAATTGTACAAAGCTTAACTTGGGCTTTCAGAAGAGTCTGCCTGCACAGAGTTGTGGGGGGTGCCTTACTGGCTGCCTAGAGCCTCTTCATCATTTTATATTAATTTGCCGTAGACAGACATACACCAAACCAGAAATTGGTTGATCCCGTTCGATTTTAAAATTGATGCAAATTATTACACAACGGTTTATTATCAACCTTTCAGTTATGATCAATCATTATGAACATTAACTTGTAAATGAAATATTCAAATTTTTTCGACACGAAGTATACTTTCTTACAATACCTTCAGTATAAAGGGTGTCTACACTTAACATGGACATTACTTCAGGGTTCAATTCTACGAGATATTTCCAACAAAAAATGTATTTAGGCAATTTTTTCTTAACCCACTCAAAATGCATTTTTTTCCACTTCGAAGTTTTTATCGCGTTTTTGAACTTACGTCATTGAAACTGTCATAACTCCTGTTATTACCAAGTAAATTTGATATTTCTCTTCGAAGTTTGATTTGATATTGCTTTCGAAGTTAAACGCCTGCCCATTTCGAAGGGCACTCTTCGGAAAAAAACGTGCTCAAATTGTCAGCTATCCAACGGTCTATCAATGTTTCTCTTTAAAATTCAAATTGGAAGAGTAAATCAAGTTAGAATGCAAGAAAACGCGAGTTTTACCAGAAAATTGAGTGTTTTACGCGGTTTATGGTCTGCCTCGATCTCAAGATGACTTGATGATTTTGGTATCATTTCCGATGTAGTTTTTCACGCTGAATCCATTGGGGATACTTCCGAATAATTCTGACAACTAGAAAGTGGATTTTACGAAGAAAACCTCCGTTTTTGTACATAAAATACGCATTGTTCGTAGATATAGTAGTGAGCATAAAGTAACACCTTTCTACTCAATAAAAACATCATTTTTCTAGCTGAAATTTCTCCCCTAAATTCGATTGTAAAACATTTTTTGATTACCACATCAGTCACTCGTTTTCCGATACGAATAATTCGATGGCTACTGGACAACACATTATGTTAAGATGAAAATTATTAAAATTTGGTTTGTATTCTGGGAAGAGGGAAAAACTCTTGATAGCATCTGTTTCCGACAGGAACGTTTTAACGCGAGTTGTTCTACCGATAAATAACTTATTTTCATTGCTACCAAAAAATAATCGAGCTCGCCACGATATTACGCTTGAAATTGTGGATCGAGAGCATTCAAACCTCAATTCAATAATCAACTTTGGTTTATGATTTTGAATAATAAGCCATTGGAATCGAGCAAGAAAAAAAAGTTAACCCCCCCTCAAAATTTGATGTAGGCTCCATTTGGGGTCTAGTTGTGCCGCAAAGCTTTTGATTGATGTATGGTGTGGTAGGTAGTAGATACCTCTGGTTGGTAGATAAAAACAAAAAATAGAATAAATGGCAAAGCTGTGATCTTTGCAGATGAGTGATCTACACAGGAAAATAATAAGAACCTTTGTGAAATAATTTGCAGCGTTCTTCGAGTTGCATTCAGTTTTGCTTCTTCAGCAACCAGTAATCAAATTTCCATATGGAGCTCCCTATTTTTCGAATCGAGTGTGAAGCGGTCAGTTCTTTCTAATAAACTTGAGTGTGAAGGTGTGAAGGCAGTATGATGTAGTAGTTAGTACGTACCAATGGTTGGTAAATATAAACAGCTGCAAATCATTGCCCAAAGGTTTATCATTTTCTTTATAGGTCACCCTTCTGTATAGATCCCTCCCTAACAACCATAGGTACCTACTACCCACTAACCACAGGTACCTGCTAGGGCATTCTCGAACATTTCAACCATTCATTTCCATTTGGTTGGTGGTTGGGGTTGACATTTTCAAAAATGCCCTAATAGGTAACTATGGTTAGTAGGGAGGGATCTATACAGAAAATAATAAACCTTTGGGTAATGATTTGCAGCGTTTTTCATGCCACATGTTCTTAAGCCATTGAAATGTATAATTTTTATCCTTATTTGTATAATGAAATTTCTTGGTTTAAAGTTGTACAATATACACAGTACATGTCTCCAAAAGTAAAACTTCATATTTCGAAGAGCGGAGAGGTTAATATCAAATTATTTTATTTTTAGATTGCTAGACCAAAATATGATCTCTCTTTCTATGTTGCTGTTTAATGTGTGTCTGTGGCTCAAATTGCTGAGCTCTACCAGTTTTGATGAGGCTTGCTACATTGCGATCACCAACTCATACTGACAATAATGTTTCAAAGTCAGGTCTAACTGTTACCTTTGTACGACAAATATGTTCGTAATGGGTGGTCTAGATGAAGAAATAGACTACCGACCGAAAGAATTTTGACGATATGGAAAATATCCAAACTCTTTCAGAGAACAATAACAAAGGAATGTGGTGGAACTCGTTCTCCTAAATCGTATTATTCATTATACGTGGTTAACTCCTTCAAACGAAACCATTTGAACTGGGTCCTTGGCATTTGATTCTCTTTCAAAGTAAAGTGGACACGCCCTCGGCCAATCCTCCCAGTTTTTGGTCGTTTTTCTCGCAACTAGCTTGCCCACTTCCAGGTGCTGCAAAGCTGCCCTTGACGAAGCGCAGTTGGTTTTCGGGTTCTTTATTTTTTGAATTCTGTAATTGACACCACAGGTGGACACTTCACGTCCTGCATCCGTCCTCGAACACAATAAACGAGATTGATAAAATACATTGTTTTTGCAAAATTCATGTGAAAAATAATAGCACATACCTACTCAAATTTGTCAAAACATTGTAGGTACTAATGTAAATGTTTTGAATCGTAATGAAATTATAACCCAACGGTTCATTTCTTTCCTTTATAGATCGCTAATCTGCTCAGATTACAGGAGGTTTTACGTAGGTCAATCTTGTTGAAGTGGTGCGTCAACTCTATTTTACATAAACTAATTCAATCAGTCCATGTTATTCTACGTGAGGAAACTCGGGTTTTCATTGCATACAATTTTCATGTTACCCCAGTCAATTTATGTATTGAACATTGCGAACGCTGAGGTATCCACGATCTTTTAGCGAATTTTCAAAAAAAAAAATGAAGCTATTGCAATGGCCTCAAAATGTTTAGAATGGACTTTTTCGAAAACAATTTTCACTGAAATCCGTTTTGGAACATTTTGAAACAATCCCTGAAGTTTTTCCAAAAATTCCGCACAATAACTTGAGTAATTGTTAAGCAAAAATTTTTTAGTTTTTGCCAAAGCGTTCTTAACAAAAAACAAAAGGACAAGTTCGTAAACCAAAAATTTTGGACAACCCAAAGTGGTCCAAATTTCAAAATTAGTCCAAAAAACGGGATTTGCCCGGTTTTTGTGGTTGATACCTTCACAATCATAATGATATATTATGGTATATTCGGATTCAACACAAAATTTACAATATTGTCCAAAAATAAAAATTGTCCAAAAATTAAAAATAGTATATAATATATTATATTATGTACTAATATAATATATTATGTACTATTTTATTTTGGACAATTTTTATTTTTGGAAAGTATCAGCAATTATTTTAACATTATATCTTAAGTTTTAAGATATTATCTTAACATATAAAGAGAACGTGCGTATATTTGTTGTACCTAGAAATGCAGTAGCTGTGTGGGTACTCTATGAGTTTGTGGAGACGAGTAGAACGTGAATATGAACTCCTAACAGCTTCAAAGCATACCCAGTGCATACAGTATGTTGGTATGGTATATAGAAAATCGGGAAAAAACAATAATAGCCGTGTGGGTACTCTATGAATTCGTGGAGACGTTTAGAACATAAATATGGATATATATATTCAAATCATACCCAGTCCATACAGTATGTTGGTATGGTATACTGAAAATCGAAAAAATCGACAATAGCCGTGTGGCTATGAGACCTCTATGAGTCCGTGGAGATGCACAGTACTATGAGTTTATGGATCAAGTGATCAAAAATCAATTTGTGGAGAGTTCTGTTAGAGAAAGTTGCTCTGATCTCGGATTTCATACTACTTCATATTTTAAGGGAAGAAAATTGCACAATAAATAATATTAGAAGGAGTTTATTAGATGGGTGATTCTCAAACTACGGGACAGTCTATGTCCTTTGTTAATAGAAAATTTGCTGTTCAACTTTTCTCAAAACACCTTCTTTTAGTTGTTTTTGTGGTATCACGCCTACATGAAACCACCCTAATCCAATCTATACATCGATCAATTCATGTGCATAATCAATCGATATGTACCTCAAATCTCATTGTCGTGGCCTGTCCCAGAGTCAGCTCTTCAACATTCCCGAATTTTTCTCTGCCAGTGATAACGTTTCACGGTAATTGTTTTCATTCACAACTGTTTAAAAATAGATATTGAACCACACTATGCTTGAAATCTGTCCATCATGCGGTTAATATACATGCAATATGTTACTTAAGTTTTCTCCTCATTGTCATGACATTGCAAATTTCATAGAAAAGAAAGTCGCGGCAAATTCCAACGGGATTGAGTCAAGGGATAGTGCCAGAAAACATTCATCAAATGCTCTAATTCCTCATTTCTCCTCTTTTTGAGAAACTCATTATTTAATGTTAAGGTTCTAAGGAGAAATATTGGGAATTATTATTGTGACGATTTTACCGAGTGCTTAGGGGAAATTCATACTTCAAAAATTATTAAAAAACGTGAATAAAGCACATATTTATGCCGTGACTTGTCATGAAGAGCAATAAGACCCAACTTGTTGAAATGACGGTATCCACACTCATAATGAGCAGAATCTGCTATTAACATGAACTATCTGATAGTTCATTGTTAGCGTTTTGGGTGAAATGAGTTATTAACATAAATGATCGCGGAACTTGCCCTTGGGTGATCCGTAGGAGGCTTGTGAGGTCAGGAAACCTATTTAAACATGCTCAAAGACTATCTGGGGATAAGTAGGTTCTTGCACTCCTTTCCAATACTAACAGACGTTCGTTTATTCAATTTTTACACATACTCACAGTACTGTGAGACGAGTAGAACGTGAATATGAACTCCTAACAGCTTCAAAGCATACCCAGTGCATACAGTATGTTGGTATGGTACACTCAAAATCGAAAAAAATCAACAATAGCCGTGTGGGTACTCTATAAGTTCGTGGAGACGAGGAGAACGTGAATATGGACTCCTGACATCTCGAAGCATACCCTTTGCATACAGTATATTGATATGGTATACCTACTGAAAATAAAAACAAGAATCTTGTAAGAAAAACTTTCTAAAAAAAATTGCAACACCATTCTTCGTTTTCTTAACCATACCTTCCACTGAATGATTTCATTGAAAATTCACTCATTATTTCATGCTACATGAATGGAGATTTTTTTATGTTGTTAGGACCCTTAAGGGTAAGTTACTCTAAAATTCGCAACCCGAAAAACCTAGTGCTACTGTTGCAGTACGCTCAAAACCGATAAAGGTTTCCACTTTTTTTTCTTTTGTTATGTATGCCGAACTAGGACTAATTTCAATCATTTACAGCAAGTAAATTTTTGAAGTGGGTTAAACTTAATATAGTTTGGGACCAATCTTAGCTCAGCAGCTTGAATAATTTAAAAAACAGCAATTCAGAAATGGTTAATTTTTTCAAAAAAGTAAAATTTTTGTTTAAGGACGTGTGCCCTTTACTAGCAAAATTACTCATTTAAAAAACGCTGCAAATTATTACTCAATGGTTTATGATTTTTCTATATAGATCACTCGTCGGCAAAGCCACCAACCATCCAACATGAAGAAAAACATCGATCGCATTTCGGTCAGCTAACATTTGAACGGAGATTATGCCTCCTTTGCGATTCACACTCGTGTTTCTGATTTATCGTACGTCCAACCCTTAAATTCTCCCTTAAATAATCCCCTTACATTAACCCTTAAATTTTCGTAGGGAGCGAACGGTTTGTCCTACAGGGCTCCGCGTGGTCTCAAAAAATTCTATACTGTCTTCAATTGATGGAAGAACAATACCTTTATATCAAAATTTTTTGAGTTAGTGTTTTCAAAATTCTAAAATTCATTCTTCAACCCTTAGAAATGATCTACATCAACCAAAATCTTCGGGGCCCAACTAGACCCCAAATGGAGCCCACATACCAAATTTCATCAAAATCGGTCAATGCTAAGTGGGAAAAGTGCCGCGTACAGCGTACGGCGGACGGACAGCCAAATTTTTATTCGATTTTTGGATTCTACGTACCTAGAAACGTAAACCAACAAATTTTGAGGGTGTGTTAAAAATTTTTTTTCTTGGTCGATTCCAAAGGTTCATTATTGAAAATAATAACTCGAAATCAAGAAAGAAATTTGAATGAAATGTAATAAGTTTCAATTTGTAACCTTAATCGTACCTGTAGCTATAATAGTTGTCTTAAAAGTTTAACCAAAAACTGGCAAAAACTGTTGTTTAAATGATGTTATTTAAATGATTTTTTTCCAAGTATAATATTGTTCCTAGTTATTCTTTATGAATTATGTTTTGCCATTTTGGTTCATTATTTTTAATAATGTACCTTTGAAATCGAAAAAACCATTGTTTTAGATATGCTAAAAACTTCCTAGCTCAAAACTTTTTTATGTGAAGTTGTTACGTTTTGATCAATTTAAAATTAATTTCTGTAATAGAATGAGAACACCCAGCGTTCTGTAGGATAACCCTATCGCGTGTGAATCGCATATTCGACCGGAATTTTTGGACCACTCTAAGGGGTCCAAGTCCACAAGTAGGGTTCGAAAACGTGATTTTGGGGTTTTGGAAAGTTATTGTCTTGAACATGATATGTGGTATATTCGTAATCGCGCATTCGGTTTCAATCGAAGGGACATAATGCCAGTTTTCGTTCAAAAGGGCACATATAAAAAATTAAAATGGCTGTCTCCTCCATTTTTGAATGTAAGCCGTTAATATTTTGGGTTAATACCTACTGTATGATTTTTTCAAATTTTTTCAACACAATTTATTTTCAACAACTTAGAAGGTTGTTGTGCAATTTCCAAAAACCCTAGAAAAATATGAAACCGCCTGTGCAATTTTTTTTTCTACTCCCTGCCGTTTTTTGAAAATTTGAAAATGGATAATATCCATATAAAATATCATATGGACATATTATATGTTATATTATATGACAAATTATGTAACATATCATGTTTGTTCCCTTTTGATAAAACACTCCTCATATATGGTAGGCAGGTACTGCTTATAGAAAACCCGAGTTCTTTGCAGGGTATTGATATAATATATCAATACCCTGCAAAGAACTCGGGTTTTCTATAAGCAGTACAAGCCTATCATATATGAGGAGTGTTTTATCAAAAGGGTTATATATTATATAGAAAAACAAAGAACCGATGTGTAATAATTTGTACCGTTTCACGTATAAATTGACTGGGCTAGGTGCCTCTCAATGAGATTGAAAAGTTAAGTTTGGGATTGATAAAATACGAAATGGTGCATAGAGCTAACCTAAAGTCAATATTCCAAGGCCTACAGCTAGATTAAAAGGCAAGAAAACAACTATGAATAAATTCATCATGGTCCTGTCTGTGTAATAACCCTCGACGGCATTGGAATTCATGAAGGAGACTCCATCAAACCAATATCCGACCCGATACGTGAAAAGAGCCTCGGGGAGATAGAAAATACGAAACTGGGAGAGCGTTTTGACATCGTGTTTCTTCGGGGAAAATATCAGCGAAGTGGAGTTGGTGCCTCCCCTTTTAGACAGGGAAATGTAGGGATGCCCTTACAAACAATTTTATACACAACGTGAACACGCGGTACCAGATCTGAATTTTTCCTTTCGACGGTGTCTTCCTAAACAACTGATGATGGGCGGGGTGCCGCTTGCACTCCAAGGCCTTGCACTTCCACCAGTGCCACCTTAGGGGGGGGGGGGGGGGTACGGGGTGTGTCAGCGTAGTCCTTTTTCGAAGCTCGCCAAAAACGAACCGGGTTTTGTATATAAGCTCTCGTCGCCCCTTAGGATATCGTCAGTTGATCCACAGATACAACTAGCACTCCTAACCATGTCTGCCCTCAGAGTTATCGTAAGTCAGCCTGATTTTACCTTTTCACGTTCCTATTTGATACTTTTACAAGCTAATAGTTTGTTGAGAATTTGAAATAGCTAAAAATTATAATAATATTCTTCATATAAAACTATTGTGCTACTAAGTAAATAATTGTTATGTAAAAGCTAAGTTTTCTCCTAGAAAATTCTAACAAAATTCATATCACCTCTGATTAAGCACCAAAATTTGTACCTTTTGAAGACATCATACCTCAAGAATCAATTGTAATAATTTCTTGAACTAATTCTGGCTAAATTAGCTAATTGTATTATTTCGTTACAAAACCACCATCATATCTTGTCTAGACAGTTTCTACTGTTTTCCACACCAAAACTAATTTCACACATTTTCATGAGCTTTTGGTTGTGATGTTAATCGTCCAAAATTTTTGCAGTTCTTCGTGGCTCTTGCCATCGCTTGTGTCTTTGCTGCTGAAGAGCGAGTGAAGAAACAAGTCCTTCTCGGCGCTTCCCCCTACGCCTACTCAGGATACGCCGCTCCTCTGGCCTACTCTGCTGGATACTCCGCTGGATACGCCGCTCCTCTGGCTTACTCCGCCCCCGCTGCCCTTCCCGCCTACGGATACTCCGGATACTCTGGACTCTACTCCAACGGCCTCTACTACTAAGGAGCTGCTCCTCTTTATCTAGTACCTTCTGTAATTTTGGACTGATTCTCTTCAACACCTGGCGCCCTACTGGATAATCTTGGCTTTTGTTTTCGTTTGCCAAATATGGAGTTTTGATGAAATACATTTTGTTGAAACTAAATCCATTTTGAGTACTTTATTTTGATCTTAGCTTCCAAAACAGTAAAGCTGACGAGTCAACAGCTTTTTAAACTATTTGATGAGCAGTTATTGTGTAGACCTGTATTTCTGGTGAAAGGATAGGATGAAATTTGTAGGAAAAGTACTGAAAAAGATTCTGATGTTTGACATTTCTCATCTGTCAAACAGTCCCTTAATCGTTCCTATATAATCTACAGGTGAAATCTCGAAATATCAAAATTTTTTCCTAGAAAAAGTACAATCATCAACTCTATTGTCTCACCAATGGGGAATTTGCCTCAATTTTAGATTCTGGAATTTGTCAAATCCTATAATAGGGCCCTAGAAGAACGTAACACCTGGAATACCCAAGGAAAAAACATTACTTAGAAGAAAATATCTAAACAAAAGTGTAAAAAACACCACGAAGATCGAGGAAAACTGATTACGTGACTCCCCAGGGTTCCTCATGCAAAACGCTCTGGCAAAGCATAAAAGAAGACTCGGAAAATAGTGTCAAATAATGTCAACAGGTAGAGTCGTAGGCGCCCTCGCGACGTTGGTGAAACGATCCACTTAAATTATGTGATTCAAATACCAAAACTAACTAATATAGAAACTAAATAAGAGAAAGTGAAGAGTACCTAATAATGCTTGATAAACTAATAGGTAGAGTCGTATTGTAAAAAAGAGTGAGTAAAATTGCTTCTTTTCGTCACTTTCGTGTTTGGGTTCTTTCTGCCAGTTTGCGGCGCAATCGTGTGTTCAATCACGTAAGCCAGTTGTTTCATGTGTGCTATCAGAGGTAGCGCTGCTGTCGTGAGGGGAAAATCGTCACGTCACAGACTCCCGGTACATTTAAAATCTCCATCTTCCTTAAATTCTCTAAATTTTTTGGGTAGTTTTCTTCCATATTAGTGAAACCTCTTTCGAAAAAAAATTTAAAAGTTGTGAGGCAAATTCCCCATTGGTACGACACAAATTCATAGTCTTCAGAATTCATTATATTTGTTTATGTCAAGAGTGGCCTAAATTTGGTCCAATGATATTTCGAAGGCTTGAAACGAGGGGGATCGAAATTAAATTTCAAAATTAATTTTGATGCATTGGTAGTTTTGTCTCTCACAGAAAAATAATAAGCAACAATATTGTTGAACATATTTTAAATTTTAAGATATGTAGGAAATTAAAAGAAACGATGATTATGGTGTACAAATTGTTGGGTAAAGTCAGTACGCAAATATCTTTCTAATTAAAAACGTCTGCCAAGTGGGTGGGGCACATAGCTTCCTCGTATCCATACCCGATTATATAGATGATCCGATGCATAGTTGTTAATCTCAAAACACCAATCTCTAAGTACCTTTCACTACCCTCATAGGGGACCATCTACACGCTAATCTGGACAATCCTGGAAAATTTCATCAAATTCGGATGAAAAATGTAAGTGTTATGGCTGTTACAAGGATTTTACGTATGCGCATGCGCAGTCGCTTCTATCAGTCCGGGGATGATGATTTTCATAGGGGACTGTCCACACACCAACCCGCACAATCCCTGAGAATTTCATAGAAATCGGACAATAACTTCGTAAAGTTATGCGCGTTACAAGGAATTCATGACAGACAGACATGCATACAGACACGGAACCAAAGTTGTTCAAAAAGGTCTAAAACGCTAAACGCGAGTGAAAATTTTGATTTTGGAGAACTTTTTTTTTCATCCTTGAAAATTGAAAACAAAGCTTCCGCTATCTTGTAGACTCGGGAGCGAAAATGACAATTATTACCAGGAAAATGGGGTCTTCATGAAAATCTCGAATGTACGCAGGCTGTGTAGGAGCAAACCCAAGAGACGAAATTTTGATGTTGGGCTGAACAGCAGCATCAAAACCTCGGTAAAGGAAGCAAAACGGATGCGAAAAAACGGTTTGGAAAGAAACACCTCAGGAAAAATACGAAAAAAATCTCGAATAATTTGATATTGGAAGAACCTCAGACTCCTACCTTGTACAGCTGTCATACTCATTCAGAGAAATCAAAAACTAATTCGTTTTCGATAGATAAACAACAAGAAAACGGCGTATACTCAGGAACCAGCCATCCGTAATTTTTCAGTTCATTTCTCAGCTCCGTCCTTAAAAATATTTCACGGGGTTTTTTCACCCAAATAAATCATAACCGTTCACCATTAAGTTACGATTTCTCTCTTTCATGTGTTTTCGTCCACCGAAAAAAGGGCTTTCCTCCAAAGGATCGCCCTCCCCCGCGAGCCGAAATTTATTGTCAAAGCAAGTAGACATTTTCGGGCATTTCGCCTAATGATTTCCTCTGAGGAGTCAACGGACCTTATAAATAATGAAAATTACGTTTTGCCCGTTGAACCGTTCTTCGGGTCTTTCTGCGAGTGAGCTTTATAAAAAGCCTTTTAGAGTCTACGGTAGAAAGCGGCAATTCTATGGAATGATCCGTACTTAATTCAAATTCGAATTAACGAGGTCGGTTAAGAGTCGAATAGGGTGAACTCCCCACAATACAATTTTCTTTAAATACGAACACTCGTATGCGCATAAAAGCTCCGTAAAAAGAGGGACAGTTTTTGGTAGGGAAGATCCAAAGGTCGTTCCAAGCCGAATGAACAACACTTCATAAATCGATTTTACAGTTCAAATTGGAACAAATTTCCATTAATAAATTGCCACTTTTTTCACCTTTA
This sequence comes from Apolygus lucorum, assembly GCA_009739505.2. Lineage (NCBI taxonomy): Eukaryota > Metazoa > Arthropoda > Insecta > Hemiptera > Miridae > Apolygus > Apolygus lucorum. The sequence continues at coordinate 27,411,534 of CM019182.2, read as the reverse complement.
AGTTTTTCCGTCTTTTTTCGACCTTGCGGCACTAAAAGCGTAATACCTTCCTCATTTTCCGAGGAAATTCAAATGTGGTTACACCGTTGGAAAGCAGTTGGAAGCACCGTTGGAACGTGTTAAGTTTCCCATACTCTTGAGAATTCCAGAAAAAATTGTACACTAGAATAGTCTACGTCAAACTTGAAAATTCCTCAAATTCTAATTTTTTCAATACATTTTTGTGAAGGTTTCTCTTGCTAAAACACTGGCTTTCTTCAAAGATCCTCAAAAGGTTAAAACATTCTCAATTTCATCAGCTTTCCAGAGGTAATTTATTTTTTAGATTTACGATAACATTTTAGGGGGAAAATTATGTTAGAATGCAAAGAAACGTAGTAATTTTCAGAAAATGGGTTGCAGATAAAAATCTGATGAAATAGAGCATGTTTTAAGCTTTTGAGGGTCTTTGGAGAAAAGCGTATTTTAGGAAGAAAAAATCACAAAAATTTTTGGAAAATCAGAATTTGACAAATGTTTTAGTTTGAGGTCCTTGTAACTATTCTAGTGTACATTTTTTTCTTGAACTGTCTAGAGCTCATCACTTGGGAAATTTGACGATCTTTCAATCAGATTTGAATTTGCACAGAAAATGAGGAAGTAGTGACCATTTTAGGCCGTAAGGTCGAAAAAGACAAAATAAACTTAAAAGTTGAAAAAGTGGCATTTTGAGCGTGTCAAAAAAAAAATACGAGAGAAAAATTGTTGCAAATTATCTGTTGAATCGAATCCTGAGTCTTCGACTTGGGACACACTGTATTTTGGTTTATTATTCTCAATAGTGAACCTTTGGAACCGACCAAGAAATTTTTTTTTTTTTTTAACACCTCCTCAAAATTTGTTCAATTACGAAATGCGATCGATGTTTTTCTCCATGTTGGTTGGTTGTTGGCTTTGCAGACGAGTGATCTATATAGAAAAAAATAAACCATTTTGTAATAATTCGCAGCGTTTTCTTCTTCTACTCCTTTCTCACTCTCGATCCACTTCTTTAATCTTTAGAACAGTGATCATAAGTTGGCCAAGGTGAACACAAAGTTGGCCAGGACACACTGTATACGTCATGGTTGTTATGTGATATGATGTATTATGAGTCACCATACTATGTATATCTTTGATCTAATATATTCAATTTTAAATTCGAATGAAGCCACCTGTACATTGTTGTGAAGCTCTAAGCAAACGGCAACATCAACTTTCAAGAGATTGATTTTACAACTAAATTTCTACAAAAATTTTGATATTTGAACTTGATTTTGAAATTTTTGAAACACTTTGATAATTTTCTAAAATCATATATTTTTTGAGCCCTTCCTACATAGCGTTTCTGAGAAACACTCTACGGGAAAAACTAAACTAATTCGATTGTACATTTTTTTGATATTACCGTTTGAAAAGCTGAGATTGAGAATGTTTTTCCTGTTAAGTGTCTCTCAAAAAAACTGTGTAATAAAAACTTAGAAACGGCTCGAAAAAATTAAAATTTTAGAAATTTAGCATAATTTTACTTTGAATTTTTTTAAATAAATAAGAGCAATTCAATTTGGTACTTAGATTCTTCGATGGGTACCTACACTGTTTTCGAATGACTGGGAGGAAGGCAGATCAGTTCGAAATTAGTTGTGCTCCTATTTTTCGAGGGACGATGGAATCTATTACAATCGGTATACGTGGTAACTTGAGCGGATATAGGACCATTTTGGGACTGTTTGACAGATCCGAATCAATCATCAGCATCATCGTCAGTACTTTTACTACAACTATCAGGTAAACTGATATTTCATCTGAAATACAGGTCTACTCAAAAACTGCTTAGTGGTTTAAGAAGCTGTTGACTCGTCAGCTTTACTATTTTGGAAGCTAAGATCAAAATAAAGTACTCAAAATGGATTTAGTTTCAACAAAATGTATTTCATCAAAACTCCTTATTTGACAAACGAAAACAAAAGCCAAGATTATCCAGTAGGGCGCCAGGTGTTGAAGAGAATCAGTCCAAAATCACAGAAGGTACTAGATGAAGAGGAGCAGCTACTTAGTAGTAGAGGCCGTTGGAGTAGAGTCCGGAGTATCCGGAGTATCCGTAGGCGGGAAGGGCAGCGGGGGCGGAGTAAGCCAGAGGAGCGGCGTATCCAGCGGAGTATCCAGCAGAGTAGGCCAGAGGAGCGGCGTATCCTGAGTAGGCGTAAGGGGAAGCGCCGAGAAGGACTTGTTTCTTCACTCGCTCTTCAGCAGCAAAGACACAAGCGATGGCAAGAGCCACGAAGAACTGCAAAAAAGTTGGAAGATTAGATACGATCATACTCAATTTATTAATAAGTCATACATATTATTATTGTTGCTGACATTGGCTCATAACCAATTAGAAACAGATCACACTTGAAGTGAAGTTCTGTCCGACCAAAGTAAAACCGCTTTCAGAATCAAATTAGGGGTGTAACATTTGAAAGGCCGGAGTCTTCGAATTTTTATGAGAAAAATCGCATTTAAATAATTTATTTATACCGGTCTACTTAGTATGGAAGTGGGTTGAATAAATATGAGATATTATAGACCATGAAAAATATACCTACTGGGTGGTTACAGCATAGCTACGGCTTTTGAACTCTTGAATATTCTATAAACTTTATATATTTTTTTGTTTATTTTTCTTTTGCAAATTTAATCTGGTTTATACACATTTTTGCTCCAAAAAAACTCATTGGTAGATTTTGGGCATGAACCATGTTTGCTTGTTTTCCCAAATTTCCCAAAAATCACATAAAATATGATTTAAGATAAACGCACTAGTAGTCGACACTGCGTCAGTAGTCGACACTGCGTCAGCAGCCGATATTAAATGAGAATAGCTAAGTATACAGGACACTATTTGCCTATATGGTACTCAAATTGAGTTGTGATTTGCCAAAGAAAGTCTGATTTAGTCTATATTACGCTTTAAGTGAGAACCTAAAGTGATATTCTTTATATTGGTTTTACTGTGATTACTGTAATTAAAGTAAAGTGAGTTTATATAAAACTTTGTTTGATTTTGTTCTTCAAATCATGAATCATGACACCTGTCGTCTACTGGTACGTATCCTGTGTCGACTACTAGCACACCTATGTCCACCACTAACCCATACTACTGTCGACTTCTGAAGGAATTTTTTGTCCTAATGTAGACTACTAGTGCAAAATTAGAATTTGGAAGAACTCGTTTGTACCCGATTAAGCTCAATTTTTAACAAAACTGCCCGTTGTATCGCATGGGGGAGGGTTTTGTTGGTGGGAGCAATGATTACCTGTCGAAATTTCTTTAAGGTGTCGACTACTAGTGCTTTTTCCTTATTTTAGATTATTTTGAAATACTATTTTTAGACGATTCCAAACAAGATTCGTTTTAATAAATTTAATTACAAAAACAATTATGAAGTACAAATGTATGGTTTAGTTTGTGATATAAATTCAGAAAATATGATAAGCTTCTATGAAATGGTGTGTATGAGTGTTAAATCTTGATAACTACTCAAATTTATAACTTTCTTCGTTTTGTCAATTTATTTGTAACGTTTTGACGTAAAAACTATCATTCTACAGGGTAGAAACAATGATTGAAAATACACTACAATACGATTCATGATGAGCAACGTATTTGGCAGGATGTTCAATGGATGATACTCAACGATGAGAATATTTTTCATTGGTTGGTTTATAAACTGTAGAATATTTTTATTTTTTGTTCATCCAAGGGCGGTTTTTTAAAATTCACGAATCTATTGGTTGGTGAGAAAAACAAATTTACTGGGATAGATCATAATAGTGCAGTGTAAATTGACGTAGCCAATAAAAAAACATCGCTTTAAGGAGATTTGTGGCGAATGAGCTATGATAGAAAAATGCTGCATGGTGAACAAACAATTTTGAACTTACGATAACTCTGAGGGCAGACATGGTTAGGAGTGCTAGTTGTATCTGTGGATCAACTGACGATGTCCTAAGGGGCGACGAGAGCTTATATACAAAACCCGGTTCGTTTTTGGCGAGCTTCGAAAAACGACGAAGCCGAAGCTCCCCGGTACCCCCCCCCCCCCCACCTTGTGGAAGTACAAGGTCTTGAAGGCAAGTGCAAGCCACACCCAGCTCATCGAAGCCACCTACGCCTGAGGGACAATGAACTGAATATCAAAGAAATGTTCGGAAACCGAAGATAATCTTTTTAAAAAATTTACGTTTCCTACATTTCAGTTACGGAAGAAATTTACTTTCTTTTCGTTATCAACCATTATAGTCGAGTTTGAGAAAGGGAAAAAAATTGTTCTAAATCATCGCGATGATTTGTTATTTGACTGTAGTAATTACAATCTTTCTGCAAATTTTGTCTATTTGTCTAATAATTATTTACTCAAATTGCAAAATTGAATATAACAATTCCGTCCTTATGAATGAAATTTGGTTTGTGAGCTCCGATTGCGTCTACTTGTGCTCCGAAACATTTTCATTTTCAATCAGTCCTAAGGGATGAAAGTAACTGATGAATTTCTCCAACTAGGCTCAAGAACTTTCGATATGAAGGCATGGTTTTACTTCAATAAAATATCATTCAATTTCTAGAATCTAATGCGATCACCCAGAGCTCCACAGGACCAACCACTAGGAATACAAAATAATTTCGCAAATCATGATAATTCGCTTTTGATCAGGAGTCCTGAAAATTTTTGACTGTCTGAATAAATAAGTGAAAAAAATGTTCATGCAACTTAGTCTTCGGGCGGGCGCACCATCTGAGCTCACAGCGAAGCATTCTGGCCGCCTTCGAATAATATAATATTTTTAGCGTAAAAGTGCAAAAAAAAACACACATAACACACCCACACAACCACACACCCCACACCCCCACTGACTTTCACATTAGGGAAACACACATAAGGAACACAACCATGAATATTAGGTAAAAGAGATACATTTTATTGAAAATAATTTCAACTAGGTGGGTATCTATAAATAAAAACGCTACAAATTATTACACATTGGTTTATTATTTTTTATTTTTCTATATAGATCACTCGTCTGCAAACCCACCAACCATCCAACATGGAGAAAAACATCGATCGCATTTCGGTCAGCTTTAATTTGAACGGAGATTAGGCCTCTTTTGCGATTCACACACGTGTTTCTGATTTATAGTACGTTCAAACTTTAAATTCTTGTAGTGAGCGAACGGTTTGTCCTTCAGAGCTCCGGGGGGTCTCTAAAAATTCTAAAAATTCTATAGAATCTTAAATTGAAGGAAAAAAATACCTTTAAGTATATCAAAATTTTTTGAGTTAGGGCTTTTTCAAAATTTCAAATTTGGTTTTGGAACCCTTAGAAGTGACCTACCTTAACCAAAATCATCGGGGCACAATTAGACCCCAGAAGGAGCCTACATACCAAATTTCATCAAAATCAATCAATGCTAAGTGGCAAAAGTGCCGCGTACGGCGTACGGCGGACGGACGGCCAAATTTTTATTCAATTTTTGGATTCTACGTACCTTGAAACGTAAACCATCAAATTTTGAGGGGGTGTTACAATTTTGGTTTATTATTTTCAATAATAAGCCTTTGGAATTGAGCAAGAAAAAAAAATTTTAACCCCCCCTCAAAATTTGATGTTTTACGTTTCAAGGTACGTAGAATCCGAAAATCGAATAAAAAAATTTCCGTCCGTCCGCCGTACGCCGTCCGCCGTCCGCCGTACGCCGTACGCGGCACTTTTCTTAGCAACACTGGACCGATTTGGTTCAAGTTTGGTATATGGGCTCCATTTGGGGTCTAGTTGTGCCGCGAAGCTTTTGGTTGATGTAGGTCACTTCTAAGGGGTGAAAATTAAGGGTTGAAATTTTCAAGAGTGCCCTAGCTCGAAAACTCTCGAAATAAAGGTATCGTTTTTTCAACATTTTGGTTTATTATTTTCAATAATAAGCCTTTGGAATCGAGCAAGAAAAAAAAAAATTGTAACCCCCCCTCAAAATTTGATGTTTTACGTTTCAAGGTACGTAGAATCCGAAAATCGAATAAAAAATTTCCGTCCGTCCGCCGTACGCCGTCCGCCGTCCGCCGTACGCCGTACGCGGCACTTTTCTTAGCAACACTGGACCGATTTGGTTCAAATTTGGTATATGGGCTCCATTTGGGGTCTAGTTGTGCCGCGAAGCTTTTGGTTGATGTAGGTCACTTCTAAGGGGTGAAAATTAAGGGTTGAAATTTTCAAGAGTGCCCTAGCTCGAAAACTCTCGAAATAAAGGTATCGTTTTTTCACCATTTTGGTTTATTATTTTCAATAATAAGCCTTTGGAATCGAGCAAGAAAAAAAAAATTTTAACCCCCCCCCTCAAAATTTGATGTTTTACGTTTCAAGGTACGTAGAATCCGAGAATCGAATAAAAAAATTTCCGTCCGTCCGCCCGTACGCCGTCCGCCGTCCGCCGTCCGCCGTACGCCGTACGCGGCACTTTTCTTAGCAACACTGGACCGATTTGGTTCAAATTTGGTATATGGGCTCCATTTGGGGTCTAGTTGTGCCGCGAAGCTTTTGGTTGATGTAGGTCACTTCTAAGGGGTGAAAATTAAGGGTTGAAATTTTCAAGAGTGCCCTAGCTCGAAAACTCTCGAAATAAAGGTATCGTTTTTTTCACCATTTTTAAATAGTACAGAATTTTTAAAAATTTTTGAGACCACCCGGAGCTCTGTAGGACAAACCGTTCGGTCCATACGAGTATTTGAAGGTTTTCCTTCGATAAAACAGAATCATGAGTGTGAATCGCAAAAGAGGTCTAATCGCCGTTCAAATTTTATCTGACTAAAATGCGATCGCTGTTCATTTTTTCGATTTGTATACAGTTTTGCCTTCTGCGTAACCAGTAATCAAATTTCCATATCAAGCTTTCTATTTTTCGAATCGAGTGTGAAGCGTTTAGTTCTTTCTAATAAACTTGATTGTGAAGGTGTGAAGCCATTATAGTGTGGTAGGTAGTACCTACCAATAGGTAGGTGTGGTAGGTAAAATAAATTGGTAGGTAAAACAATGTTTGTAGGTAAAAAAACGCTGCAAATCATTGCTCACTGATCAGATCACTGATCAGCTGAGTGAGCTCCGAAGCCATTTTCAATGCTATTGAATGGAAGTGCTCTTCCAGGCGTCTCCAGCATTCGAGGAGATCTTCTTCACTCCTCACATCACTGATCAGCTGAGTGAGCTCGAAATCCATTTTCAATCCTATTGAATGGAAGTGCTCTTCCAGGCGTCTCCAGCATTCGAGGAGATCTTCTTCACTCTTCTGATCACTGATCAGCTGAGTGAGCTCCGAAGCCATTTTCAATCCTATTGAACTCAGGAGCTGAAATTTGAGAGGGAAGGTCAAGGGAGAATACAGATGGTGGTAGGTGCTAATGATGGAGAACCAGTGATCTATACAGAAGGATGATGATCTATACAGAAAATAATAAACCTTTGAGCAATGATTTGCAGCGTTTTTTTCTTGGTCGATTCCAAAGGTTCATTATTGAAAATAATAAACCAAAAGTTCAATGTCGTCAACTGATTGATTTACGATCGTCGTTCGCGAATCTGACGTAGCTTCTGCCTGTCATCTGGTGTCTTATGTAGTAATTAGAGAATAACTGTACCTTCCGTTGCGCAGTGAATTGTTTTTGTGTACGCAAGATCGTTTTAAGTGAAAAGGCAGCCAAAATGCCGCCCAAGCGCCCGCACGAAGATTAACCAGTTTTGGTGCTGAATGGTTCGAGAATACACCGTCAAACAGGTCGACGATATATCAGCAGAGGTGACTGACAACAACGTTTTTAACATTAAAATCCGTCTAGTTAGGTACGTCAGAACCGGGATTAGCTAGTTCCTAAAGTGGTTCACAGTCGCATCTCTTATTTATGTCAGTTTTCGCCCTGAGGTCGTGATGGTGAAAACTTCACAGTGTTGGATGAATCATGCGAGCATTTTTCTTGAGTCCCCCAACTACTTCGGATTAGTGAATTCGTGTGACATTGTAGAAAGTGTTCCTGCGATATTGATAAACTTTGGGAACATTTTGGTTTTATGATGCGAATTAAAATCATTAAAAACGCTTGCAAACGAGTTTACAACAAATTGAGACATTTTATGTCTCTACTTTTTCCCGCTACCAAGACTATTATAATTTATGCTTTCTCAATAATTATTCATCGTTGACGTGTAACAAACTCTAACCATTAATGTTGTTTACAGTTCTTTTAACTCAGGGGTATATCTCAGTTTCTTCCATTATTACAGCGGTTTTGGCAGTATATAATTTATGAAAAAATGAAGGGCGTTCCAACGAATGGTGAACGATTTTTCTACAAACACGAATAACGAGGATAAATTTCCCTTGAAACGACCCGGTTGTAAGCGAAAATCATCAGAAAACAATCCGTAACGCTTTTGTTTTATTATTTTCAATAATGAACCTTTGGAATCGACCAAGAAAAAAATTGTTTAACCCACCTCAAAATTTGTTGGTTTACGTTTTAAGGTACGTAGAATCCAAAAATAGAATAGTACAAATTTGGCCGTCCGTCCGCCGTACGCCGTACGCCCACTTAGCATTGACCGATTTTGATGAAATTTGGTATGTAGGCTCCATTTGGGGTCTAGTAGTGCCCCGAAGATTTTGGTTGATGTAGGTCACTTCTAAGGGTTGTAAATAAGGTTTAAAATTTTGAAAACGCCTTAACTCAAAAAATTTTGACATAAAGGTATTGTTTTTCCATCAATTTAAGATAGTATAGAATTTTCAGAATTTTTTGAGACCACGCGAAGCCCTGTAGGACAAATCGTTTGTTTGCTAAGAGAATTTAAGGATTAGACTTACGATAAATCAGGAACACGTGTGTGAATCGCAAAAGTAATCTCCGTTCAAATGTTAGCTGGCCGAAATGCAATCGATGTTTTTCTTCAAGTTGGTTGGTGGTAACATGGCAAAGCCGTGTTCTTTGCAGACGAGTGATCTATGTATAAAAATAATAAACCTTTGTGTAATAATTTGCAGCGTTTTCTTAACGTTTTTGACATTATACGTCTTCATTTTGGCACATAAACTAAAAAAGCGTTAAGCGTTTTCTCAACGCGTTTTTCCTTTTATGTGCCAAATTAAAGACATACAATGTTAGAGAAACTGAAAAAATGATGGCGTCTGTGATACACGTTTCCACTCCATGGGTGCACAACATTATTCCGCCTTTTTTAAAAACCAAACTACACAAACAGTTTTGATGACTGTGTTAACTAGATGCTAAAGCGTAGAAAGCAAAGGAAAAGTCAAGTTCCGGAGACTTCTCCAGATGGAATCCAATTGTTGAAAATTCATTGAGTCATATGTGACAATTACACGGAATTGGGTTTCCCCGCGTTTTACGTGGGAAAAGTGGGCGTACCGTAGTCACCTGAAATTACGGAGTGAACGTATTACAGAATATACTTACCTGTAACACCATTAACTTTGGAGGTAGGTACCTCCCTGGGAAGGGATACCTGAATGTCCGATTTGTTTCAAACTTCGTTCGTTGGTAATTAGTCCTGATGGTCTCCTTATGTTCTGGATACGAGGGAGCTATTTGCCGCACTCTCTTATTTTGACCTGATAGACAAATAGAAACTATCCTTATCTTGAAAGTATAGAATAAATAAATAAATTAAATTGTGGAAAGTATTAACGTTTCACTCTGATACTTTGTGACATGAATAATGTAGGTACTTTTGCACTAAATAGGTATCTGTGGCATCGATAACTTGAGATTTGAAATATCAGATTCATGGATATACCTAGTACTTTTTGAAACAAAACGTGGCATTTAGTACTTTTTGAAATAAAACAAAGTATAGGACTTTTTGAAATGAAAAGGAATATTCACCCTCGTTTTTCAAAGGAATAGTGTATTATTTTTTCTCCAAAATGACCGAATGTTTGTGAAGAATACCCCCTTAAAACCCTTGGAATGTGTTAACTCAATTTTGACGAAAATGGTCTTTGGTACCTTTTGGAATCAAATTCCTCAATTTAGAGAGGCAGTGTTTTTTTAATGTTGAAAAGACGAGAAGTAGCCGCTTGGAAACATTCTGCAAGACCGCTCGGTCGTGCTGGTTAGTCTATCCGATTAAGTAGCCTGGATCGTGCAGGGGATTGAGTGATGGCGCCTCCGCTTCGCTACTTTCGAAAGTAAAGAATCTTCTTGTCTGCGGTGTAGCACGAGAAATAAACCGGGTCTCATGTAAAAATAAGAAACTTGTTTTAACCTTCAATCGAGTGAAACAATTTTGGAGATAAACACTTGCATACGAGTCTGCAACAATTAAACAAGCGGCATTGTTTACTACATCCATTGTTAATATTAATGAATATATTATGATGACATAAATACCAAGAACAAGGACAGAAGAAATACGTGATAAATCGAGAGCTTTCCTACGAATGGTCAACGAATTTTGTGGGTTATAAAAAGACGAAGTACCATTTCCCTAGCAACGACTCGGTTGTAATCAGAAATCATCAGAAAACCAAACTTAACGCAATCTATCTACGCTTTTATCATTGAAGTGCCAAAGTAAAGACATAAAATGTCAAAAATCAAAATTTTGCGTAGATACCAAACTAGTCCGATTAACGTGACCAATTTATTTTAGACAGACGTCTGTAGATCGATAGACAGTGCTAGATACTATTCAGCATACATGTTGGCAATGATAGTACAATAATTGACTGTTACTAGGTATAACATACCATATTTCTTTCAGTAGCACGAAGGGCGCAACCCCAAAACCCCAAATTTCCAATAGGAAACGTTTCGGTCATCAGAGATGGTATGGTAGGATTATTTATCCTCTATCTCACAAGAGCCTCTTTTCCTCTGAAAATAAATCTTATTTGAAGTAGATACATCACTGCCGCTTACTAAATGAGAGAGATACGCCTTTTTCGATAAGTAAGTGAAAAACATACTCCCTTGCCACTAAATAAATGAGAGTGATTTTGTGATTATGCCTTTTTCAAGCATTGCTTGAAACACTCTTTCGATAAAATTATAGAAATATTCCTCATTTTACTAAAAACAAATTCTAATTGCAGCCAAAATTCAAGATACTAGTTGACGTTTCAAGGTACGTAGAATCCAAAAATCGAATAAAACGCTGCAAATTATTACACAAAGGTTTATTACTTTTATGTATAGATCACTAGTCTGTAAAGAACACGGCTTTGTTATTGTCACCACCAACCAACATGAAGAAAACATCGATCGTATTTAGGTCAGATAAAATTTGAGCGGAGATTAGGCCTCTTTAGCGATTCACACTCGTGTTTCTGATTTATCGTAAGTCCAACCCTTAATTTCTCGTAGGGAGCGAACGGTTTGTTCTACAGAGCTCCGCGTGGTCTCTTAAAATTCTAAAAATTCAATACTATCTTAAATTGATGGAAAAAATAATACCTTTATAACATTTTTTTTTAGTTAGGGAGTTTTCAAAATTATAACCCTTATAGTTCAACCCTTAGAAGTGACCTATATCAACCAAAATCTTCGGGGCACAACTAGACCCACATACCAAATTTCATCAAAATCGGTCAATGCTAACTGAGGAAAGTGTCGCGTGAGAACCTACCAACCAGATTATAAGACCGACAACGTGACGGAATTTATTAAAAAGAATGCTTAAAGTGAGAATAAATTTACAAAATACCACGTTTCACCTGCTCCAGAAATTTGGACTTCACCTTCGTTAACAGACACTCAAGACTACTCCAGAATACTGTAGGAATATTATTAAACGTGCGTCAATGAGCGCAAACCCATCGTGATTTTCTTAAAGTATTACTTAAGACAAATGAAGCGGTGTTTCTGGTATTAATAATCACTGAAAAAAATAATCCGAATTTCCATATATTAGTTATATAATATATAACTAACATATGGAAATGTATTATGTTATATGGAAACATATATATTATCTTATATTGAAACATGTTATGGAAACATATTATGTTGTATATGAGAATAAGTGAGGTTTTATCTATTATGTCTTGTAGTGGCAATACGTGAATTTTTTTTAAAAGTTCTTCCGAAGAGAAACTCACCACTTTCTGGTTTATTATTTTCATTTCATCTTTTGCATTTGTATTTATTTGTTTATATAAACAATTGCAATTTTTTGACTTTTTTCAAATTTTTATATTGTGCCTAAGTGTGACAGAAATTTTGTGCTGAATCCGAATGTACCGTATTACCATGATAATGATGGTGAAAATCCTCACAAGCAACTTATAATAAGATTTTTGCTATTTTTGGACCATTTTTTGAATTTTGGATTGTTTAGGGTTGTCCAAAATTTTTGTTGGATATCACAAACATATTGGCCAAAAATTGAAATTTTTGCGACAACAGTTACTTTATCTATTGTCCGGTGTGCACATAATGTAACCCAAGATGACCCATTTAGGTTCTATTATCGAACCTCTTTTGACGGGGAACTTGAGGCCGTTAACGTTAGGGACTCCTCACCCAACGTACAAGAAGTGAGAAAGTCAGTTCGAAAAAGTAGGAAGATCAAAGAACCAGGAAACCGATCAGAAGAAAGTACCCAACAAAGACTGAACATTTTGGACGCATTTCAATGCACGCCAGCTTACAACTCTCCAACAGGTATTTCCCAAAATAAAATGAATGACTTGCTAAGCTTGATAAAAGTGGGGTCATCCCGAACACCTACAGGAACTTTTACGAGCAACTACCCATAAAGGAAATAATCCCCAAAAGGAAATCCAAAAATAACACACGAGCGGCGGGAAACTCACAAGAAGAGACACACGATTGAATAGGGTGTGCGCCTTGGTAGGAAAAACTGTTTATTGTTATTTTTAATCTAAGGTAGACCTCATTCTGAGAATTTTGGTACCAACCGCGACCTTCTAGCGTGTGTAAATCTTTTCCTATGAATTTTTAAAGTTTCGACCGATAATGACGTCACAGTGGGCTGGGGGGTCCCGCCCAGGCGAGAGGGGCGCGTGACGTCATAAACGGTCGAAACTTTGAAAAATCATAGAAACAGATCTACTCACGCTAGAAGGTCGCGGTTGGTGCCAAAATTCTCAGGATGTAGTCTACTTTCGATTAAAAATCTAAAAAAAATCAAGGCGCACACCCCATTAGGTGCCTACACAGAGACACAAGACTGAAAAAGTTGAAATTACGAGTGTTAAGGTACTTCTACTACCCAGTTTTTAAGACGATTTTCATTGTGATACTACTATAACGAGCTTTGTGATGATTTTTTATAATTTTACTCAATTTGCTGTTTTATAATTTTAATATGAGCTGTGGTCTTTTAATGTGAGCTGTTCATTAATTTAATACAATTTGAAATTCTTTGTGATTTATTACTATTATAGTAAGGTACTGAGCTTCAATTATTCTTTGCTTGAATAGAATTTTGAAATGTTCTAAAACCCTTGAGAAACAAAGTTCCTTTAAATAATTATTTTTACCTATGTAACTAGGTTCCTAAATCCTCAGCTCAACTACCTGATATAATAAATTCTGCAATTGATTTAATTATTTCGTACCAACCTGTTCACCTCTCGCCTCAAACTAGGTATTTTTTCGTTTCAAGATTATTTCCATTCTCTCCGACTTCGTCCATTCATTTTCCAGAATATTTTTCGTCGGAAGGGAGAGGACAGAGTCTCAATTTGGGTACTACTTGCCTAACAGCAACTTTTCTTCAATAGATAGTCCGTATGATGTATACGACAAATCGTCAAATTGTCTCCATCAAATCTTTTATAGGAGCGATATCTCAAAAAGTCAGGGATTTTTATAATGCAAAACTGTGACAACTCGAAACTTTTTTTTTTAAATCGAAAAAATTATAATTTGTGGAGGAATTTTGCAATAAGCTTAATGGTACCTTGGTATATACTTCTAACTAGCAGAAAAGTTGCATATTGAGAAGAACTACGTTAATGGAGAAAAATCCCCACTCCTTGAAGAATTGAAAATCTTTAAAGTCGATTTTCTCGAAATGACATTTTTTGAGTTGTCACAGTGTTGTGCTCAACGTGCGATATTGGTAATTATGAACCCATGATTTTTGGGAAAACTTCAGGAATCGTTTAAGAATGTTTCGAAACAAATTTCAGTCGAAAAAAATATCAAAAAAGTTCATATTAAATAGTTTTATTCTTTTGCAATAGTTTTATTTTCCTTGAATATTCGCTGATAGAATACTCAACAGAAAAGCAGTTTTTTCATTTTCAATTTCCTTTTCCAATCTCAATTGGGACTGACACGCTTTCAAGGAGGAGTCTCGAACTGACACCCCAATCAGCTCGCAATGTGAGAAACAGGTGGGTGAAGGAAGTTACTTGACTGGTTGACGTCTCGTACAATACCGGCAGGATGCTGGACTTTATTGAATGGCGGGTAATGGGATTTCAGGGGTTGTCTGGCAATGGGAGGTCGGAGGGTCTTATATATCGTCGCGTATATAAAAATATATATACGCTTCGGTGACGTATTTCGGGGGGTCTTTTGAGTGTATCTACCCTCACGGGCCGGTGAGTCGTGAAATGGGGAGGCTAGCTAGTCCGGATAATAAGGGGTGCCCGAGCTAACTCAATCTTCTCTGACACTAACACTCTAGGTGAGAATACTATAGCTCGAAAACTAAGGAATGAATGTTATGATTTTCCTTGCTGGTAAAAACATTTGTTGCTTCCTCACTACCGAAAATGAGGTATGAAAGGTACTCTAACACAGCTTTAATTTGAACGGAGATTAGGCCTCTTTTGCGATTCACACTCGTGTTTCTGATTTATCGTACGTCCAAACTTTAAATTCTCGTAGTGAGCGGACGGTTTGTCCTGCAGAGCTCTGGGAGGTCTCAAAAAATTCTAAAAATTCTATAGAATCTTAAATTGAAGGAAAAACAATACCTTTATATAAAATTTTTTTGAGTTAGGGCGTTCTCAAAAGTTCAAAATTCATTTTTGAACCCTTAGAAGTAACCTACATCAACCAAAATCTTCGGGGTAATTCGAGTTTCTGATTTCTGAGCCCAACCTTTAAGTTTTCATAGGGATCTAACGATTGGTCCTAAAAAGCTTCGGGTGGTCTCATTCGATTCTAAAAATTCAGCACTATTTCCAACTCAATTCAATACTATCATTTTAACCCTTATTTTTCAACCCGTAGAAGTGACCGACATCACCCAAAAGCTTCGAGGCACAACCAAACCCCAAATGGAGCCCACATACCATATTTCATCAAAATCGGTCCATGCTAACTAAGGAAAGTACCGCAGTACTGCTGACGGACGGAAAATTTTTTATTGGACTTCGGATTCTACGTACCTTGAAACGTAAAACAACAAATTTTTATTGGGGGGGTGGGTGACCAATTTTTTTCTTGTTCATTATTGAAAATAATAAACCAAAGTTCTGTTTACTCTTAGAACAAGAAAATAGGTAGGTAAATATTATTAGAAGAGATGCTACGTTGTTGACCACAAAAATTGGAATTAAGTATCAACCTACTTCACGCTAATAGATTATTCATATAATATCTTGAGTATATTTTATTACATCATTTCAATTTTCAAATTACACCTACAACGATGGACTTACCCAAGATCTGGTGTTTTTCCCGCTAAGGGAAAAATTGATTTTTTGTAAATAAAATGAACTGAAAAGTTAAAAATAAATAACCTCTGATTAGAAATTGTTTTTGTTGGAGTGGTCAACTTGAACCAAGTAATTCCCCCGATCTGGACTTACTTGAATCGTCATTAAATTGTTATCTACCGTTCCTGTTTGAAGGTCTGCATGATGAAAATTCTATTTTCCTCTTCCATCCGTCAAGCCTTCTTCCATTGTTTCATATCCACCAGTTTTCGGGAGATCCTTTACGTTCGTTCTATTAAGTGCCAAGTTACAGTTTCCCCTTGAAATGTTCGTCTTGAAGTCGTTTTGTCATCTAGGAGTCTCGTTAACCGAGTTATTTCTCCTTCTCGCATCTCGTGTTTGTAGCTTTCGAATTCGAAAACACTAACGACGTCTGAGTGCTTTCTCTAGTTGTTGTCTTCTTATAGACGAGTCTCTCACTGGAATGATTATAACATACGTTGTGAGGGCAGGTGACGTACGTAAAGGAAGGTGAAATACTTGGAGTTCAAACCCAGTCGTTGAAACCAGTTGAATAAGAAATACAAATCGCCCTATCCAAATTGTCTGATTTTTTTTTTTTTTTTTTTCAATTTTTGGTTTATTATTTTTAATAATGAATCTTAGGAATCGACCAAGAGAAAAATTTTAACCCCCCCTCTAAATTTGTTGTTGTACTTTTCAAGATACGTAGAATCCGAAAATCGAATGAAATTTGGCTGTTCGTTCGCCGTAAGCGGCAGTTTCCTGAGACTGATTTTGATGAAATTTGGTATTTTGGCCCCATTCTGGGTCTAGTTGTCCCCGAAGCTTTTAGTTGATGTCAGTCACTTCTAAGGGGTGAAAATTAAGGGTTGGAATTTTCAAGAGTGACCTAGCTCGAAAACTCTCGAAATAAAGGTATTGTTTTTTCCGTATATTTAAGATAGCATTGAATTTTAAGAATTTTCAGAGACCACGCGGAACTGTGTTTTGCGCAGACAAACCGTTTGTTCCCTACGAGAACTTAAGGGTTGGACTTACGATAAATCAGAAACACGAGTGTGTATCTAAAAAGAGGCCTAATCTCCGTTCAAATTTTATCTGACCAAAATGCGATCGGTGTAAGTACGTGGTAGGTAGGTAGTATCTATGGTGGGTACTTGATTTTCCCCAGGCTCCTCCAGTACCTCCGCAGCCACACGCGCCGGATGCTTCCTCCACAAACTCTGAACCCGGTGGTACTCCCGCCGTCTTGCTTGTTTAGCTGCTCTGCGACCTCCACGCAACACCACTCTAGGAGGAGGTTCCCCCTGGTGCTGTGTCACGGTCGAGTCCCCAACCCGGGGGAAGATTCTCC
The DNA here is from genome assembly GCA_009739505.2 of Apolygus lucorum. Classification (NCBI taxonomy): domain Eukaryota; kingdom Metazoa; phylum Arthropoda; class Insecta; order Hemiptera; family Miridae; genus Apolygus; species Apolygus lucorum. The sequence continues at coordinate 27,394,453 of CM019182.2, read as the reverse complement.
CTATATAGGCTGCCACCTCATTTTCCAGGTTATCCAGCCCTTCAGCTGCCCGCCTCGCCAGATCTTGCAGGTAGGCGCTTTCATAGCCTTCAATACGACCTACCTGCCCCCCGAGCCTCAAGACTTCAGTCTTCAGATTGGCAAGAAGACCAGAGGTCCCGGGGGAGGGATGCTGAATGGCAGGCTGCTGCTCCATGTCAGCAATAGGAGATGCAGGAGAAGCCCCACTGCTATTTGCCAGGATAGCTTCCTGGACAAGCTGCTTAGAGTGGGGCTTCAGGCGGAGGTTCTTGATGGCAATGACTGTGCGTATGGGAAAACGTTCGCTTAAATAAACATTGATATTACGTACCCCATTGCGCACAGCCACCACCCCATCTGCCGCCATCCTGCGCAATTCCTCGGAAGCATACCTGTGCTGTACTCGTTCAATATCAATAGCAGCATTAGCAGCAACAGGATGCTTCCGTCTGACGTGGAGACCAAGGCCGGACCTGGTAGTGAATGCTCGCTCACAATGGGCACACTGGTGGTTCAAAGAGGCAGTGGAAGAGGAAGAGGGTAGGGATGATGAGGAAGAGGAGGAAGGTGAGGATGGCCGACGCCCCTGCCTGGGGCGCCTCTGAGCGCCTCTCCTAGAACCCCGCGTGCCAATGGGCAGGCAGGGGTTATGAGGCATGTTGTCGGTTTGGTCCATAAGGGGGGGGGGGCGCTTATTGAGAATGGTCAGGGAACCCGTTGACAGGGGTTCCCTCCCTATTAGCCAGAGGGTCATTCAGCCACCCCTGGAATTTCAAGAGGGGTTCACCAGGGAAACCTAATGGGACCACCTCTGTCCATCCCAGGGGGCCTGGGTTGCGCGATGGAAGCGCATGACCTTGACTTGGGTAGGGATAAGAAGCGCTCCAAGGAGATAAAAACACCCTCTATTACCCTACCCCGGCAACCCAAAAGTTCGTCTGCTGAGTTAGCTGCTGCGCTGCATTAGTCAGTAGATGGTAAGAACTCTGACAGTGCTCTGAAAGCCCTATCTCTTCCCAATGGGTAGATTGGGCTTCGGAGGGCATTGGGGCCCACGACTACCAACACTTCCACGCCGTCCGCATTGCAACTCTGTCAACTGCTGTACAGTGGTCAAGAGGTAGTCGTGGGACAACTCTGCCCCTTTACCGCGCCTGTCGGGGTGGAAATGAACATCTGTATCATGTAGTGCAGCAATGTCCTCGGACTCATGGGGGCCGCATTCTACGTCATGATGCGGTCGCCAAGCAGATAGCAGGTGCTTTGTCATCTAGCGGCTAGGATGTTGAGAGGGAGAGATTGTATCACATGCCAAGTGACCAGGGCAAGAAGCCTGACATTGTTGCCGTCAAGCCCGACCAGTCTTGCAATATCCTGGATTTCCAAGTTGTCAATGGCAGCTTGGACATGGAGCACACTTGGCGGGCTAAGATAAGAAAGTATGATAGAAATGATTTACGGCAAGCGGTGTCGGAGCTAAAAGGAGTGGCACCCGACAACATTAGGGTGATGGCTGCAACCTTATCATGGCGCGGGGTGTGGTGCAGGAAAAGTGCCACGGAGTTGCGTGAGTTGGGCATCTCAGTAGGCGTACTCCGTGGTATCACCACCCGTATCCTGCTCGGCTTATTTTTTAACTGGTGGTCGTTTTATAAAGGCACTTCCCTTCATCCCTCTCTCCCACCCCCACCTTCCTCATCTTCCCTCATCCCTAGGGCCGGCGTCGGGTGAGTCCTGGGCGTCCTCCCCATTATTTTTTATTTATTTATTCATTTTTATTTATGGCGTGCCCCCTCCGCCCCAAAATACATTTTGTCTTTGAGGGGAGTTCAAAAAAAAAATGGTGACTATGGCAAAGCCGAGTTCTTTGCAGACGAGTGATCTATAACATTTTCAAGTCAAATCCAATCTTTTTCAATTCAAATTCAACCTTTTCCAAGTCAAATCCAACCGTTTCCAAGTCAAATTCGACCTTTTCCAAGGCAAATTCAACCGTTTCCAAGTCAAATTCAACCTTTTTCAAGTCAATGTTATCGCATCCGCTCAAGGCCGTCCTTATTGAGCTCTCACAAAGTGTACTACGCTTGAAACGCAGGTCCGCGTTAGTTCATCACTATCCTTCCCTCCAGAGCTCCAGTCGCTGTAACGCTCCTCAACGAGAACAAACCATTCGACACCTCCATTCGATACCTCCGCCAATTTCACATCTAAAGAGACTCGCCTCAAGCATCTCGAGTGCAAATTCGGATTTCTACCGGACGGATTCAACTTCCTGTTCGGATCGACATCTACTCTACCCATTCGCTTCATAATTCAATCGAAGCTGAAGAATCCCCTCTTGGATTGGTTCTGGATTCCCGTCTACCACCGCCAGGAATCGCATCAAGAATCTCGCCTCTCTTCGCCACAATCGGGTCAGATTGTCCAATTTCATTTCTATAGTCATTCATTCAGTTTTCTTTAGCATACCGATTTTGATCAAATTCATATCTAAAATTTCCTTAGGTACTTACAAATTGTAATGAGCTCCATAGCTTTTCATTTTTCCGTTTGATTCAATTATCCAACGCCAATCGTAATTCTATTCATAACTTTTCATTACATTCCACTTAAATCTACCATCATTTTTCCATTGTAATTTCCGAACATAATACGTTCAACAGTTATATTATAACAAAGTTATATTATTTCAAAGTTATATTATAACTTTCTATTGTCTTTTCCAAGTTGAGGAATATTTGGTTATTTATGACTAATGCCACTTTCCTCACTACATAACAGTCAAATTCAACCTTTTCCAAGTCAAACCCAACCTTTTTACCACTTTTAGGGAAATGACGAAAAATACGCACAAGCCCTAAATGTAGTACCAAATGCTTGTCTATGATTGGGGACTGGACTCTAAACAATTCTCCAAACGCAGTACCTACCTATACTTAAAACAAGAACATTTTTTATTAAAACAGAAATCGATAAACAATATCATTTATAGCATTTCCAAGTCAAATCCAACCTTTTCCAAGTCAAATTCAACCTGCTCCCTCAAGCGTCAGTTGGACAGCCTCTCCACTAATGTCATATTTTTTGTCAATACAAAAAAAAAAAAAATTGTTTTTTGTATTACAAGTACGTAGTTACTCGTATTACACAAAAGTACCTACGTGTTCTTTTTTTTGTTTAAGTGAAGAAAATCAAAGATAGACTTCCTACAAGCAAGATTTTTAATTTTAGGATTTTAAAAATATGTGAAAAATTAAAAAAAAAATATGTGAAGACGCAATAAAAAAATTTTTTTCAAAGAAATGTTGATTTCTAAAATAAATACATTGTTTGTTGATTTCTGTTTTAATAAAACATGATGTTGTTTGGTACCTACCTACTGCGTTTGGAGTATTGTTTCCAGTCTAGTCCCCAATCACAGACGAGCATTTGGTACTACATTTAGGGCTTGTGCGTATTTTTCTTCATTTCCCTAAAAGTGGTGAAAAGGTTGGGTTTGACTAGGAAAAGGTTTAATTTCACTTGCAAAAGGTTGGATTCGACTTGGAAAATGTTGAATTTGTTTCGAAAAAGGTTGGATTTGACTTGGTAAAGGTTGAATTTGTTTTGGAAAAGATTGGATTTGACTTGGAAAAGGTTGAATTTCACTTGAAAAAGGTAGAATTTCACTTGGAAAAGGTTGAATTTCACTTGGAAAAGGTTGGATTTGACTTGGAAAAGGTTGGATATGACTTGGAAAAGGTTGAATTTCACTTGGAAAAGGTTGAATTTCACTTGGAAAAGGTTGGGTTTGACTTGGAAAAGGTTGAATTTCACTTGGAAAAGGTTGAATTTGACTTGGAAAAGGTTGGATTTGACTTGGAAAAGGTTGAATTTTACTTGGAAAAGGTTGGATTTGACTTGGAAAAGGTTGGATTTGACTTGGAAAAGGTTGGATATGACTTGGAAAAGGTTGAATTTCACTTGGAAAAGGTTGGATTTGACTTGGAAAAGGTTGAATTTCACTTGGAAAAGGTTGAATTTTACTTGGAAAAGGTTGGATTTGACTTGGAAAAGGTTGGATATGACTTGGAAAAGGTTGAATTTCACTTGGAAAAGGTTGAATTTCACTTGGAAAAGGTTGGGTTTGACTTGGAAAAGGTTGAATTTCACTTGGAAAAGGTTGAATTTGACTTGGAGAAGGTTGGATTTGACTTGGAATTGGTATCTATAGAAATATAATATACCTTTGTGAAATAATTGGCTGAGTTTTGCAATAGAATTTGTGATTTTGTTACACTCTCTCGCCCAGGGTGAATAGGGAAGGTGGAGAAAAAATGTTCAAATCAAAATTTCAATAAATTAGAATATTTTTAATTTTTTTAAAAATGAGGTTTTGCACGAATTGGGACGAAACGACGTTGAATGAGAGGCGGCCGAGTCTCATCAGTAGACGTAGGACTTGACGTAGGGATAACCTGCGACGTAGGAAGGGGCGACGTAAGATGGAGCGACGTGGTGGACGGCGGAGTACGATGAGACGGCGGGCACGGCGTACGACGGAACGGCGGCGTACGGAGATACGACCGGCACGTGAGCGGCAGGAGCGGCGACGTACGCCTTTTCGTACTTGCCGGGGTAGTATTTGCCGTCGTCGTAGACGTACGTGGACGGGACGTACGCCGAAGGGACGGCAGCGTAGGCGTACGGAACGGTCCCCAGGAGGACGTCTTTCTTCACTCTCTCGTCTTCCTTGGGAGCGGGATTTGGGACGGTGTCAGCGGCAAAAGCGCAGGCCAAGATGGCGGCGAAAATCTGAAAACAACATTCAAAAGCTGCATCAGTGAATGAGCGAAATTTTTTGAACAATGATCGTTTCTGATTCACTTCATAACATCTCCTTAAGGGGGTCTCAGTCGGTCGCCGTTCGTTCTTAGTATTTCGTGAAATTGAAGGGGCAAAAATTAAATAGTTGTACATGAATTTGAGAGTTTGAAGGATTTTAGAAATTCATTAGTGCACGGACCTAGAGAATTGCAGAACTGAAATATTGACGCCGGAATCATCAAAATCTAACAATAATTGTCAGAGAAAATTGGGAAAAACAGGTTTTTTCCATGTTTTCCCCATATTTCTCTGGCAATTACAGTTCGATTTTGATGATTCCAGCAATATTTCAGTTTTTCAATTCCCTTAGGGCCGTGCACTTATGTGTTTCTAAAATCCTTTAAAATCTCAAATTTAGGTACCGGTCACCGGTCACCGTTCGGTGACCGACTGAGACCCCCACAAAATCCAAATTTTTTCACTTTTAAGCTTTTTTTCGTGTTTTCAACTTTGCATCAATAAAATGTTAATAACTCCTTCGATTTTCCAGATAAACTCAAATTTGACGATATCATTGGAAAGAGCGTTAAATTTCTCTGAAAAAAACACGTTTTTCCACGTTCAAACAGGAATTGCTCCCTTAAATTCGGTTATAAAATATTTTTTTATTACACCGTTGGAAAGCTGAAATTTTGGCGCACATAGTAGGGAAGTTTCACAATTCTGCGTCAACAATTGACATGGTTACCAGACGACTGTAAAAAACAAGCGATTTCAAGATTTTGACGAGTTTTGGTTTTAATACGTCGTTTGCACTTTTCAACTCCACTTTAAAACTTCTAGGGAAGATCAACTTTTATCGGAAATTCATACATCATTGTACCGAGCGATTGGCTCCATTACAAAATCTATTGAAAAAGGATGTAAAATTTATATGGTCTGATGAATGTGAATCATGCTTTCAGGACATAAAGAAATATCTATGTACAGCACCAATCTTAGCAATTTATGATCATGACAAAGATATAGTTATAGAAGTTGATGCAAGCCGGTCTGGTATGGGTGCAGTCCTGAAACAACCACTAACAGATGGTATCCTGCATCCCGTTGCTTATTTTTCCAAAAAGTTAACACCTGGTCAAATGAAGAAAGCGATTATGTATTTGGAATGTCTCCAGTACTCTGTGCTGGTTGCTAAGGATGCAGAACTGAGTACAACTCAAAAAAACGAACAACGATCGCACTTTGGTCAGCTATAATTTGAACGGAGATTAGGCCTCGTTTGCGATTCACACTCGTGTTTCTGATTTATCGTAAGTCCGACCCTTAACTTCTCGTAGGTAACGAACGGTTTGTCCTACAAAGCTCTGGGTGGTCTCAAAAAATTCTAAAAATTCAATACCATTCAAAATTAGTGAAAAAACGCTGCAAATTATTACATAATGGTTTATTATTTTTCTATAGATCACTCGTCTGCAAAGCCACCAACCATCCAACATGAAGAAAAACATCGATCGTGTTTCGGTCAGCTATAATTTTAACGGAGATTAGGCCTCTTTTGCGATTCACACTCGTGTTTCTGATTTATCGTAAGTCCAAACATTAAATTCTTAGAGTGAGCTAACGGTTTGTCCTACTGAGCTCCGAGTGGTCCCAAAAAATTATAAAAATTCTATAGAATCTCAAATTGAAGGAAAAACAATACCTTCATATCAAATTTTTTTTTTAGTTAGGGCGTTTTCAAAATTCATTTTGGAAGCCTTAGAAGTGACCCACATCAACTAAAATCTTCGGAGCACAACTAGACCCCAAATGGAGCCTACATACCAAATTTCATCAAAATCGGTGGCTAAAGTGCCGCGTACGGCGGACGGACGGGAAATTTTTTATTCGATTTTCGGATTCTACGTACCTTGAAACGTAAAACATCAAATTTCGAGGGGGGGTTGAAAAAAATGTTCTGGGTCGATTCCAAAGGTTCGTTATTGAAAATAATAAACTAAAATTGTCGAGGTACCTAACTTCGTGACGGTTTCCTATGATTTTCATCATCACCGGACCAACAACAGCGTGTGATGGGCCTGAGAAATGTCTGGTTTATGATCACGAAGTCAAATCTGAGGTCGAGTTAGATTTGTTGACCCCACTGTTTTTCCGTTTTATTCTCCGCATTTGGATTCTGAATAAGAAGTCTGGCAAGTGGGGATAATCCCTAAAGGGCGTTCAATCTCTCGCAGTGAAGTGTCCTCCTCTACTAAGACACTGTCCCGATAAAAGGGGTAAAAGAAATGGGACGGACTTACCAGAGCTTTGGAGTGCATGTTGAAGACAAGAGGGACTATCTAGGAGGACGTGACGAGGTGTCCTTTATATCCTCTAGGAGGCCCATCAGTCAGAGGGGAGCCCTGGGGACGTCAGGGGGGGCCTTCGCCCTGCGGGAGTCCGATCCCATCGACGGAGGTCGGTGACACCTCCAAGGAACAACGGGCCCTTGATTTGCCTACGAAGAAGGAGGAGTCTTCTAGGCCTACGAATCATGACGTCACGCTAGCCGATCAGTTCGTCGGCCTTTTTCGGTAGTCCTTGTATTTTCATCGTTAGGTTTTGGACTAATAAATAACATTTTATCATGGAACATGCTTACCGGCTAGCTTATCCCTAAACGTTTCAATAATGGTTGCTCGTTTTATAAGCTCATGAACTCTCAATAGTACCTTGAGAGTTAACAAATAAGGATTCAGTGAGTGTCTTATTTTTTAGCATGGAACATGCTTTTAAAGCCGTGTTTCGTATATACGACTTTAAATAGTCGTACTTGTCTAAACCAGAAAGTCGTATCTTGACTTCACCCAACTTTCGGGAAAACGACCTAATAGGTTTCGTGGCGAAATAATTCTTCCGAGGAATTATTTTTCCTCCTTTTACCACAAGTATAGGGTTTTTCTTAAAATAGATTAGTAGCCGAATCGATTTCTGGAGTCAAATTTAAACATTTTTGAGTGTAATTTGCCAAAAAACGATGATACGAGATTACGTTCTCGTAATCCTTAAGTTACGACTATTCTGTTCATTTTAATTCTTGAAACATTTATTCATTTGAATTAACATTTTAATTCAAGAAACCATTTCACATTGATTATTTTGTCATCCTGCTCGGCTCAAAGTCAATCGTATTTCATAATATGAAATATGAGATATTATCTCTGTTCAGAGTGTAAGAAAAAACTGCTGAATCAATAAAAATAAACGTTTATTCACTTAGAGTATAGACTTAAAGTCACCACCAAATGTTGAGTTTTCAGAGGCAAAAAGTCGTATCATGCCGATTTAATGCAAGAAGTCGTATCGTAGAAATAGGCAGATTCCCGTATCGGTGTCAAGATACGAGTTTTCTTCTTCTGAATCGCTCTGATACGACTAGTTTCTTAGCAAAATCAAGTTAACACGCCTTAACGCGAAAGTCGGGAGGCTTGTTTGACGCATTTCTAATAGAGATACGACTCTAAAACTCCAAAAATCGATAGAAATCGACCCCCAAAACCCTCGGGTACCAATAACTCAATTTGGTAAAATTTTCACGTTACGACTTTCTGGCTTGGTACGGCACTTTAGCCATCACCTAACTGGGCAAAAACGTGAAGAAACCGTAGAACTAAAGTAGCGCTGGATTTTGTAATGATTATCACTTATAACCGACCCGTTTCTAGTAAATGTATCGCCGTTAGCTTTCATTCCACGAAAATCGTTCGCCACTCGTTGAAAAGCCCTCAATTTATGCGTAAATTATAGAGAGTGTCCAACATCGGATGGACCAAACTTCAAGGATCGATTCTACAACTAATTTACAACACAAAATGTCTCATAGCATTTTTTTAATCACTCCAAATTCTTTATTTTTTCGATTTTAAAGTTTTAATTCTACCTATGTATTTTTGACATTGCGGCACCAATATGGTCATAACTCCCTTATTTCTCATGCAACTTCAAATCTAATTACACCGTTGGAAAGAGCGTTAAATTTCCTATTCGTTTAGTGGGAAGCCCAATTTCTTAAAGCCATATATAAAAGTGAGAAAATAAGTCAAAGTCAACATTTATACTTTTATTCATTTATTAATAATTAAGTTAATTTATTAAATTAGTAATTATTTCACTAATTTATTAATTTTTGTTTAATTTATTATTATTACTGTGAAAACAGCTGCGAACATGGACGAAGCTGAGATATACTTTGTTCTGATTTAAAATAACTGTAAACAACATTTACGGTGAAAACCAACATCGATTTAGTGGTAATATATTGATGTTGTTGGTTGGTTTGGTTTTCACGAATTTAATCAAAGGATCTTGAAACTTTTCGATCCCCCTTGAAAATCATCACCCCCGGACTGATAGTACCCACAGCGCACGCGCAAACGTGAACTCCTTTTAACAGCCATAACTTCCAAATTTACCATCCGATTTCAACGAAATCGACATTCAGGTTGTGGATACGAGGAAGCTATGTGCCACATCCACTTGGCAGACTTTTTTGGAATGTTTTACCCAACTTCCATTTTGGTTTATTATTTTCAATAAAATAATAACATTTGGGTAAGTAATAAAATAATAATTAATAATCTAATAATATAAAATAATAGAAAACAAATAAAATAATTATTGAGTAAAACACCAAGGGGGGTGCGCATGAATTTTTTTAAAATTTTTAATTGAAAGTAGACCGCATCCTGAGAATTTTGACACCAACCGCGACCTTCTAGCGTGAGAAGACCTTTTACTATGATTTTTCAAAGTTTCGAATGTTTATGACGTCACGCGCCCCTCCCGCCTGGGCGGGAACCCCCAGCCAACTCTGACGTCATAAACATTCGAAACTTTGAAAAATCCTAGAAAAAGATCTTCTCACGCTAGAAGGTCGCGGTTGGTGTCAAAATTCTAAGAATAAGGGGTAGTTTAGATTAAAAATTACATTAAACAGTTTTTCCGGCTCATGCGCACACCCCATTGTTGACACTCCAATTTTGAAATGCAAAACTAAGCTATTGGGCCACTGTAAGTACTCGGAAATTGCGTCATTCTGTTGAAAAGAATAATATTCTATAACTATATTATAACTATATTATAGTTATTGAGGTTGGCCAGCTCCACTTATTATAATACACGATATAACTCGGCTGGCTGAATTGAAGCTGATGACAGCTGTATGATACAGCCTGTATCGGTAATACAAAATTTTATTTCAAAAGTCTGAATTTGTTGACTTACTTTGCTAACCTGCGGCACAAAGATCGCGTCGCTGGAGTAACTGATACTGATTCAGTATCAGTTACTCCAGCGTAGGGATGGGTATCGTTATAAAAGTATCGATATTTTGTATCGTATTTGTATCGATATTTTGTATACCGTATCGTATCCGAGTATCGATATCCCAAGTATCGTTGGGCATGAGTATAGATACTTCAGTGTCACAAACTATCAATATCATCCAATTTTCTCAAGGAAAATAATTTTTTCAACAACTTTTATTCATTTTTCACTATTGAGAGGATATCAGAGTGATTTTTTCCATGATATAAACTTTATTTGTGCTACCAAAGAGTAATGACCCAAAAGCCTCTCTATTTTCTTCATTTTTTAGCCGTTATGTTGAATGTTCCGCGAGAACAGTATCTATATTCGATATTTAGAAACATCGGATCCAAAGTATCGATATCCAAGAATATCGGATAGTGCAGTATCGATACTAAAATATCGAGTATCGGTACAAAAGTATCGATATTTTGAAATATCGAGTATCGATACCCATCCCTACTCCAGCGACGCGATCCTTGTGCCGCCGGTTAGTAAAGTAAGTCAACAAATTAAGACTTTTGAAGTAAAATTTTGTGAATAAAATTATCTTTTCACATCGTCTACTCTATGAATAACATAAGGAAGAATGTTTAAGCATTAAAACCTCAATTTCAATAGGAAAACATGGTTAAATTCGGTGTCATCATTAGGGTCTCATGAAATACCTAGTTCTGTGTCCTAATGTTGACACCGGCATCAACTGTTGATCTGGTTGCTAAGGTGATATCAAATATCTAAATTTTAGATTTAAATAATTTTGCAATACCGATTCCGATTTTTTAAAATTTAAAGTACTTAGTGGAACCTTTTAAGTTGACACCGTCTGATCCCAATATTGACATTCGGTTCCTAATGTTGACATCACCTTTTTCAATATTGGGAACTGCAGATGTCAAAATATGGAATTCTTGAAGACAAATGTGTCAACATCGGGGGCAAAAAATATGTGTGAAAAAATTCGTTTGTGATAATGTAACAAAATATTTTAATATAACGAAATATTTATTATTTATAAATTTATTATAAATAAATAAAATATATAAAATATTTATTATAAATTTATTTATAATTTTATTTATAATTTATTTATTTTATTTATTATTTATTATTTTGTTATTTATAATATAACAAAATATTTTGCTTTTTTTTCCAATACGTGCAAACTGTTCACAAGAAACTCACAATTCTTAATATCTACTTATAAGTTGAATTTTTTCGAACACTTTTGTAGAACGCAGAATTGAATGCTTTTTCCTTCTAACAGTGTCAACAATAATACGTGCTTTTACCCTAAACCTGTGGATTTGGAATCGACCAAGAATTTTTTTTAATCACCCCTCAAAATTTGTCGGTTTACGTTTCAAGGTACGTAGAATTCGAAAATCGAAAAAAAAATTTTCCTTCCGTCCGCCGTCCGCGGCACTTTCCATTGAAGCCTCGCTCTGACCGACCTTGCTTTCAAAACTTCCTTTGCGGTCTTTCTCCAGCGCTCCTCGAATTCTTCGGCCTCGCTGGGGGTCGCCTTGTAGGCGCAGGCCTGAATGATCGCTTCGCTGTGACTTGAGTGTAACCTTTATCCTGAATCAACATTATAATGCATCCAAACAAAAGAATCAGATTCTTGGGAAATCGCCATCACAGTATTTTCGTTACCTACCTACTTTTCATCAATACCCTTTTGGACGTTCTACATAATAAGAAGGCTGATTTCGAACCAGCAACGTTAAACCCAAAATCGTTGAACTGGAAAAAGGAAAGTTTTTATTTTGTTTTTGTCTTCTTTGTTATCTTTGTGATTGAAGTATTCGTGCAAGAGGTCAAAGACAATTGGGTTCTCCAAGATCAGAATTTCCACTTTAGAGCTTTCTGAACAATTTTGGCCAAATCAGCTTTTCGAGCAAAACCATAGGTATCTACGTGAATACTGCAAAATTTTGATTACATTTTCGGAAAATGTGCAAGTTAGTCAGGTAACCTACGAATTCCAACGGTGTCAGAATCCTCTTGAACATCCATTTTGGTATATTATTTTTCAGTTTCCGTTACCCCACCAGATGACTTCTTAGTTTAGGCTTCAAGACGATTACCTTTAAATTCCAAAGCATTTGTGTAAAAAGGAGCTGTGGCTCTCGTAAAAAAAAAAAAAATAAAAAATGCATCTTCTTTTGATGTGGAAAAACAAAAATCATGGATGTGCATAGGTATTTTCTCCCCCATAGGGAAGAAATTAGATGAAGGTCAATACTTTAAATAAACTTAGGAAAAGAAAACAACAAAATTACCTATATATAAACACTTAACAACAAATTATGTAAATCAACCCAACAAAACACACTACGTAAACTGACTGGGGTCTACTGTAATTCAACTCCTTTTGGTTCTTGGTTCTCCACAATCTGTGATACGTTTTTATATTTAATTACGTTATTATATTTGTCTAATTGTTTCCTGGAAGCCTTCATTCAATATTATAGAATTTTGGTCTTCAATAGTTATGGTGACGTCTCCACCATCTCTTTTCATGTTGACGCTGGGAATGCTCACTAAGTATCCTTCGAGCCCTGAAGAAGGTAATACATTTACCGAAAGCTCGACAAAGAAGGAGTTGAATTACAGTTGACCCCATTCCCAATCATTCATCATCAAATTTACGGAGTATAAACACTCAGGTGATTTAATAAATTACATTAAAATTTGATGTCACGACCTGGAATCGAACCCGGGTCTCCCAGATTCTTGCAGTCCAGTTACCGAATTTGTTTATCGGTCTCGCATTATACTTTTTCGGACTGAAAGTTTTTTTTTTTTTTTTCACAGACCCATTGCTAAAGACATATTATTCATAAATATAGGTAAATGAAAAAGATGAATGAATGAAAAATTCGATTTTCTTGAAACTGTGATTTCTCACGATGAACGATTCGGCTCCAATTCGGAGGGAGGTTTATGATCCTGAATGATGATTGATGAATTTGATGGCAATCAAATCAATAGGAGGGATAAAGTTCTCGATCATGTCATTCCAAAATGAATCCAGAAGAAGCTTGATATGGAGAACATGCTGCATATCAAAACATTTAGGTTCCTATTAGTTCTTAGATCAACTTAACATTTTGCATCCGAGCCTACCAAGGTAGCGGAAGTTTTGTTTTCACTTTCCAAGGTTGAAAAAAAAAGTTCTCCAAAATCAAAATTTTCACTCGCGTTTTGCACTGTAGACCAATTTTTGTTTCGTGTTTTTTTTTTTAATTTAATTTTCGTCCTTGTAACGGGCATAACTATACGAAGTTATTGTCCGATTTCGATGAAATTTTCAGAGATCATACAGATTAGTATTTAGATGGTCCCCCATGAAAATCACAACCTCCGGACAGATAGTAGCCACTGCGCATGCGCAAACCAGAATTTCCTCGTAACAGCCGTAACTCCTCCCATTTTTCATCCGATTTTGATGGAATTTTCGAAGAGTGTAGTTCCCTATGAAAATCACCACCTTCAGTCATGCAGTAGCCACTGCGCTTGCGCTAACGTGAATTTCCTTGTAACACCCATAACTTCTACATTTTCCATCCGATTTCGAAGAAACGTTCATAGGTGGCCCGGGTTGACGGGTCCCCTAACACGGTATTGCAATTGATGTTTTGAGATGAAACTACTGTGCATCGGATCATCTATACAATCGGGTTATGGATACGAGGAAGCTAAGTGCCACACCCACTTGGCAAACGTTTTTTCTATCTATCCCCTTAGTTAGTGTATCACAATTTATCGTTCATGTTACTTCTATATCTGGGTCTCGACGTAGTCCACTGTGATGGAAATAAGCTTACGGGACTTGAAAGATAGAAACGCGGGACTTCATGTTTCTGGTGTTTCGTCACTTTTGATTGTCAGGGGCGAGCGGGTATCATCTTCTCTCTCATCATCCCGAAAATAACTTCAGACTTGAGATGCCGTGAAGGCTTCGACTTCGACTGATTCGTGTTATTTTCTGAGGGCAGTGGTGTAGCGGAATTCTGTTTTGGGTGCAGGTAATTAGTGCTACGAGTAGAAGATATCCTCCCCACCTATAAGATAGCTGTAGTAAAGGATAAGTAGGTACGAAGGAAGTCCGAATTTTACCTGATGCATTCCACAAGAGGTCTTTTGGACGCTGTGACCAACCCAAATTAACGTTATCATCATTTTTAGATAGTAGTTTGAAAAAAACATATCAATACACTTAATCAATATTTATTTATCGATATTGCTTACGAGGTCACTGTTGTAGATAGAATGTAGAGTGTTATCGGCAGACGTGGCTTAACTTATGCCATTATTAGCAATTCATGAAGGCAGGTCCCTTCTATAATACCATTACCACCCTTATTATACTTCCAATACCGTGTATCATAACTATGTAAATATAAGTATAAAATAACTTGTGTGAATATTATGCTAGTCGATTTATTACGTACTAGATACCTAATTCCTTGTTGTCTGTTATTCTTGTTTTCGCACGTTCATTCATTATTATTATTATTAGGTATACATATTTATTTCATTATAATTAAAATGACGTTTTCAAGGGACGGACCGACAAATTAAATCGTATCACTCCCAGACCAACGCTTCGTTTTGTTTATTCGACATCTTTAGAGCTTAGGAAATGATTTCAGTAGTACTTATAAAATAATTAGGTAAATAAGATTTAAAAAACAGCATAACCTTGATAACGGATTGTTTTCTGGTGGAATTTTGATATGTTTGACGTAGTATTTGATTCCAGGACGTATTTCTGATTTAGACAGGTGGTCAAGAATATCTTAGGTATTTCATATGATTGAACCTAACATTTCAATTTAATTTAATTTTGACTTCATTTTTTACTTTGTTATTTCACTTTGTTAATTCTTTGATAGAAAATTAATTCATTTGAAAGGCTTCTACGTTTTAATACTTAATTGTAGAAGTGAAGATGTAGATTGGGGGTAGGCAACCCCAACTTGAGCGCACACACGTCGAGACAACGTACATCCACCTGAGAATAAGTACCTACTACATAGTTATTGACTACCTACCTAAATAATTTATACTTTTACCACTGAACGATTGAGCCCACCTTCTGTCGTAAGGTGTATCTCTTGACCAGGCATGAAATTCTCCGTCTTCCAACCGGTTTTCGTGGTGTAGCGGTTATCACATCTGCCTAACACGCAGAAGGTCCCCAGTTCGATCCTGGGCGAAAACACAATCTTTTGCTCCACACTATCACAGTAGCCGAAGCTAATTACCTTTTCAACGAGAACACTCAATTTTTACTTTGCAGATCTTCCTGAACAATTTTTGTATCATGTCTGATTTTCTGTGTATAAATTTGCAAGGAATGTTAGCTCGTCTTTATAGCCGCCAATGGGGGGTGCGCCTTGATTTTTTATAGATTTTTAATCGAAAGTAGACTACATCCTGAGAATTTTGGCACCAACCGCGACCTTCTAGCGTGAGGAGATCTGTTTCTATGATTTTTCAAAATTTCGACCGTTTATGACGTCACGCGCCCCTCTCGCCTGGGCGGGCCCACTGTGACGTCATAAACGGTCGAAACTTTTAAAATTCTTAGGAAAAGATTTACACACGCTAGAAGGTCGCGGTTGGTACCAAAATTCTCAGAACTGAGGTCTACCTTAGAATAAAAATAATAACAACCAGTTTTTCCTACCCAGGCGCACACCCTATTCTTTTAACGGGCAATATTGTACGCTAGGACTATAAGAAAAAAACAATATCTTGCTCCCGAGTCTACCAAGCCGGCGGAATATAGAATCGTTGTATTCACTTTTTTTTAATGTCCACGAAAATTAAAATGAACACTCGCACCCTCTTCAGACTTTCTTGAATCATTTTGGTTTCGTGTCATTTTGGTTTCGTGGTTAGTGTCAGTTCTGATAGTTGGTCAGTATGGCGGCAAAACCATACGAAGTTGCAGCCAGATTTCGATGAAATTCTCAGGGATTGCACGGATTGGGTGGTTAATGCCCCCCCCCCCCCCCAATCATCGGCCCCTGGAACGATACCAGCCTCAGCGCATGCGCAAATGTAACTAGCATTACTTCCACAGTTTCCATTTCGATTTTGATGGAATTTCAGGATTTATTTGGTTGTGACTATTTGGTACTCCTGTAAAATAATGTAATCCTCGAAAAAGTGAAGACATGGGGTTAGAACGATGGCACCAACCCTCCTTATACCCATACTTATAACAAACCACCTACCGTTCAGAGTACAGTAGTTGCATGTATTTGATGGTGGCAAAACTTTCCTACAAAGGGGTGTTGAATATCCTACATTTCATGTGGTCTGGAAAACCCTGTATTCAACTGCTCAAGAATAGGAAAACTGTATATTGAATGGGAGACTTTTGAACAGTTTTCTCTAGTACTCGTAGATAGCAAATAGAAGTTGTGAGAAGTCTTCTCACCCCAAAGATCATCAACTAATCCTTATCATCTCGCTTATTCACACGACTTAGTTTTCAGGTGTTTTATTGGTTGACGCACCACCTCGATGAAGAAGCGCGGGAAACTGCGGAGGTTCGATTAAACTTTCTGAATTCCGCACGTACGCTCTGACGTTATCTAAGTTGGAAGACGCCCTCGAATGTCACTCATTAAAGTTGCCAAAGTGCTTTCTTTACATGGGAGGTTCCCTTGAGTCTTCCTCTAGAAAGTGATGGGCCAGGGAAGCAGCAGGCTCCCGTTTAAAATGGAGGCGGAAGGGAAGGAAGGGGAAAGCGAGGAATTTAAGTGAGTTCGGAAACACAATTAGTAGTTATGAAACGAGGATCTGCCTTTTCTGCTCTTTTAATGGATGAAAACGGGCGATGGAGGTGTTAGAGAGGTACTTTGCCTGGTGTGGGCAGGATTGACGTCTGCTAAGAAGTGATCAGAAACTGATATTGAGATATAACCAATTGATTAGTTGGCTCCTTCGCTGCGCATCCTGCGTTTATTCTACTGCTGTCCGTATCGAATTTCTATGAAATTATATCATTTATAGTGACACTAAATCTAGCCGAAACTATGTATAGTTTTTTGTTTTCGTTTTCAGGGTAAATTTTCAGTTTAAATTATTGAGATAGTGGTTTTTTTTACCATAGTGGCTACCGAAATAAAGATTTCTTAACGCAAAACTACATGAAAATCGCTACAGGAAAGATCAAGTGCTTCACACATTGGTTCCGCGGTTTACTAGCACTCCCACTTATGAAACTTGGGATTCAAGAAAGAGCGTAGTGTAATAAATGAAAAACTGGGAAATGAATGGAATGAATGAATGGATGGACCGAGTTAATTATCATCTGTTTCAAACCAGTTGAACTGGAGGTTTTGACTGGTGGATATCACCATATTGTTGAACTGCGGAGGCCCTGTTGTCGTTTCCGGTTTGTGCCTCACCCTGTTGTAAATTACTCCACGAATACCAAATACAGTATACCAATACAGAATACCACATATGTATAAAATAACGGAAATAAAAACACCAATCATTATATGCCCCTTAGTACCCGGCAGGACGATCCCCTCCAACATACTCGCGTATTTGTATTCCAAGATTGGGCTATAAGTTCACACAATTTCCTAAATCCACAATAAAATAAATTCACAATTCCTACAAAAACGTACTAAATTATTTGAAATTTTAAGGCTATTTTCTTCACACCTGTATGAATGTCTGCTGCAAATTTTTTTCCAAGCCGGTCGAATAGAAAAAAGTCTGCCAAGTGGGTGTGGCACATAGCTTCCTCGTATCCATAACCCGATTATATAGATGATCTGATGCATAGTAGTTAATCTCAAAACACCAATCTCTAAGTACCTTTCACTACCCTCATAGGGGACCATCTACACGCTAATCTGGACAATCCTAGAAAATTTCATCGAATTCGGATGAAAAATAGTATTATGGAAGTATCATGGCTGTTACAAGGATTTTACGTTTGCGCATGCGCAGAGGCGTCTGTGAATTTTAAGGCCTTGATTCTCATTGGGGACCATCTACAACCTAATCCGTGTAATCCCTGAAAATTTCATCGAAATCGGGTGGAAAATGTGGAAGTTATGGCCGTTAAAAGGAAATTCACGTTTGCGCATGCGCAGTATCTACTATCAGTCCGAAGGTGGTGATTTCCATAGGGGACCATCTAAATACTGATCTGTAACATCCCTGAAAATTTCATTGAAATCGGATGGAAACTGTAGAAGTTATGGCCGTTACAAGGATGCATGCAGTCGCTTCTATCATCCGGAGATGATGATTTTCATAGGGGACTGTCTACACACCAATCCGCACAATCCCTGAAAATTTCATTGAAATCGGATGGAAAATTCGTATAGTTATGCCCGTTACAAGGATTTCATGACAGACACAGAGACAGAGATTGCACTAATATTGTTGAATCCTCGTTGGCCCATTTGAGGATTCATAGATACTTCGTCGTTCGACGAACAACTGAGTCGGTGTATTTTTAACTGAACAAAGAGGTCTCTAAAAACGCGTGTATTGATTTTACTATTAATTGATCAACTGCAAAGCATTTGGCGGGGACCTCACCCTTCACGAAGATAATTTGAGTTCATCATTGATGATTTTCAAATATCTGCATAAATGAAGTAACTCCTCACATTTAAAAAATACGAAACTTGCGAGGTTGAAGAAAACGAAGAAGTACGATAGTTTCATGGGACCCCTGGGCCACCTCTAAAGCGTGAATGAAAGGCCCTTACAGCACATAGCTAGCCCTCAGTCCACGTCGAAGAGGACCTATCTATGCCCACTATGCCCATTTAATCCGACATGGCCAGGATATGTCTGAGACAGACGATCAATTCATGTGGCAAAGTCGGTAAGACACCTTCCGTTTGCAGCATAATATGCTCGACCTCCCAGCAAATGGAGTGCTAATCGGTTGCCGATTGAGTTAATTCGAAAATATCAGGGATATTGTTATGTATTGTTTTATATTTTTGTGAGAAACTACTACTTATTATCGAATTGGAACGACTAAAGAACAACATTACCCCCCTCTTCAGATGGTTTGACATTGATGCTTATTAGGAGCCTCAGTTTGACCATGTTGTACCCCGTTGCCAGAGCAACAGTTGACGAGCATGATTCAAAGCTATCCCGATGGAGGAGAGATAGGCCACAGCACTCAAGGGTATATATTGCCCAAAAGACGTAAAAAAAGCACGTTCCATATTCAAAACAAAATGAGACATCGGTAGGAGTTATTGGAAATAGATAAACACATCCTACACAGTGCCTCCCATCCAAAAAGTGGTCTCTTCAAATTAGATACGATCGGTAATCAGAGATGTAGGCGAATATTTCCATTCCGTGAGTATAATACTGTTGTGGCGTTAAAAGCTTCGCATATCACGTCAGAAAAAATACTTTTCCGTTTCACGGTCACATTAATTAACCCGAGACCGAATCCTCGATCCGAGCTGCCGATGAAATACGACGAAGGTACCTTCTGGGTAGGTGGGAATAAAAAAAAGGGCCCACAAAGCGATTCCGAAGCCACTCATTTAGCTGCAGGAGGCCCGATCGAAACGAGTCACGTTTGAAACCATTAGATTTCGCTTCGTGCCGCGTTTGATATTTTGATTGCTTCCTCAAATCCAAAATCCGCGATCTAACTTTAATTCAATCAATAGGGGTCGTGATCCCGAGGGGGATCGATTAATACAAATAAAAAAGAAGCGCAGTATTCGTGCAGTAGGTAAAATAATAAATGAGACCCTCAAATCAGAATTTCTTTCTGCGTTTCTGAACAATTTTGATTGTCAATCAGTACCTATGTCGGTCAGTCAATCCTCATCCAGAGCATGGATAATTACATTACTGAATCAAGTTCCAATTTTGCTTTAAATTTTCAAAATCCTACTTAGTCCACGATAAAAGCCATTGCCACAAGTTCATCAGTAGCCTTTGGACACGTGAAATTGTGATTTTACTTATAAACACCTGTTTTCACGATCTTGCACCTAAGAAAGAACTCTACAACACCTCAAGATGATTGACCTGATATACATCTTTTTCTCGATCTCACACCGAAAACTCAGAGGATCCTTCAAGAACTGGGATGAAGATAGACTTTGTCATTGATTTCAACACAGTATGCTAAAAACCGAAAAAAATTTATCTTAACTATTCGGGAAAACTCCATATTTTGATTCATGATTAATATTGAAGGATTCTGTTCTATAACAATACAATCATTTTCACATCAACCAATTCTGAATGTCAACATAATTTCGTACTAGGAAGCTCTAATGAACAGTTAACAGCAGACTATTTTCCTAAGAAGTATTGAAGTAATCAGATTAGTTTTTTTTAACCCCAACGTTTGGCGGTTTGTAAAAATTTTTTCTTGATATATCATCGTGATTTCATTCATATTTTTTATATGCGGTCCTTGAATGTGTACCTCGAAATTCCGTCTCAATCTTGATGATTTATTGATCAGAAACCCTAAAACATGGAATCGTTGGATTTCAAGTACCTACCTAGGTACGACTTGTATGAATATGAAGTGAAATTTGTTTAGATCGAAAAAACAGGAAGTGAATCAGGAGGTGAAAAAGGAAATATTACCTCCACTTCCATGACCCCATGTGCTGCTACAAACTGAACAAAGATATTCACCCACCAGTCAACCTCTGCGTCCTATTCATACATCTTCATATTGTTCATCCATGAGGGTCCTTCCCACCTTTTTAATTCATTATTGAAATTCTCATTTAGGTCATTATTGATTTCCGTTCCTCTCGCGCAATTAAGCTAAATTATGTAAATCAACATGACTTTAAAACATATTTATATACTCAATTTATTCATCTTCCCATCAAATCGGCGTTTTGAAATTCTGATCACTTAAGCACGGTTTTATCGTTGGGAAAAACTGGCTTCGAGAAGCTCCTGCGTATACATCCGACGTGGAACCGGTAGGTGAAGTTTTCGAAAGGGTGTGTCCCCCCTTTAGCCAAAAAAGAACGAGAAAAATCTCATATGAAAAAGGAAAAAAAGAGACGGAGGAAAAAATTAGATGGACGAAGCTGGTAGATGCGGTATCAGAAGGCAGGGCGTGGTTGCTTTTGTTCTTGGTTTTATTGTGCGAACGCACACCTGGGGCTCGTCTGCCCACCAGGGCCCTGTGATTTAGACAACATTGTTTCTTATGAAAGCTTCTAGAAGCTTTTGTAAAGCGTTTTCTTATAACTTGTGCCTTCTGGAGGTTCCTCGGTTGATAGATCAAGCGGGGTTTTTTTCGGGGGTTGGAAAACGTAAGAAAAACGGGTAATTGAAAACTGTGGGACCTTGACCGTCGAAAAAGCCTTTTTCATCACCACCTACAAATTGACTTGTGGGCATCTGCAATGTTAAAAACGAAATTATATTCATCCACAAACGCTTCGATCTCAATCATGAAAGATTCCTTTCCGTTCTAAGATCTACCGTTTCAATATAGTACATAATAATATTATGTACTATATTGTACTGAATAGTACATATATGTACTATTCAGATATTATCTGAATAATATATCTGAATAATTATCTAAATAATATCTGAATAATATATTATCTATAAGAAATTATCTGAATAATATATGAATAATACGATGTACGATTCACGAATGTGGTAGGTACCTCCGTACATCCCGAATCATTATTGATTTCTTGAGCCCCAATTCGGTACATTGGTACTAACACAATCCCCGGAAATGTCATCGAAATCGTTTAGATTGAGATGGGGAGTTTTCCAAGGACTGAGAAACCTTCGACGGGCTGCCGAGTACGAAAGAATATCTGTAACTCCCTCAAATTATCCCCGAATCCAAACTTGGGGATTCAAATGGAAAAAACATTAAATTTCAATTACATTTTGAAGCAGATTACGTAAAAAATTACGCTAAAGTAAAAAATTTGTTGTTTTAACTTTTTCAAACTACAGTATTTTCAAACAATATTTTCACCCATTCTTAAACGTTCCTTTTCGGAAAACTCTATTAAAACCTCAAGTATCACTTCTCAAGAGGCTATCAATTTCTCCCTTAGCGGGAAAAACAATAGATCATAGATTCGTCCATTGTTTTAGGTGTAATTTTAAAATTAAAATGATGAAATAAAGTACACACAAGATATTTTATGAATAATTCATTAGCATGGAGCAGGTTGATACTTCATTTCAATTTTTGTGATCAACAACGAAGCATCTCTTCTATTAATACGTACCTACCTATTTACTTTTTCTATAAATAAACAGAATTTGTTTCTAAAAATAAAAAACTTTCCGATCGCACGAAAGTAATATATTAAATATATTACTTACGTGCGATCGGAAAGTTTTCTTTTTAAGAAACAAATTCTGTTTATTATTATTCTGTTTATTATCTAGAGAACCTTTCATCATAGCTATCGATATGTAGCTATGATTTGTTTACTGGTTGCAGCGTTACATTTTTTGTGGCAAAAAAAAGTGTCGCGAAAAATGCCTTAACCCCCAGCCGAAAGACATATCCATGTCAAAAACCTTTTGAAGATGCCTTTTCAGCTCTAAATGCTAGTTACTGCCGAACACAACGAATTTTTGACATTCTTACCCGAAGTTGGTTCGGACTAGTTAATTAGGTAGCTATGAGACGTTGTTTCCTCGGTACCTGTGAGCCGTCTAGCCTAATTAGTTCTGTATTCTGGTAACTACTCATTCGGCCATGCATGTTTGTTTCCTGCTTTCCATCTGGAATTTCTTATCATCGAGACAAACATTAGCTTCCTGCAATAAAGCACACTTCAGCCTCAGGTAAAGTTAGTATTTTCAGGTTGCATTTCTTACATTCCTATCCTGAGCTCCTGACTATGGCAAAGCGTTCATCTTGGAGCTAGTCCCCAACTATCATCCGAATGACCGACTGTCAGATCAGCAGATAGGACAAGTAGTCATGGATCACTTGCGTCTCGCCGTCGAAGGACGAGCTGCCGTTGCTGCTGGTCCAGCGGGATTTATGAAAAGTAGGCTGTACTTAGTTTTCACGGCTCATTTCATAATTTGACGGTTCTACTTTCTTGCCTTATTAAATTGTGAGGAGAAGAAAACATTTATGGATTATTTGTATATTGGGGTAACGAATCAAGCAAATTGTATTATTAAGTTGTAATGTCGGAGATCAATTACAGGAAAAAGGGGGGAAATTACTGATTATGTCATCATATAATGGAGAAGACCGTCTGCAGAACTTTTTACGAACGTATTGCTTGGAAAATTTCGTCTAGAACGGTTGTAATTTTTTGATTCGCAGCTCAGATCTTGGGCAAGTTTTTAATGTATAGGTACACAAAAAACAACCCAGAAACGGCCGGATAAAAATAGGAATTTTTCATTCTCGCAGGTAGTTTGTCTTTCAAAAATGTTTGAATTAACATCAGAGAGAAAGGAAATTTATTGCTTTTTTCAAGGTATCCTCAAATGTCAACGGTACTTAGTAGTCACAAATCTTAAATGTGAAGAAGTCGGATTTTAAGTCGTAGTGAAAAAAATGTTATTGCGGCTAATTAATTATAACTACTTATCCGATACACCCTGTAGGAAAAATTAAATAGGATCGATTTTCAATTAATAAAGCAATATCCCCAAATTTTGAGGGGGGTTTCGAAACTCGTGCACCTTATGGAACTTGTTCCCTAAGACGGAAGACTTTCAATGCCTATTTTAGTGATTTTTAAAAGAATTATTTGAGCCTGCTAGGTCTACGCAAAATTCCATGAAGTTATAACACAACTTTCCACTGCAATTTGTGCAAATAGAATAATAATAATCTAATCTACTTTTTCGTTATGTTAGTAACTAGTTTTTCTTTCGATTGACGGAATGTTTTGGTCTCTTATTTTTAGTATCCACGCAGTAAACTTTTAAAGTCAATTTTTCATGGATAGTTTTGGCATATTATTTCTTATCTCTATAAAAAATCAGATTTTGAGGATGGATCAAATAAAATACGTCAATTTGCTCTAAATATAGTTTTGAATCGTAAGAAAAAACGCTGCAAATTATTACACAATGGTGTATTATTTTTTATTTTTCTATGTAGATCACTCGTCTGCAAAGCCACCAACCATCCAACAAGAAGAAAAACATCGATCGCATTTCGGTCAGCTTTAATTTGAATGGAGATTAGGCCTCTTTTGCGATTCACACTCGTGTTTCTGATTTATCGTACGTCCAAACTTTAAATTCTCGTAGTGAGCGGACGGTTTGTCCTACAGGGCTCCGGGTGGTCTCAAAAAATTTTAAAAATTCTATAAAATCTTAAATTGAAAGAAAAACAATACCTTTATATCAAAATTTTTTGAGTTAGGGCGTTTTCAAAATTTCAAAATTGATTTTGGAACCCTTAGAACTGACCTACATCAACCAAAATCTTCGGGGCACAACTAGACCCCAAATGGAGCCTTCATACCAAATTTCATCAAAATCGGTCAATGCTAAGTGGCAAAAGTGCCGCGTACGGCGGACGGCAGACGGACGGCCAAATTTTTATTCGATTTTTGGATTCTACGTACCTTGAAACGTAAAACATCAAATTTTGAGAGGGTGTTAAAACAATTTTTTTCTTGGTCGATTCCAAAGGTTCAATATTGAAAATAATAAATCAAAACGGGAAGACGCTAGATAGTTCAATAAGGGAGGAAAAGGGACAAATGTGAGAGAGAGAATGACATTTTCCATTACAAAAGATTAACCTTCTCCTGGCTCTACGATGTTTGTTATTGAGCCAATTGACAAAATTTTTGTACAGAGTTTGAAAACTACAGTAACTGTAGTTTCATTCCATTACAACCGTGGTATGAGTTTCATTTCATACCATTAGAACCGCCAGGAACTGTTCCTGGCGGTTCTAATGGTATATAATAAAGTAATTTTATGAGTAGATTAACCGACGTAATTGTGGGTTAACTAAAACCATGTCATTCTGAAAAGTGCCGAGAATTTCATATTTCTGAATTTCGGAATATTTGGGAGTATTTTCTGTCCAGAGCCAGAGACCACCGAGACATCAATAATGAAGGCTCCACTAAGAGATCGAGACGATAACCTTGTTGTAGGTACCATGGATGAGTAAATCTAGAGCGCATCATTACAGCTTAATCATTTTCCCAAAAGTTCTCAGCTATCAGTGGACCGATTTTCATTCTGTAAACTTATTTTTAAAAATTTCCCTGCCTTCGGTAGCGAGAAATCAAAAAACCCTCCGGTTCCCTCCAAAACACAACTCGTTCGAAATTCAATCTCTTTGAGTTATTCAGAGTTTATCATTTCGAGAACCCCTTGCCGTCCATTTTGTCTATTTGCGATGGTCTAGTTGAAGTCTAATCTATCACACTCCGTGAGATCTGTGGAGCTAGCGGTTGATAGCGGTGTTGCCATCCCCGTCGAGAAAATAAGAGAAATGGCGCGGATCCCTGCAAAAAAAAGACGAGTTGGGTTTGTATGTAGATAGAAATCGTGAGAAAGACGTTTTTCGAATCTGCGGGCGCCCACTTGGGCCGAAGGATCGCATCAGCCCTCAGCTTCAGCCCTGACAGAGCTCCTGGTCAAATATTTCTTCCTCTCCCTTCTAACGCCTCTTTCTGGAATTGGATTCTTGATTTATCGTCCTCGGCTTATTTATGTCGTCACCTTCATCACCTTTTACTGTCACTTTTCTCTTAAAACGGAATCCGTTTTTTCGTATTCACTGACTTACTATTCCATTGAACCCGCCTTTTGCTAGGTTCACTCTTATTTCCATGTAAACACGGTGATGCATTCAAATCTTGAGCTTAAATAAAATTTCAATTACTGTTTCTGATTACTAGGGATCGGATTCAGTATGTTTTCCCATATTCTTTTCTAGGCATTATATTGGCAATATTGAAGAAGAAGTGTTCAAATAAGCAACTTTTGAACCGGTTAACCGTACCTTTATTTTACATACATTCTCATATTTCGCTGTAAATACATATTTACAAATATCTAACTGAAAAAACCATTTACTTTTTCATTTTGAGCAGCTTTTCATAATTTTGAGGAAGAATCCTTCGTTTGAAAGATGATAATTTGCAGATTTGTAGATAGTGCACAGATGGTTGTCATAGCTGAGAATCACGGATCAAGGGCTGTGAACCACAGTCAAGGCACCTCTTCCATTCTCAGCCTGTGTTTTTGGGCTGATATCGTTGAGTGGGTGTGAATCATAATGAATTTCCATTTAATTGTTGTGATGCATCGATCTTATTACGATCTTTCTTGGTTTGGTTTCTTGAATGTTCTGGATTAATTTTTGATTTGGAGTGCGATTTTTCATGTTGTGAAAAAAACCTGGACAGAAACTCGGGCCTCGTCTTACTTACTGCTTAGAGCCTTTGGCTGAAATTCAAAAAACATGTTACATACTTTAGCAGCGCTTTTTGGCGGAGTAGGGATGGGATGGAGAATAACCCCCGCGTGACACTTATCGGATCTTTTCCAAGGCTAAAGCGTGTTCCATGCTAAAACAAAATCTCAAACAGTCAATTGATCGTTGAATATCTGCATGGGGGTGATTGACCATACGTACTATTGCGGATATTCTCAAAGGGTCTGAAATCTCCAGTGATCGTGATCACTCCCAGCGAGATCACCGCCTTCAAGAACGCACTGATAACTTCTGTGGGCGTTGTTCCGTAGGTACAAGGCGATTTTTCGTCCAGATCGTCGTCGTTCCACTTTCGAGCATTTGAAGTTTCATGTCGTGGCGAATAATTTCAAAGAGAGAATTCCATCTTTCGCTACTATTTTTCAACAAACCAATTTTATTTACCATATTTATCGCATATTATAAAAAATAAACACAAATAAATGTTAAATATTTTGCATTTTTAAATACAGAAAAATCCGATCCCTACAGATTCACGATGGGGGATTTTCGATGTTTTTAGTAATATGGTTATGTGGTGTATCGTTTTTAAAGTAATTGTTGCCACTGAATCGGTTGCAATGGGTCTCTGATCTTTTGGAGTGCACCAGAATGAGAAAGTTTCATTCTTGAGGTTTAAAAGATGAAAAATTGCAATACATTTCAGAATGAAGTAATTGAATTTAAAGAATAATCGAATTACGATTACTCCATTCCGATTCCTGTGATCAATCGTTTTTTCGATTACCATTACTTGTAATCGGAAAAAGTAACTGTAATCTCGACTAACCATTACAGTAATTGGAATGTTAATCGCCATGACCTTTCTTCAAAAGTATTATTTGGGATTTTTAATGAGTAATAGAATAACTTTTCCAACAAATAAAAATAAATAATATATATATAATATATAAAATAAATATATATAATAAAAGCCCTATCGGCCCCCACCACCACCTCCTACCTACCGATTAGTTTCCTTATAAGATCCCTAATAAAACAGCACATTACTCAACTCCAACATTACTCAACTCTCTTCCTAGAGAATAGAATCTCTTCCTGCAACCATACTGCTGAGACAGTCTGCATCATTCAATATACTCGCACCATATCTGGATTGTAGTCTCACGATAGGAATCCATCTGGTATAACCAGAGTTGTTCTTGACTAAGTTTATACTTAACTTTTACATCAATGGCTTTAATTATGCCGCCCACATTTTTAGCAGTCTTGATGCTTTTCCTTTGACAGTCGTTATTTTCACTCACCAACCCGCCGTTGGCGGTTTCATAAACCCACCTCCTCGGGAGCTTTGAAAATCAATTATCATTTCGCTCATTCCTCAGGCGATCCGTAAATGGAACACATAGACACCAAAGCCCAAAAAGCTTTGATTGTCATCCAATCTAAAAACATTGTGCCTGTCCACCATTGTTGATCCACTTGTACCCGACTGTTCAATCTCAGAGACTTTAAAATAAAGTTGTGAAAGTAAAGCTGCTCAGATATACTTCATAGTCATTTTCTGGGATTGGATGTATGAATGTTCAATGTTCAATGTTCTGAATACAGATGAGCAAAGAGTATTATTATGATGTATTGCCTATTCTTCAGGAAGTCATGTAAATAAGTAATATATTGGGAGTGGAAGCTACAATGCTAATCACAACATAATTACAGTACTATTTAATATTGCGGGCTCAATCATTCCACGATGAACTCGTCAATAATTCTAAATACCTCCATTTGCTTTTGTGTTCTATTTATCTAATGAGTACTGCCTTCATCGCTCCAGCATCGACTTCGAAGTGAACGAAACGCTAACCACTCTCTGTGGAACGGCCGAAGAGAGCAGTGGGGTTAACCATTAAGCGGCTCAACAGGTGTCTGGATTGTCCGCAACACGTCGAGTCGACGGTTGATCGAGGTTGGGGAGGCTAATTGTGGTGTTTATTAATCCCTTGGGAAAGGCGGATTAATATGTATATTCAGAGCCCAGAGAGTTGAACTCGGTTTCTCATTGACTCGGGGGAGAGGAACTTCAATATTCCTAATTCAATGTTCAATAATTAACCAAGCACCGTGAAAGTTATTGATTGTGACAGCCCTTGGCAGGTCTGTTCATTGAGACACTCCAATTTATTGGAAGCGAAGATCATTTGAATTGCGCTTCTGTGAATACCCCACAATGTTGGCTAAAAGTACAGGCCTCACTTTGCTTGCTGCATCTTTTCATGTAATTGTTTTTTAACGAGTTTTAAAAGAAATTTACTCAAATTTCTTTGCATGAACTTCTTTGAAACATTTTCTCTCTAAAATCTCACTCTCACTTATTTCGAAAATCCTTTTTGGAACATTCTAAAACGATCCCTGAAGTTTCTCCAAAAATTGTATGTAGGTATGTATGACGATAAAATATACCTTTTCATATAAATCATCCGAAACTATCCGAACATCATCCGAACTATAACTTGAGTGAATGTTTCGCATTATTTTTAAGTAATAACCAAAATGCCCATAACAAACGAAAAGACGATTTCGCGAGCTAAGAATTTTGGACAAACGAGGACTCCAAATTTTAAAAAAACGGTCAAAAACATGATTTTAGAGTTTTTCATGAACATTACCATCATAATCAAAGTATCGTCTCTTCTCTTAAATTCTCGTAGGGAACGAACGGTTTGTCCTACAGAGCTCCGGGTGGTCTCAAAAAATTCTAAAAATTCAAATATTTTAGCTTCTTAGACAAATCTTGTTTTCTAATAAAATTGATTCAAGTCTATTTTTCCGGGTTTGATTCCAAGTCGTGAAATCAATTTTTTTTGTTATTTAATACCTATTATTACGAGTTT
The DNA here is from genome assembly GCA_009739505.2 of Apolygus lucorum. Classification (NCBI taxonomy): domain Eukaryota; kingdom Metazoa; phylum Arthropoda; class Insecta; order Hemiptera; family Miridae; genus Apolygus; species Apolygus lucorum. Next base: position 27,364,945 of record CM019182.2, on the reverse strand, counting down.
ATTGTTGTTTTCTCTTCCTCCCTACACGTCATATTCCTACGTTCATGTCAAGTAGGTATTAACCTTCATCCATTTTCTCCTAAGGGGAAAAAATGCTCAGACATATCCATGATCTATTGTTTTTCCCATCAAGGCGGAAATGTTTTAAAACTGTTCCATAAGACTATCTTCTACAGCTAGTCTATGCCGATGACTATGTTTAGAAAAAAATCGGTAATAAACCGTTCAATATCAAAAGTGGTTTTATTTTGTGTTTTCAGGAATGAGACTCACGGAGAAGAAGCGGAAGAGGCTACTCCAGCTGCGACGCCTGGAGGATCCAAACACAAAATCGTAGTGCTCGGAGGTGCCAAAGTCGGCAAGTCTTCGATAATTTCTCAGTTCCTTTACAACACCTTCACTGCCAAATACAAAAGAACCATTGAAGAAATGCACCATGAGGTTAGTGAACTGTGTTTCATATCACAACCATTTCAGCTTGCATTTGAGAGCTTTTCAATATTACGATGATTTCGCTCGAGGCTTCTGGTGGAATGAACTTCATCAAACCCGACTCGGAAAAATAACGTAATTAATATCTAAGATAGACTGTGAAACAAAATTACATAGTTTTTTAACAAACAAGACTCCTTTTGTAAATGCACAACGCAACGTAGGGGAGTTGAATTTTTCCGATTTTATCGACAATGACATAAATGGGGTCTGTACCAGTACAGGAATTAAATCCTCATTCTTTTCCTCAAAATAGTTCGTCCGGCGTTTCATGAACCTGATAGACACAAATTAACTAAATTGTGGATCCCCTAAATGAAATGGTAACTTTGTGAGGGTTTCTTTGTAGTCCTAATTGAAATTCCCGTTGTATACTTAAGCAAAGTAATTAAAATATTATTGGTGTACTGATCGCTGAAGCGGCGGATCCTGATTGTTCTTAGTAGGCCGTCCCGCTCCAGCTGTGATGCTCTTGAAAAGACTAGCTTCCCGGGTATCTCACAAGGTTTCATGTTCAGGTACATACTTCATGAAGGTTATTGATTTAATCAATAGAGATTAATTTTCAACGGCGACTTACTTCCCAGGAGTTTAACGTCAACGGCGTCCGGCTGACACTGGAAATCCTCGACACGGCTGGGGCACTCGAGTTCCCCGCTATGCGAGCGCTGTCCATCTCCTCGGGAGACGCCTTCATCCTCGTCTACTCTGCCGTCGATCCTCCGTCCTTTGAGGAGGCCAAAGTCATCCGGGATCAGATCCTCGAGATCAAGGGTAGCGCCGCCGTTCCCATCGTCGTCGTCGGCAACAAGATCGACCTTGTTGACGATTGTGAGGAAACGGTATGTACAATGAAATCCTAAAACATACAAAGACATGCCTAGAAAAACTTGGAACAGATTAACAGCAAAACTTTTACCAAAAAGCATGAAGCACAGGCAATAGTTTCACAAATCCCCACTGAATGGCTGAAATTAAATAATTAGCGACAAATGTTAGCTAAAAGAGAGTTGGAAATAGGTCATTGAGTACAATGAGCAACGAAAGAAAGGACTTGAACAATTATGTGAAACATGGAAAATGAATAAAATTGACCCATTTCTCTGAATGTAAATTTTTCCGACGGACAAACAAAGATCCTGCTGGATTTTGGAGGCATTTGCAGACCATGTTTTCAACATATATGTTTCTCTCTTCGTACCTACCAGCAAATAAATATTTCAGCTAATCAATTATCATTATCTAGACTAGGGTATTTGTAGAGTGTAAACAAAAGATAAGTTTTTACGAATTTTCAATTTGAACCGAAGAGTGTGAAATATTATTTTATTTAGAGTACCTACTCTGACGTTGAAGCGACAATTTTCAACAATTTTAACTATACTTTTTAAATCTTGAATTAGTTACGTAAACTATTATAATAAAGGCATTTGAGTTGCAAGACAAAAAGTACCTATTTAGATAGACAATATGTGAAAATATGCAACGTTTTCTATCCTGTTGTGCTTTATTGAATTAATATTAACTAACTTAAAACCAGCACAGTCTACATAATATGAGTACAAGAGAGGGGCAAAAAGCACCATTGAAATATATATTAAATACTTAGTGAGAAATCTACGTTAAGAATTTAAATGCTCAGTGACTTCTGTGACGATGCAATATAATCACGTAAAAGATTAATTCCAAGTCAGATATCAAATACTTTTTGTTTGAGGTTTAGGTTATGAAAGTGACAAGAATGTTCGGTCTATGCGCGGCTATTGATGATCCGATCATGATGAAATTCATTCATTCAATATATCAAGTCATCACTACATGATCAAGATATTTCCATCCTAAATTTCATTCACATTACAGGTGTCTACACAGACAACAGAGTCGATCGTCACAGTCGACTGGGAAAACGGTTTCGTTGAAACCTCGGCTAAAGACAACATAAACGTGTCGCAGGTGTGTATCTCCAAGTATCAGTAACTGTTTAGCATACTCCTGAAATACCTCTTAATGCATAGGAGTAGTTAGTTAGCTAGTTCTGTTTAACTCCCACAAGATAATTTACCAAACTATCTGTAATGATCATCTTGATCCTTCCAATATTTTTCAACGTGTGATGGTTTCAAACTTCACGAAAAAAACAACATCCATATAAATCTTGCATTGTTGAACATTGGTTTGTACTCGCACATAAAAATAATTTCATATGAAGGGTACAGGCGAAAAACCCCTTCATAATCATCCTGGTCGAAAATGGGTTTGCGTCGCTACCTAGGATTTTGAGGTGTACTTTCTGATTATGTAGTCCTTTCCGGTGAAAATCACCGTTACCGCCGTCTAAAAGCAGGTTGTAGTTCCGCTATACCGGGGAACCTCATGGTTGCGGTTTAAATGTCCCTTAGGTACTTAGGTCGTGATATGATTCCTACATTTTCTTTCCGAATCAATAATTGATTTCGGAATTTCATCCTGAAAATTCATCAAATTGGAACTAAAGATCATGATAAATACAATACAAATTTCAAAAATCGCAATTGATAAATTTCGGAGCTGACAAAATAACAATTATTGATATTTTGTCAGCTCCGAAATTTATCAATTGCGATTTTTGAAATTTGTATTGTATTTATCATGATCTTTAGTTCCAATTTGATGAATTTTCAGGATGAAATTATGATTTCTATGCTGGAGCAGCTGATTTTCCTGGACATAATATTTATATTCTTACACTTTTCAGAATGCTGATTTTTCTTAAAAACCAGTATCATTCGACATAGTAGTGGTAAAGTACTGCAAAATTGCGTACTGCGGGAGGTGGTGCGTTCAAATCTCAGTCCTGGGGCGCGTTTTCGTGCTTCCGGGGCTCGCCGCCTCCCTCGTGGCGGGCCATGAGGCAATGGGAACCCATGAGCGAAATCATCAGAACAAAGTTTACTTTACTTACTTTACTTTTACTGCGAAATTGCAATCGTGGGTAAATTACTGTCTCATTTTTGTAAACTTTAAATTGAGTTTTTCTCGAAGTCAGCTTTTTAGCGTTGATGGGGTTTTTCCCCTGTACACTTCATATGTGAATTATTTGAAAAAAAATTGAAAAACATCATTACTGTGAGTGTTTGAGATACAGTCCTATTTGTGGGTCTCAAAGATACGAGTATACTTACAGTCGATCTTCTCTTCCAAAAAAATGCCTAAATCATAGGGGAATCTTCATAATTGTGTCTTTACAAAGCATTTTCAGGAAGTCCATGAAGGTGGTATTTATTTTATAAAACAGTCTGAGCAATATACTATTTTATTTTTAAATAACATCCCTTCAAATTATTTCCTGCCTTATATCCCGTATGCAACTTTTCTCCTCGGGTATTTATGAGAAGACGTTCTTAGGTGAGCCTTATTCATTCCTTACCTACCTTAATCTGCTACGACTCACGTAAGCCTACTTTAAATTGCAGGTCTTCAAAGAGCTCCTCGTTCAGGCCAAAGTCAAGTACAATCTCAGCCCAGCGCTGCGGCGACGAAGGCGACAGTCCCTTCCGCACACAGCTGGCGCCGGCGCCCAGACGCCGTCGCACCCCGCGATTCCGACGCCAGACCAGCTAGCCCATTTGAGCAGGTTAGTAGATAATTTAAAGGTACACACTATGTACCGAAAAATTTCTGAATTCCAAAAAGATGTTTAGTATTATGACAAATTTTTTTTGTAAATTCATGACCCACGAAACTTTCCCGAATCTCATCATATTTTGCTTCAAAGGAGGAAGAACTTAGAGAATAAAATAACGAGTTTAGTTCAGGGTGTCCAGCGACCTGGAAAATCGGGAATACTCAGTAAATTTTACACTGATGGAAAACTCATGGAATTTCATTTTTTCCCTGAAAACCCTGGAAAAAGCCCTAAACGGTAAACTTTTTAGTGGGAAATTCCGGCAGTCTGAGGGGGAAACGTTTAGGTGCGGAAAAATACTCACACCTGAAAGCTTGAATTAGTAGGTAGTAATTTTATTCCGTGGAACTAGCCATGATAGATTGGATGTAGGAGGACGTTTCCAAAACGCGGACAAGCGCCCAATATGAGAGTTTTATGCAAAGTAGCTGTTTTATGGTGAATTTTTAATAATATACCTACGAACTTTATATCGTTGTTTCCTATCTTATTTTAATGTTTCACGGTTCAACTTATCATACAGGATGGCCGATCACAACAAAGTAATTGGTATAACCTAAGAGATCTCACTTAGATATCCATTTACCTATTTGAATAGACTATTGTTTTCTTTCATTTCCTAAGATTCCCAGTTCTATTTAACGAGTACATTCAGAATGAATAGGTAATTGGAATTATTGAAGACATAGGTAGCGCTTTTCCCATTGTGGTTTTTCTGTGTTCCTTCCTAGTCTACCAAGGTAGCGGAAGAATTATTTTTACTTTCCAAGTTGAAAACAAAAACATATATACATTCTCCAAAATCAAAATTTCCATTTGTAAATTAAGTTTCAGACAATCTCGAACCTTTTTGGTTTTGTGACTGAGAGCCTGTCGGGCATAACTTTACGAAGTTGTTGTCCGATTTTGATGAAATTTTCAGGGATTGTGCGGGTTGACGTGTAGATGGTCCCCCATGAAAATCATCAACCCCGGATGACAGCTGCTGCGCATATGAAACGTGTACTCCTTGCAACAGCTATAACTTTCACATTTTCCATTCGATTACTACGAAATTTTCAGGTACGGTTCGGACAATCGAAGGTGAAAACAAGCCTTTGAAGTGGTAATTTCTCTCGATGAAACCAACACATTTCGATCATTTTTGAGTTCATTCTCGACTTTTTCGGACAATCAAAGGTGAAAACAAGCCTTTGAAGTGGTCGTTTCTCTTGATGAAACCGACACATTTCGATCATTTTGACGTTCAATCTCGACTTTTTCGAACAATTGAAGGTGAAAACAAGCCTTTGAAGTGGTCGTTTCTCTCGATGAAACCGACACATTTCGATGATTTCGACGTTCATTCTTGACTTTTTCGAACAATCGAAGGAAACAAACTCAGGGAATTTTTTTGGGGAATCGCTGGACACCCTTTACCTAGTTGTATTCTTGATTCAAAAGAAAAGCACCTCCGTTGAAGGGAATGGTGGAGTTGTAAATCGTTTCCTATATATATCCTATTTCTTATGTATTTCTTCCCCACTATTTTTTTATCATGGAAACTTGAAAAAATATAACTATTTACTTAATTTATTGTGTTATCATCTACATCATTGTTTCTCTTGTTTCCAGCATCCGTGAGAAGCATGCCGGTGGGAAGAGGAATTCCTGTGTCATATCGTAAGATATTTGCTGAACCGCTGTTTGCATTCACAACAACCGGGTTCTAAATAGTTAGGTACCTACTTATTGGTTCTTTATAGTCGGAGTTCATACCCCTAAAGGTATATTCCTCCGAATATTACCTACTTAGGTACCTCTAAGTTGCATTGGTTTACAAATTAAAAACTGTAAGCCTGTAGAGCAATGTTTGCTCTCAATATTGGATTTCTTCTCTTCAGTGTGGAAAAATTCATAGGTTCCTTTATTTAATAGAAATAAAGAACCAATAGGATCTGTGCATACGAGTAAAATATCTTTCCATCTCCCCGCATTGGTGTTTCTTGGTTGAGTCGTTTGAACCACTTCAAGATGAATCATGATAACCCAAAATTAACACAGTCAACATTTTGAACAAAAAGTGTTCTACAAGAAATCTCTAAGCTGAAGTGATATAAAAAATAATGAAAACGCGTAAATATCTAAGCATCTCAAAATGCACTTCCAGAATAAAAATTAAAAATATAAGAAAAATACATTTTTGCCAGATTTTTACTGCCCTCGGGCATTTGAAGATAATCACACAAAAAAAGTTCAAACAATCTTTGAACAAAAAATAAAAATAAGATATTTAATTTTACTGATTCTTGTTATTTAGAACCATGGAAAATAAGCAAAATAGCGATCTGTTACATTCATTCGTGATTTTCGCCTCAAAAAAATAATAATAATAATAATAATAATAAATAAATAAAATAGTAAAGAGTGATTCTCTGTCAATTGATTGGGAATGAGGTCCTTAGGAAGAAAACGGTAAATTTATCATCTTCCTCGAGGCTCAAAGGATTTGATATCGAATGCTCAGCGAAAGAGGATCTTTTATCAGGAACCGTTATCGTTGTTATCTAAGTTATGCAGTTAACAGTGTTCTCTCAAAGTTCTCTCTATAGCTGGAAGTGATGTTTTAACCCCCCCCCCCCACACTTTTTTTTAATAGCTCCAAATCTTATTTACCACCAATTAAGGTGGCATTTTTAACTATCAGCTTGTTGATTGACGCTGATGTGATGTTCACTCGGTAACACATCCTTTGAGCCCTGAGGAAGGTGATAAAATTATCAAAAGCTCGGCGAAAGAGGAATTTTATTCCGGAGGACCTCATTCTCAATCAATTGACAGAGAATTGTTTGTTGGGTCGATCATCATATTTGCTGATCGGACTGTAACTTCGTATATTTAAGCAAGTTGCAAGGATTTGCGCTCTCATCATATTTGCTATAAAGAGTGATTTTTCATCATGTTCCTGGATGATTTCTGAAAATTGTGATCTGAACACGATCGAAATTTTCTCAGTAGGTATTGGATCGATTGGTGCTTTATTTTCCAGTAAACGATTAAAACATGATCGTGCATCACTTTTTGTCCTCTGCGAGCGATCTAGACGATTCATCCGGAATTGGTTTGCCCGAGAGTACGCACCTGTGCGAGGAGAAAAAAAAAATGCAAGATTATTGAAACACTTAACGGGTAATTTATTGTAAAATATTAGTATAATTAAATTTTTAAAATCCTTACTGAACAAATTCTTATGAAAATAATATTTTTAAAGCCCTCCTTTCAATATGATGAAACAAATTACAAGTTTTCATGAAACCTTTTTGATTCTCCTTAACGGCTATTTGATAACTAAGTACCCACTTACTCCCACCCTTGTGAAAAGTTGCTGAAGTAAAACTTTTTTTGATTGTTGGAAAACCAGGTCATTCTTAATATATTAATTTATTTAGTTGTTGTTTTTTTCTGCTGTTTGTTATTTCTTAAATTTAAAAAATATCTGTTAATACCTAACCAATTGAGTCAGCTATTTTCATCGTCACATTTTTTTACGCTGCCTAAAAATGTGTTGGTACCGAGTAAATTCTAAACAAAAATGGTGGGAATGGTTATGAGCTACTACCCACTCTTGGCGGTATCACCAGACCACTACGACGAAAAAGTATATAATCCATTGTAACCCTCATACTTCAAACCCTCATTCCACCTTCTTTGGATAATTTATTTTTTTCAGTTTCCCATCGTTCAAATTAATGTTGATTACACTCCTGTCTTCTATGACAAAATGATGTTGCTGTACGGTCTCTGATTTTATAGTCTTCCCGGAATGATTATGATGTCAATTAGCGAATTGTGAATTTATTACATTGATTTTGTACATTTTTATTATTGGTTTGGAAATCAAGACACGATAAGATTCTGATAGAGAAGAATCATTCGTAGTATTATGGTATTTAAAATCACGTGAAGAAAATTTAATTCTATTCTTTAAGTAAAAATATTATTTGTTTTTCTGTTTTTAACATGGAACATGTTTTAGCCATAGGGTAAGTACCCGAAAAACGTTACGCGGGGGGGGGGACGCTGGACGGTGTTCACCAGTGTTCACCAGTGAGTGGTTCAGTGAGTGCACCCGGACCCCAAAAAGTATTGCACAGTGCACCCAGCAGCGTCTTTTTCACACTGCACCCGATTTCAAAGTGCACCCTGGAGATCAGATTCCCCCCTGACGTGGTTCTCGAGTAGTACTCCCGGAATCGGAAACAAAAATTCTCAAATTTTCCTTCCCACTTTTAAAGACTTAAGACTGTCTACGACCGCATAGGTGTGGTTAAAAATTTGTGATTTTCTCCATTCATCTTCCTGACAATTTATTGTTTTTCTAACCCACGCTCATCCCACGTCTACCTGGCTTAGGCTGCCTCGTGTCTCCCTGTTGTAGAGAGGTGATCTTGGTGATCTTGGCGTTCTTGGAGTTCTTGAATTTTCTTGAACCTGTAGGTAGGTATATATAGCCTTGTTGAATTGTTAATTTAATTGTTATTTATTTAATTCACATTCAATTCATTTATATTTCAATTCATATTTATTATTAGTAGAATTGTTTGTAATTGTCTTATTTCTTTTAATTTAAGTATATTTATTATTGTATAGAACTTGCATTTAAGTGTTTATATTTCGGCTGGGTGCAGAGTGCAAGGGTCTGTTGACAGAAACCGACTGCTCGGGTGCACTATGCAAACTCCTTTCACTTTCGCCTCTCGACTTTCGACCACTGGGTGCACTACCACCCGTCCCCCCTTTCCAACACTCCGCCTTTTCAACTCTACTGTTTTCGAGGCACGAAGCTTTTCAATGCATTTTAGATATGTTGCGAGGGACATACATATAACTTTTGTGTTGTACCAACCTACGATTACACTACATTTGGCTAAAACATGTTCCACGTTTTTATAATTTACGCTTTAGGCTTTGAGTAAATAGCATCGGGGAGTCCGGGGGGGGGGGGGGGGGGGGGGCTAGCCCCCCTGGCGAGACGTGAAGCGCCGAGTTTCTTCTTTGTATTTAAAAAAATGTAAATTCACCAATAGTATCAGTATAATTTTACGTTATTGTTACATGATTTCCAATTATTAACTCAAACTGCTATTACGAATATTGGAGAACCGTAAATTTGTTCATAAATTGCCTTCACTTACTGTTAACATGTTGGTACTGTGTAAAAACATTCGCAACTCTCTTCGAACAAAATCGTCGAGAAGTAATTACAAGAAAAATCAGGTTTTCACAAATTCTTGAAATCGTGGAAAAACTTAGGTACCTTTCTTTGAAATTGTTGGTGTAAAGAAGAACTTTCGTGAAACTAGATTTTCCAAAATTTAAACGCAATCGGTTTTTTTCTGTATGTTTGAACTAAAGCTCCCATGAAATTCCATCAAATACATTTTGGAATATAGTCACGATTCGAATCGTATCTTGGTAAGTACTCGTAGGTAAAAGAAAATTAAAAGAAATGTGTAAATGTGTAAAAGAAAATTTTGAAGGGAATTGTACCATAATTATATTGTAAGACTGGGAGGCATACTCAGAAACATCCAGGATTACCACTCTCAGAGCGGGCGTTGTCATATGGCAACGCGCTCAGCTCTTGCCTCTGACGGCAGTATAATTATGGAAACACTATGATAGGAAGCTCTGCCCAAGAAAATTTTGAAGGGAATTTTACCATAAATATATTGTAAGACTAAGCATACACGTAAACATCCAGGATTACCTGTCTAGATAGGTACTTAACGCGCTCAGCTCTTGTCTCTGACGGCCGTATCCTTATGGCAACACAATGATAGGAAGCTCTCCCCAAGAAAATTTCGAAGGGAATTGTACCATAAATATATTGTAGCGTAGAAACATCCAGGATTACCTGTCTAGATAGGTACTTAATCCATTATTGGTCAATGGGGTAATAAAAGACTTCGCCTTTTCAGGGTGAACGGCTTGAGTTTGAGATAGGTACGAAATTACCTACCTACCACAGTAATATCAGTGGAGGCAAATTATTTACAAGTAGTACCAAACTAAAAGCGAAGCTTTTCAAAAGTAATATCGTAACATAACTTTTTGTACAGATTTCAACACTTATGTTATATTTCAGGAGTATTGACTATGAGTTTTATCGTAAAATCATCTTTGAACAATTTGTTTGAAGGCTCCAAAAGAAATGAGGTTGTTATTTTGTAGACATGCATACCTGATGAGTTTAAGTAATATCTATTTTAAATTTTTGATCTTGTGGTTTTACTGAAAGTAGGTTGGTGAAATTATTAGGGGAAGTAGAAATTAAAAACACGGGCTTTTACTGGAGATTACCACAAATGGAGGTGGAGGAGGTCCTTACAGTTATTGAACAAGGACTGCGCCTTATGAACCTATGACGCTTTGTTGCTATCCTTTTTTGAAGTCAATGCCTTTGAACCAAACACCACATTACTGCTGTTACGTTCCTCGTTTCCCCTCGAATAATATTCAATATAGAGATAAAATATTCCTGTCCGTAATATAAAGTCGATTGAGGTAAAAATGCAATTGATTATATTTATTAATAAGTTGGAAGACATGTTATAAAAATATGGGTACTAAGATGTATTGAACCATTAAAATAGTATTGCCTAGATATAGTAAGCTGTCACGTTTGGAAGAATAACGGACAAGTAGATATAAAAAAAAGTGTAGGGATTGCAAAGGCCTATTTTCCCCAATTGTCAACCTATGTATACCAGCTTGTAAGATTTCATAGGTTTGGTAAAAACAGAACGTAAGAAATACAAATGAAATATGGGTCGTAGGTTCATACGTACCTATAATCATAAAGTATTACATTATTTCGCAGGTTTTGTGCAAACGCGTAGTTATTTACTGCGTTAGTTCGTTTGGTCACAAATTGCTCGAAATGTCGACTAGATTTACATATCTATCACGTAAGAGAGTTGCACCAGGATGGGAAGGTTCCCATCTTGGATAGTGATGGGTGTGATTGAAACTACTTTGATGATTATGAAATTTACCCTCGTTCAGATTGTCCAAATAATGCCATCGTAATGTCCATTTACAGACATTATGTTCTGTTCGAACTTGATTTGATTCCGTATTTGAGGGGGTCTCAGTCGGTCGCCGTTCGTTCCTCGTTCCGAGTCAGTATTTCGCGAAATTGGAGGGGCAAAAATTCGAAAAGTTGTTACTAAATTTGAAATTTTAAAAGATTTTAGAAATTCATTAGTGCACGGCCCTAGGGATTTGAATGGAAAAATGGGAAAAACTTCTGAATAGACGGGGTTTTCCATGTTTTTCACATATTTCTCTGGCAATTATTGTTCGAGTTCGATGATTCCAGCGGCAATCAGTTTTCCAATTCCCAAGGCCCATGCACTGATGAGTTTCTAAAATCCTTTAAAATTCCAAGCTTAGCTTCATTTTATGGGAAAAACATAACTGAATTATCGGGTTTTCCCATTTTGGTTTATTATTTTCAATAATAAGCCTTTGGAATCGAGCAAGAAAAAAAAAATTTTAACCCCCCCTCAAAATTTGATGTTTTACGTTTCAAGGTACGTAGAATCCGAAAATCGAATAAAAAAACGCTGCAAATCATTGCTCAAAGGTTTATTATTTTCTGTATAGATCACCCTTCTGTATAGATCACTGGTTCTCCATCAATAGCACCTACCACCATCTGTATTCTCCCATGACCTTCCCTCTCAAATTTCAGCTTCCCGCGTTCAATAGGATTGAAAATGGCTTCGGAGCTCACTCAGCTGATCAGTGACCACTCAGGTGCCTTCAGCATTCTCCTTTGACCCTGCCTCTCAAATTTCAGGTTCCTGCGTTCAACAGGAGAGGAAATGGCCTTGGAGCTCACTCAGCTGATCAGTGACCACTCAGGCACCTCCAGCATTCTCCATTGACCCGCCCTCTAAAATTTCAGCTTCCTGCGTTCAACAGGAGAGAAAATGGCCTTGGAGCTCACTCAGCTGATCAGTGACCACTCATGCGCCTTCAGCATTCTCCATTGACCCGCCCTCTCAAATTTCAGGTTCCTGCGTTCAACAGGAGAGGATATGGCTTTGGAGCTCACTCAGCTGATCAGTGACCACTCATGCGCCTTCAGCATTCTCCATTGACCCGCCCTCTCAAATTTCAGGTTCCTGCGTTCAACAGGAGAGGAAATGGCCTTGGAGCTAACTCAGCTGATCAGTGACCACTCAGGTGCCTTCAGCATTCTCAATTGACCCGCCCTCTCAAATTTCAGGTTCCTGCGTTCAACAGGAGAGGAAATGGCCTTGGAGCTCACTCAGCTGATCAGTGACCACTCAGGCTCCTTCAGCATTCTCAATTGACCCGCCCTCTCAAATTTCAGGTTCCTGCGTTGAACAGGAGAGGAAATGGCCTTGGAGCTCACTCAGCTGATCAGTGACCACTCAGGCGCCTTCAGTATTCTCCATTGACTTTTGATTATGGAAATTTGATTACTGGTTGGTTACGCAGAAGGCAAAACTGTATACAAATCGAAGAAATGAACAGCGATCGCATTTTAATCAGAAAAAATTTCAACGGAGATTAGACCTCTTTTGCGATTCACACTCATGATTCTGTTTTATCGAAGGAAAAGCTTCAAGTACTCGTAGGGACCGAACGGTTTGCCCTACAGAGCTCCGGGTGGTCTCAAACATTTTTAAAAATTCAGTACTATTTAAAATTAGTGAAAAAACGATACCTTTATTTCGAGAGTTTTCGAGCTAGGGCACTCTTGAAAATTTCAACCCTTAATTTTCACCCTTAGAAGTGACCTACATCAACCAAAAGCTTCGGCGCACAACTAGACCCCAAATGGAGCCCATATACCAAATTTCATCGAAATCGGTCCATGGTAACTAAGAAAAGTGCCGCGTACGGCGTATGGCGGACGGACGGAAATTTTTTATTCGATTTTCGTATTCTACGTACCTTGAAACGTAAAACATCAAATTTTGAGGGGGGGTTAAAATTTTTTTTTTCTTGCTCGATTCCAAAGGCTTATTATTGAAAATAATAAACCAAAATTTCTGTCCGTCCGCCGTACGCCGTACACCGTACGCCGTACGCGGCACTTTTCTTAGTTACCATGGACCGATTTCGATGAAATTTGGTATATGGGCTCCATTTGGGGTCTAGTTGTGCCGCGAAGATTTTGGTTGATGTAGGTCACTTCTAAGGGGTGTAAATTAAGGGTTGAAATTTTCAAGAATGCCCTAGCTCGAAAACTCTCGAAATAAAGGTATCGTTTTTTCACTAATTTTAAATAGTACTGAATTTTAAAAAAATTTTGAGACCACCCGGAGCTCTGTAGGGCAAACCGTTCAGTCCCTACGAGTACTTGAAGGTTTTCCTTCGATAAAACAGAATCATGAGTGTGAATCGCAAAAGAGGTCTAATCTCCGTTGAAATTTTTTCTGACTAAAATGCGATCGCTGTTCATTTCTTCGATTTGTATACAGTTTTGCCTTCTGCGTAACCAGTAATCAAATTTCCATAATCAAAAGTCAATGGAGAATACTGAAGGCGCCTGAGTGGTCACTGATCAGCTGAGTGAGCTCCAAGGCCATTTCCTCTCCTGTTGAACGCAGGAACCTGAAATTTGAGAGGGCGGGCAATTGAGAATGCTGAAGGCGCCTGAGTGGTCACTGATCAGCTGAGTGAGCTCCAAGGCCATTTCCTCTCCTGTTGAACGCAGGAAGCTGAAATTTTAGAGGGCGGGTCAATGGAGATTGCTGAAGGTGCCTGAGTGGTCACTGATCAGCTGAGTGAGCTCCAAGGCCATTTTCTCTCCTGTTGAACGCAGGAACCTGAAATTTGAGAGGCAGGGTCAATGGAGATTGCTGAAGGCGCCTGAGTGGTAACTGATCAGCTGAGTGAGCTCCAAGGCCATTTCCTCTCCTGTTGAACGCAGGAACCTGAAATGTTAGAGGCAGGGTCAAAGGAGAATGCTGAAGGCGCCTGAGTGGTAATTGATCAGCTGAGTGAGCTCCGAGGCCATTTCCTCTCCTGTTGAACGGAGGAACCTGAAATTTGAGAGGGCGGGTCAATGGAGAATGCTGAAGGCGCATGAGTGGTCACTGATCAGCTGAGTGAGCTCCAATGCCATTTTCTCTTCTGTTGAACGCAGGAAGCTGAAATTTGAGAGGGCGGGTCAATGGAGAATACAGATGGTGGTAGGTGCTATTGATGGAGAACCAGTGATCTATACAGAAGGGTGATCTATACAGAAAATAATAAACCTTTGAGCAATGATTGCAGCGTTTTTCTCTGGCAATTATTGTTCGATTTTGATGATTCCAGAGGCAATATTTCAGTTTTTCAATTTTCTAGGGTGCAACTAATATATGCACTAATAGATGCACTAATAGATTTCTAAAATCCTTGAAAATTTCAAATTTAAGTACAACTTTTTTAGTTTTTGCCCCTTCAATTTTGCTAAATAGTAACCCGGAACGAGGAAAGAACGCCGACCAACTGAGAGCCCTTTAAAAACAAAAATTTAAGTTTTCAACCAAGTTAAAATTTGTTATTTGTCACGTTGGGTAGGTATAATAATATTATACCTACCCAACGTGACAAATAACAAATGTTAACTAATTATGTTTAGAGGAACTGTAGATATCAACTAGTGGCATTATAAAATATTTACTAACTCCTACTTGTTAGTATTATCAGTAGGTGCAATGAAGAACACTCATACCACAGTAATTAATCAATTTTTGTTGAAAAAGGTCGATTTTCAAAATAAAATCCTCATTTTTTGGTTCCAAAATGTAATTTTATAAAGTTTACACAAATTTATAGAAAAAAAGATTATACTGTGGAAAAGCCGAGATTCTGGAGTATTTGCCAGTCGAGTGCTCAACAACAATGATAATTTTCAACATCTTTTTTTTGAAAAATGATAATTTTCAAAAATAATTTAAAACTTTGATTTTGGACTAGTTTTTTTTAACGTAAAAATTGCATTTCCACCAAACGACAAGAAAATTTAACACTATTTTCAACTGTTACCTCATATTTGATTTTCTCTTGTAAATTAAGTGATTTACGGATATTTTAGAGATGCAAGGTTGAAAATTCAAATACAATCTTAGAAGTGGAAACTGTGGACTTTAAGCGGCTTTCCAACTTTATTTGTTGCAAATTAGTTGTAAAATCGATCCTTGAAGTATGGTCCACTCCAACGGTTAACACCCAGTGTACGTTTTTATGATTTATCAACATTATTCCACTTCTTGAGCAAAGGTTTTGAAGTTCGTTCTCTTTCACAGAGTGAAAAAATGAAATAAACGAAGTTCTTTCAACGTAAAAATAACAATAAATTACCATCTTCGTTCAAAAATGTAGTGACAGTCAGTAAATATAATCAGTAAATTATTTTCAAAAACTCGGTGCTGCGCGCCTCGTGTGAGTTTTGTTTGGACCCTTCGGCAAAAATTACAAAACATGAATATGCCTAGAACGTCAAGTATTGATTTGTCATCGATCCAGGAACGTTAATTATCGATCAGTGACATCGAACCATCGATGAGGAAGCGTAATGCAAATACTGTTCGGGCACGAATTTTCGAATCAATAATTCCGACGGAACAAAATGCAAAATGGCTATATTAAGCACTCGACGCTACTGGACACAATTCATAACTTTCTTCGTTAACTTCCCATTCGCTCTCATTCGTCCGGCATTATTTATCATAAATCATAAAATTTGGATTTTTGAATTTCCTTGACTCAATATAAGTAGTGTATTATACAAAGTCGCTAGCAGACATTACTCCATAGCAGTGGATGTTTATCGGTATCGCGATACTTTCGTTCGTTTTTCGGCAGTTAGGTCCCGGCTAAAGCGTAGTCATGCTAAAATAGAAAGATTTTGAAAATCAACTAGAAGTTCAAAAAGTAATGCTTGAACTACAAGAACGAATTTCATAGAGTCATCAAAAGTAGAAGGAGGAAAAACTTGTAAAACATTTACAAGTAACTCAGGAAAGCATTGCAGAGGACACCAAGGTGGAATAGAATTATTTCTTTAAAAATTCTTCTCGATTTCGGTTTATTATTGAAATGAAATACCTACTTGGATTAATCCACTTTATGGACCTAGCGTGATTATAAGTACCGACTGTACATGATTAATAGCTACTCGACGTTATTCTTCCTACTGTGATAGTTATGACATCCTATGTATATTGTGTGTAATAAAATAATACCTAGATCTTTATAATTTAGATAAACAAGAAGAAGAAGATAAAAATATTTAAAACTCGTGAAGATTCTAACTCGTCTAAACCAAAATTCCCACGTCTTCTCGAAAATTCGTCACACGAATCTTGTGGATACAATGCAGTCCATAAATAACTATCTGTTTCATACTGAACCTGGCAAAATATTCTCCTGCTCCCTTGAATCTTTTAAATCTGGAAAATAGTTATACTCTGGAATGAACACTCTTGATTTGTTTCCCTCAAAGCGATTCTTTACTCCTCAGTTCTGTATTCTCCAAACAAGCAGGAGCTGAAATGGTTGATTATACATGAAATTTGTTCAAGAGTAGGTACAAATGAGTGACCGAAAATAGGATTTTGGAACCGTAGGTCCATACGATGTTAAATGATTTATACCAATCTGGAAACATTTTGATTCTGCACTATGTATTTTGTCCTCGAACCTAGATATCTATACACCTAATCAAGTTGAGTGACTTGATACTTAATTTAATTGTTTTCAATAAGTCCGTTTTCCTCTTTCAACTTTCACAGTAGCTTAATAATAGTTTCCAGTGAAAAGTACGTCGAACTGACTCGTGGGAATTGACATGTAAAAATGACTAAAATGATATCATAAAAATATAGGTAGTAAAAACGCCGGACTTGGTCCCTTTTACCGTAAAACGTACTGGATTGACTGGGTTAATTATGTACCTAAATCTATTAAACAGTATTATTTAGGCTGGAGTTTAAACTCGAATATCCTGAAGTTTAGTTAGGTACTGATTGTGATGTCTTGTCTGGTTATTGATGATAATGAATTTGACCACTGGATGAATGCTGGTAAGATAACTATGGGTAATCCTATTCATTATTTCACCCCGCTTTGATCTAGCCTCGTCCAAATTTTAGGCGTTACAACTACGAGAACCGACATTTAAGTTTCCAGGTGTCACAAAAAAAAATCACCTTTAATTCATAATAAATTACACAGTTTCTACTCAATTTAAATTGCTTATTGATGTTAAATAATAATGATTTAGGACAATCCTTGACACCATTCGAAATGCTGGACATATTTTAAATAAAATTGTCAATTTTGTGACATTAAAATAAATTATTCTTCTGGGAATGTCTTGTACCTGAAGTGTTATTTTCACCTTTACTCCTGTCTTCCACTTTTAGGACTGATTCATCGAGTTCATTAGGAAGTACTTGCCTGCATATCAAATGTCAAAGCCTTAATACTCTAGAAAAGCGGCCTCTGGTTTTGTTGAAGTAGTGACAGCTGCCAAATATAGGGAAGAAGATCATTTCACTCAGACTTCCCGGCTCCTCATCAAAACTACCTTTACCAGGTTAAAAGCTGTGTCGACATGAAGGGTTCACATGAAGATGAGTGATTAAAAATTGTTACTTGAAGTAACCAAAACAAGTTCTAACCATAACATACAAAGATAAGAAATGTATATTTTTTAAGGGACATAACTCATCATTTCCCTCACCTGACCATTATTGACTGATGTTACCAATACGATAACAATTATACATCATTTTAGTCACCAACCTGCTCACACGCAGTCTTTCAGGTTCATTTCTCTACCAGATTTTCCAACTAGCAAATACGAAGAAAATTGCAACACAGCAGAGAAACTACTTACTAAGTACCACCTATAATAGAGAGCCAGATGAGACAAACACATCTCATTAGGAAATGGGATGATGTTGGGAAGTATCAATGAAAATACGATGTTAAAAAACGATTTTTTTTTAATTCGGACCAAATAACCAGATTGGACAAAAAGGCCGACCAAAGGGTGGGTAACTGAGTTCTTTTTCTCACTCTTCTGTCCTTTTTCACTTTTTATTTTAAAAATAATACTAACAATAAGTAATAAATTAATTTTATATACAAAATACAATGAGTAACTACTATATAAATTGACGGTGCTATGTACAACGCATTGACACTTTTTTTTCACTGTGTTTAAAAAGAAAGGAATGTATAATTAATTCTAGCTACTTCGCACGCAAGAAACGCCCTCTTTCTCTACAGTTAATTTTATTACACAATATTTAAAAAATCATTAAAACACGAACTACGAGTAAAAATAAGCATACACACGAGTTCGTGGTATTTAAAACTTCGAAACCGGAAATGAATATCTATCAACAATAAATCATAACAGAATACTCAAGCTGAAGAGAACCACTCGGCAAAGGGCGTGTAGGTACGTATATCTACTTAACTTTTCAGAAAGTTCATGAAAATAGGTCTCATATGTAAACTAAATACCTACTACGTATTTATTTCTCAATATGAAAATAGTTTTTTTTTTCAAAATATAGATATATCAATATAAACGGAGGTGAAGAGATTAGGTACCAAATAGTCTTCAGGTATTTTTCTTTATTTACACGATGTTTCCGTCCTGAATAAGGACCCTATTCATGTGTGTTGTCTTCTTAGAGGAGAATTCAAAAATATTCATTTACTGCATTATACAGGTACCTAAGTTTATAAGAAGACAGAGAAAAGTACCTAGGTACATTCTTTTGTACATAACGGGTAGAAATTCTCATTTTTAAACGGGAAAAATACTTGAAGAATAGTTTTCTAGTATAATGTTCCAGTAGTCCACCTCCATGTATATCGGACCAATCAGAATACTACTGCTTCAATATAAGAATATATTAAGGTCAAGTTGGTTGATAAATCACATTTGAAAGGTACTTCTTGTAGATGCTTAGAATGTTTTTTCGACAATATTTTGGAAGTGAACCCAAAAAAATTTGAAAAATGATGAGGTACTCACGTAGGAAAGTTCGATAAACTCGATGACTTCTATCTACTTGTATCTCAAGTCCTTTGCTAACCAAACAAGAATTTTCATATCGAAGATCAAAATTAAGCAAAAGGTTTGAAGAAGAAGGCACGTGAACTTTAGTGAATTTATGATTAATTTCTTACTTGTGGAGGTAAACTCGTTTGTAAGCTGAAGTATTTCAAGTACCGGCCTATTTTCTATTTCAACAAAAGTCACAACACGTCGACCAGCTTATACGAGTAGGATTGATGCTGGACAAAAAGAATTTACGTGAATGGAGGTCAGGCGCACAGCACTGTAGACGAAACAGATCTCATCTCGATGAAATATGGTACACAGCAAGATAGGGTCGATTGGACGAGATCTGGAGGAAATGGAAACAGCTGTGTAAATGAATTCCACCTATTAGTGGTGAGGTGAAATTCTCTATACAGCCTCCTGGAGGCTACTGAAAATGAATGAGAAGGATTCAGATCAGCTGTGTGAAGGATAAAGTTTACTTTTTGTCTGCTCCTCCCAGAGTACTGAAATTTAGAGTACTACGTCGGTTCATCCTAAAATAGTCTGGGGACAGTTGAGAGCAATTGACAGAAAGACAGCTGTGAGAAAAACCAAGCTAACTTCTCTCCTCTACATCCAGGGGCGCTGAAATTTGGTAGGTACTCAGCCACATCATAACAACTAGAAGTGATTGAGAAAGTCCTGATAAGCTGTGTGAACGAAAAAGATTTCTTCTTCACTGTTTGTTATAGATAACTGCAATTCAGTAGCACCTATCTGTTTATCCTAGAGAAACATGTAGATCATCGGAAGTGAGTGCAGATCAGCTGTGTGAGCCGTGAAGTTCTTTTCTTCGTTGAAGAGCAATGGGGCAACTGAAATTGACTGAGGAGGATTCAGATCAGCTGTGTGAAGGATAAAGCTTATTCCTTCCCTGTTCCTCCCAGAGTAGGTACTGAAATTTGGAGTACTACATCGGTTCATCCTAAAACTACCAGGAGAAAGGATGACAGCTGCGAGAGAAACCAGGCTAACTTCTCTCCTCCACATCCAGGAGCGCTGAAATTTGGTACTCAACCTCATCGTAACACCACTATAAGTGATCGGGAATGTCCTGATAAGCTGTGGAAACGAAAAAGATTTCTTCTTCCCTGTTTGTTATAGAGAACTGCAATTCAGTAGCACCTATCTATTCATCCTAGAGAAACTTGCAGATCATCGGACGTGAATACAGACCAGCTGTGTACAGCCGTGAAGCCAATTTCTTCTCTTCGTTGAAGAGCGATGGAGTAACTGGAAGTAACTGAAATGAAGTCCGATCAGCGATATAAATTACAGAGCTTACTTGTTTCCTGTACATTCTAAACTATTGTCAACAGCATCTTGAGGGCCACTGGAATTGACCGAGAGAAAGTAAGCTCCACAATACTGTTCTTTACAGGATGTTTACGCTTCAAGCAGAGCTAATTTACCCCAACAGATGGTGTAAAGTGTAGGTTAGTAAGGTTAGGTAAGTATGCTCAGGCTAGAATTAGTGGATAAATTGCCTTTGCCCTTGGAGTTGCCACCAGGCTTTCACATTTCACACCAAATTTGATTTCAAAGCTTGTTCTATGTTTAGGCATGTCTTTATTTCTCGCTTTCACACTGTTCTTCATCACTCTCATTGCATCTACTATTTGTTTGGTGAGTAGGAAATTCTCAATTGAGTTTTTCTTTTTACTTCCGAGTTCCAGACTCCATTGAATGGCGGACCTTGTCTTGGGTGAATATTTCTCACTGGACAGTAACACGAGCGTGAAACTCGACTCATGACAAAACATGAACCAATAATTTGGCTGATAGAGGTTTTTTTCATTTTCAATAATAATCATCAACGAAGTTTCTATCAGAGAACAGGAGGTAGCAGTTCATTTGGGTATAGGAATACAGATGTTGAGTCCCCCTCCAGATATATTTAATACGGGTGATAGATACTTGAATCTCTCCACAAACTTAGGATGTCCTCCACTAAGTACTTTCTCCAAAGAGATACCTCCTAATTTATCACTAACTAAGTAGCCATACTTCAGCCAGACATCTATTTGTATTTATATGGTCCCTTCATTTGGATTTGGTGCGATCATTCAGCCAAGTATAAGTTTTTCTGAATCGAAAGCTTATAATTTTATAATTAACTTGTATTCGTGCATTTTTTCATAAATAAGTAGTTTTAGGAAGTTAGTAGCTACTTATTCTCACTCGAAAGTATTAAATATCGATCGAAATTCGAATGTTGTCGAACAATAAAATTTATTTAGATGATGCAGTTGTTTCAGCTTAACTCAAACATGCTTCAACAACCGCACTTCGTTTTTTTTCTCCATTTTTTAAAGCTCATCTTCTCAGGAATGTTTTACCCCTCTCGTAGTTGTACCTTATTCGAAACGAAAAAAAACCACTTTCGATGGGGGTTTCTTTGTTGCTCTCTACAGTTAAAATAAAATAGTAGGACATCGGAGTCCGTCACTAGTGGGCACTTTCGATGACGTCAGTCTTTCTTCTCTGGGGAGCATCTTTGGATGGGTCATCCCAGGGTTGGCGCTTGCTGGAGGCGAAAACGAGGTAGATGAGGTTGCAGACGACGTAAACGCCTGCCGCCACCAGGAAAACTTCTCTCCACGCTGCTTGAGTAGGCTGCAAGAAATAAAAAAATGAAATAAATACTTAGTTATTTCGCTTCGGAAATTGAAATAATGGAAAGGCGGACTAACAATAACCTTTTTTCTTCCTACAGCTTATAGTACAGAAATAAACCAACTTACTCTTTTGTGGATGAGCTGGCCAGCCACAAGTGGGGCCACGAGACCGGCCATGTTAGCCGTGAAGTTCGTGAACGACATGAGGATCCCGGCAAACCTGGGCGAGATGTCCAGGTGGTTGACTTTGAATCCGGAGTAGATTCCTCCGTTCAGGCCAACGCCAATCGTCAGAATTGCGACCGTGCTGTAGGGCGAACATCCAGTGTAGGACGCCGCCACGAGAGCTACAGCAGGGCCCATGTGACCTGCAAGAAACAGTGCCGAACAAACTATGAAAAATCCATAATTCCATCTTCACTTTCAATTAGGTCAATACGATAATAAATTAAACTTATACAATTGTGACATAACATAAGGTAGTTGGTTTTCTTCCGAGTTAATCCGTTATAACCCAATTCACTGTCATCCAAGGAGTATTTGCTTGACACTTTGTAGAATAGAATGGTTCCTGATACATGTTTGATTAGGAAGATCAAATAGGTACCTTCGTCAAATAGATCTATTCATAATTTCGTAGGGTAAGATTGAAGTGAAAAACGCTGCAAATTATCACACGAAGGTTTATTATTTTTCTATATAGATCACTCGTCTGCAAAGAACACGTCTTTGCCATTGCTACCACCAACCAACATGAAGAAAAACATCGATCGCATTTCGGTCAGCTAAAATTTAAACGGAGATAAGGCCTCTTTTGCAATTCACATTCGTGTTTCTGATTTATCGTCAGTCCGACCCTCAAGTTCTCGTAGGGAGCGAACGGTTTGTCCTACAGGGCCCCGCGTCGTAAATTGGTAAATTCAATACTATCTTAAATTGATACAAAAACAATACCTTTATATGAAATGTTTCGAATTAGGGCGTTTTCAAAATTTCAACCCTTAGACCTACATCAACCAAAAGCTTCGGGGCACAACTAGACCCCAAATCGAGCGCACATACCAAATTTCATCAAAATCGGTCAATGCTGAGGAAAGTGCCGCGTACGTACCAAATTTTTATTAGATTTTTGGATTCTACGTGCCTTGAAACGTAAACCAACAAATTTTGATGGGAGGTTGAAAAAAAAAGTTTCTTGGTCGATTCCAAAGGTTCAATATTGAAAATAATAAACCAAAATCCAAATTAACTTCAAATTGATTTTTGGCATTTTTTGTTTTGGCGTAGGTAGGTAGTTTTAATCGCAGGCAAATAATTTATCAACCTTAGAATGTTTATTTCCTACTGTTAATAACTTCAAATTAATTACGGAGGGAAAAAGAAATTGAATATCCAATACATGTACCTACTTATAATGTCAATTACTCCTCTTTCGACACCATCATAAGAGATAATGCTTCTGCGTGGGTATCTCGTGATGAAGAACGTGCAATGGGCAACTGATTCATCGTTTTGAAGTGTTCAAAAAATCAAATCTCAAGAGCCTACTTGTTCAGGTAAAATCACCTGATCAAATAATAATAAATTATTCATAAGGACGTTCGAAAAGTGGTAATATGGGAAAGTAGGTACTCGCCATTTTATGGACGTTGAAAATGTTTTGAAGACGTTTCAGAGGACAATTCACTGTTAGTGGTACTATCTTTTTGGGTAAAAAGCACGGAGATATGAAGTGAGGTATGAAATACCACTCCTTCGTGCTAGAGCCTGCCTTCATAACATTTTCAATGTACCTTTCAATCGATTCATTATAAGATCGCAAGTATTCCATTATAAAATTGCATGTCACGACTAAATTCTAAGGTATATCAATAATTTCTCACCCAAAGACAAACAACGTAGCTGACAAAGAAGTTCACTGAAATATATTCAAGAGGTGAGTTGAGAAGACATAACGAGACAACCCTGTATTCCTCGATATTACCAGATTACTTTGCTTTTATTATTTCTGTTCATACGTAGGTACCTACTTTGTATGCAGTATTATTGATCTACATAGTATTTTTTTAAATAAATGTTTGTTGCAAAATTCACTGATAAATAGTCATTTTTCATACATTGTAGGAGAACCTACAACTCAGGTATAACAGAATTCAGTTATTAGATCTTCATAGAATCCTTCTTTTGAATGAAAATCACATTGGAATCCCCAATTTTTTTTAGGACGTCCCACAGTAAGACTTGGGCGTCCTTATGCGATCGATCTGGGGTGAAGTTGGACAACACTCAACAGAAAAAAAAATAACCACACAGTAATCCGTTTTAGACCATTCTGAATCCAAATCCGCGAAAAAAACCATAGGTGTATGTCTGTGTGTGTGTGTGTGTATGTGTGTGTGTGTGTGTGTGTAACAAAATCTTGTGTACTCTGCACAGGCCTTAGTTCTCAACCGATTTTCCTGGTTCTTTTTTTGTTCGTCGCGGAAAACTATCTAGTTGTGCACTACGTCGCCGGAATTTCGAATTTTGCCTTTTAAGGGGTGGAAAGGGGGGGTTAATGCTCGAAAAACGTGCGTTTTTGTGCATAATCTTGTGTACTCTGCACAGGCCTTAGTTCTCAAACGATTTTCGTGGTTCTTTTTTCGTTTGACGCGGAATACTATCTAGTTGTGCACTACGGCGCCGGAATTTTGGATTTTGCTTTTTAAGAGGGGGAAAGGGGGGGTTAATGCTTAAAAAACGTGCGTTTGCGTGCATAATCTTGTAAACTCTACCCAGGCCTCAATTTCCAACCGATTTGCGTGTTTCTTTTTTTGTTTGACTCAAATAACTTCCGAGTTGTACATGATTTTACCAGAGTACCAAAATTTGCAAGGGGAGGGGGTGAGTGGGGGGATAATATTCACAAAATATCCGATTTTTCAATATTTCGGTTCCTTTACTACTTACTAATTGTACCCAAGCTTTGAAATTGAGGGAAAATTCTCATTATACCTCCGGATTTTCATGAATCATTCTCTGTACCACCATGGAACTAATAGTGGTGCCACCATGGTGCCAGGACATGGTGCCGATGCCATAAACCGCTTATTTCGTGTTTTTTTTTTGTGTGTTTCACCCTGAATACGGATGTGAACTTCGACGGACTGCCTAACAAAACTAACAGATGAAAGTTCAATGTTACGACGTATTTCCGCTTTGGTGCCAGACTGGCACCATTGTTGGCGTTGGGTGGTGGGGGGGGGGGGGGGGTGAACTCTAATTCGCATGTTGGGTATCGTAGATCACGGATTTTAAAATTCTCTTCAGATTCGAGGCTCCCATGCCGCTAGAAATGTTAAGGTGGATAATGATGGGGGGGGGGTCAGTATTTCTTGCCTAAAGTAATAAATAAATTACATCGAGTGAAACAGTTTTATCACTTAACAACTGGTTTAACTGATCTAATGCTTATCCAATGGGACGTCCCCTGGAATGCATGCATTACTAAACAATATGTTTCTAAATTGGTTACTTAACCCTAAAATCGACGAGGAAAATGATATTTCATTGAGTTAATCTAAATATTTTTTTCCTAGTGCTAAATTTATTTAGAATGATCGGGAAAATCACTGAAAAAATCACTACTGGTATTATCATTATCTATGGTAATTTATATGGATGAGCCTAAAAAGGCTCTTTACCGGGGAAAGGGTGAAGTGATTTTGGGTGTAATTTATTACATAACTAGCTCTTGGTACGAGTATGACAATTCAAAGGTTCGAGATTGCGTAATGTCCTGGACAGAAAAACGTTGCAAATAATTACACAATGGTTTACTATTTTACTGAATAGCTCACCCATCTGCGTATAACGCGGCTTAAACCAGCAAACTAAGGAAGCGTGAACTGATCATAACTCGAAACTTCATTCAAAGAAACGAACAACGACCGCATTTGATTAGCTGAGATTTGAACGGATATTTCGGTCTATTCTGTCAGTGGACATTTATTTGCGATTTACACTCGTGTTTCTGATTTATTATAAGTACTTCCAACTCTCGAGTCCTTGTCGGGAGCGAATGGTTGGTCCTTCTGATCCCTGGGTGGTCTCATTCGATTCTATTTTAAATTTTATTTGAAAAAACTGTTATATCTGGAGTTTTTAGAGCAGGACATTTTGAAAACTACAAAACCGATTTTTCGCCCTTGTCAATTGACTGCCACTAACCAAAAGCTTCGCGGTGCAACTAAATCCCAAAAGGAGCCCTTATACCAAATTTCATCAAAATTGGTCCATGATAACAAGAAAGTGCCACGTACAGCGTACGGACGCAAATTTTTTTCATTCGATCTTCAAATTTGGAGGGTGTTAACTTTTTTGCTCGTTTTTAAAGGTTCATTAATAAAAATAATAAACCAAAATCGGGTTTGAAAAAAAAAGTATAAAAATCTAAAAGCTTCATTGAAAATTTGCGTATTTTACTGCATACTTGTAGTGCGTAAATATTGCACTACATACTCGATAAAACATCAATTCCAGTTTGAAAATTCACAAGAGGGAATACAAAATTGTCATCATCAAAGAAACGTCAGACATGAGATTGAACCTGCATCTTTGCGCTCAAATAGGACAACAAATTTCAATTTAACTTACTCCTTAAAATCTGCTTCTGTTACTCACCTCTTTTTAGAACGACGAGTGATTGGAATGGTGGGCGTCGAGAGCACATAACAGTACTCAATCGAGCCCGGAACAAAATATGACCTTTTTGTCACCAGCCGTTCTTTATACTTTTTCCCTGCGTCTCGCCAACTCTTCTCTTCAATACGGTCCGTCGAAATTTCCTTTTCGTTCCAGAACAATATGGTGTTCGACTCTTTTCTTTATTATATATAGAAAAAAAGTTTGTTCCATGATCGTTATGTCGGACCATTCCATCACTCTTGGGCGCTTTTTGTCAGCTTTTTTTTTTCTTTAGGCCTGAAAACACATCATTATCAGGTGGAAGTGTTCACTCATAAAACACGAACCTATGCCTTGAGCAATTTTCCGCGTCGTCGTGTGAGACAGTCGCTTAGAGGTGATTAAGGCATCGGCCAGACAACTCGAAGATACTGAAAACGCCCACATTGCCAAGTATGGAAGAGCTGAGAGGACTCCATTCTGGAATAAACACAGGGTTATTGAACAACATTATTTAACAACCATGAAGAAGAAAATCTTGACTTGATACAAGTGGTGCGTTTTCAAATGTTCACACTAGGAGTAGAAAACGCTTATAAGTTTGATGCCCAAAACCCCTTCCTGTTCACGCCCACACTTTCACTATCATGAACACCAAATTATCACAGATAAATAACAAGTTATACAGGGTGTACCACTTATGTTCCTGCCATAGACTAGGGATCGTTTGTGCCTATTTGAAAACCTGGTTTTAATTAGAAAAAGCCTCGTTCATTGCTGGTTCAGTGCCAAAGCTACATAGCGACTGTATACCTGCAAAACAGTGTATGCAGATTTCCAGAAATTTTACAGGAGGATAGTTTAGATTTGTCTTAGAGTTACGTCTGTTGATCACTTCAGCACCAAAATATACGGATTGTGACACCTATGTTCTTGCCATAGCCTAGGGATTGATTCTACAACTAATTTGTGACTTTTTTGTCTCTTGACTTTTTTTTAACCCCCTTAAAATCCGACTTTTTCACTTTTAAGATTTTTTTTTCGTGTTTTCGACCTTGTATCATTAACATGTTATTGACTCCTTCAATTCACTAGATAAACTCAAATTTGACGATACTGTTGGAAAGAGCGTTAAATTTCCTATCCTCATGATGGAGAACCAAAGTTTTTTTAAATAGGCAAAACGGATGAAAAATGAACTTGAAATGGAGAATTTTTTCAACCGCTCATAAGTCCCTGCTTTCCAGCGTGTAAATGCTTGCCTGTAAGCCTGAAAGTTGACCCAAAAGCTCAGCTTTTCAACGGTCAGAATTGTTTCCAATTTCTCATTCAAGCGCGGTTTTCTCTACTAGTAAAAATATTGAAAACATTTCTGACCGTACCGTTGGAAAGCTGAGCTTTTGGGTCAACTTTCAGACTTACAGGCAAGCATTTACACGCAGGGAAGCAGGGACTTATGAGCGGTTGAAAAAAGTTGAGATTTTCAAGATTTGACAATTTCTCCATCAGGGAGATTGGAAATTTAACGCTCTTTCCAATGGCATCGTCAAATTTGAGTTTATCTAGTAAATTCAAGGAGTTATCAACATTTAAATGATACAAGGTCGAAAACACGAAAAAATCCTAAAAGTGGAAAAAGTTGGATTTCAAGGGGGTTAAAAAAAAGTCAAGAGACAAAAAAAGTCACAAATTAGTTGTAGAATCAATCCCTAGGCTATGGCAAGAACGTAGGTGTCACACTCTGAATATTTTGGTGCTGAAATGACCAACAGACGTCACTCTAAGACAAATCTAAACTATTACCAACAGGTATCGATAGTATACCTACATAACCGTAATGTCCATTTTTTTCAAAAATTCCCTAATGCGTTAGTAGAGTGAGTTTGACGGTTTTTATAGCCTCCTGTAAAATTTCAGGAAATCGACATACACGGTTTTGCAGGTAAACTGTCGCAATGTAGCTTTGGCACAGAACCAGCAATGAACGAGGCATTTTCTAATTAAAACCAGGGTCGGTGCAAACGATTATCGCCAAAACCCGGTAAAACATCTAACAAACTACGAATTTCGAAGAATAAGCACAATAAATACTAAAGA
This sequence comes from Apolygus lucorum, assembly GCA_009739505.2. Classification (NCBI taxonomy): domain Eukaryota; kingdom Metazoa; phylum Arthropoda; class Insecta; order Hemiptera; family Miridae; genus Apolygus; species Apolygus lucorum. The sequence goes on along the minus strand of CM019182.2, from coordinate 27,336,267 downwards.
ATCTCATATTGTCAGCAAGATGTGTAATCAAAGTCACGCTAGTATCAAGTAATTTCAAGAAAGAACGCGTGATTCTGGTATTTGATTCGCAAGGAGATAATGGAAAACAAACAAAAAATTACTGTAAAAACGAACTACTGCACTTAGTGTTAACTAAAAATAATAAATAAAAATAATAATAAATAAAAGTTAAATAAAAATAATAAATAATAATTCGGCTACAAAAATATTCACAAAAAATGGAGAAATCAGGAAAATGACTAGGTCATGCCAGGGTTGGGTAATTTGAGGTTTCTATGGAGGAATCAAAATTATTTCAAGCAACTTTCGAAGAAATCAAAATTTTAATAATTTTTCGTCTCCTATTATCCTTCTATTGTATTGTTTCTTTCAAATATCACTCTGAAAATTGAGTTATGAAGTCGGTAGGAACTTTTTCATGGCTTGTTAACAGAAATGCACGTGAATATCTACTAAAGAGTCTTTATGGGAGAATGATTGTGAAGTTTTATTCGACCGATTACCTAATAAAGGGAGCTACACCGAGTTTACTTTTCTCAAAGCAACCTAAAAGGTGAAAAGATTTCAAATTTATTTTTAAACAACTTTTTATGGGTTTGACCGACATCTAATCAACATTATCCACCTAGCTGACAAATGACCGCAAGTATAATTGTGCTGACATATTATGTAATTGCATGTAGAGCCAACCAAGAGAACTTTTTTCTATTCCAATTTTGAGGCCGATTTTCATGATACGTATGAGGATGAACTGGTGGATTTTCAACCGTTTAGAACAATAATCAGGAAGAGAAAAAGATCGAAATCGGTGAAATACTGTCGTTTTTAACACATCTTAAACATTTCTTCCAAATGGTTTGGAATTTTTATGAAAATCACAAGGTTTTCATGGGCGAGGAGAGTTTAGTGATGCCTCTCACCAGTTGTTAGTCCACATACAAATGGCCAGAAGTGTACAAAAACTTTCATTCTTAGAAATAAAGTGTTTTTGAGGATTAATGTTCCAATGTTATAAATGGAAATAACATAAGTATAGTTATTTGCCCATTGAGCAATGTACATTATACTATTATATTCTTTAATGCCTACCTTAATAATTCCCGCCTAGTGTTTCAAAGATAGCAATTTAATCGTACGTCAGATTAGTTACAACGTCAACTGTTTGGTTAGTACATTGATAATTTAGGTTTACTTTATTTCAACTAGGTACACTTCTAAAAAATCTATTAGGGAAGATGGAAAAAAAGCGATAACTGCCGGGGTCATCCGCGGACTGTTTATTGTCAACAACGCGGGATGGTAATTGCGCAAGAGTTGCAACACATCGCGCAACCTCCCATTAAGGGACAAGTGTGCCATTGAAATTTAAATCAAAGTTTCCCCACGCCACCGTCCAATTAGAACTTCAGCGGTGACCACTCAATAATGTCTACAAACGACCAAAATTTCCATTCGTTTTACCAAGAAATAAGTGAGATTTATTCGCATGATAAAATGACGAGTGATTCGTGCATTATCAGAATATAAGTACCTAGCTGGCGGGAGATGAATCACCTTTTCCTATGTAGGTCAGTGCTAATGAGTGTCGAACGACTGCCACCTTCACCTCAAAAGAGGAAGGAAGTTGGAGCGTAGCCCGAAGGATACGTTGAATTTCGTCGCTTCCAACGAATGCACTTTCCTCGTATCCCCGTGCGAATAATATTATTCCATAAGCTAGTCTATTAATTTATTCTTGTTTTATACTGTTGAAAGTTGAACTACTAATTTTAGCCCAAATTTGACATTCTAACATACTACCTACACACAACGAGGCAGACAACCTGCTGACCTCTGATTTTCCTCAAATTTCCGGGAGATGGGGAATATCGAATTATACCTACTAAGCCGATTGGCACAAATAGGTTTCCTCTGATGAATATGGCTACATATAATTTTAACGTTTTTGAAAGAAGGTTTGTAGGTAACATTGGTATTGTAAAATGTTAATAGTTGGTTTTTACTATATTGAGAAGGATGGTATTTGACCATTGTTCGTGGTTGAAGACCTGGAAGAGACCCTCCATCCTCAACAAATACTAATCTTTCAGGTAAGTATCCTCTATAGATACTACCAGCAAGGCACCTCACCCTCCATACTACAAAATCATAATTCCAAATTATAATGTATTAGCATGGAACATGCTTTGGCCTTGGACTAACTATTTGAAAAACGTTACATATGTTTGCGATACAACTGGAATACATAAGTGTGGAAATCGGAATTTGCAGAGTGCGTCTCTAAGACTGCAAAATTCGAATGACGAAATGTACTCATCCCTGATCAGCAGGGTGAGGTAAATTCGCTCCTGGCGAACCCACGATACTTAAATTTCATAGGTAGCCTATCTGAAATTGCGGAGTTCGAATGACAAACCCTCCTCTATGATCATCAGGATGAGCTAAATTCGCTTCTGGTGGAATGAGGTCTACAGCATGTTCCATGTTTTCCACTTGTAGCCGTCAGGCCTTAAACGGACCCAACCCAAGCCACGGAGAGCCGAGTTTACTCACTTCTTTGATGTTGAACCTCAGGACTTGCTTCATGAACGTCGGAAGCTCCGTCATCAATGTTTCGTAGCCGTAGTTTTGACCGCAATGAGCCGCCATGATTGCCCAGAACGGGGCGGATTTGAGGATGGATAACCATGGCACTGGGGGAGACTGAAAATTGATAAAATTTATTAATATAAAATTATTAAAATAAAATTGGTGTGATTTGAAGATCGCAAACTTGGAGAACAAGGCGTTTTAGTGTACCTAACTAAATAATGATTACATGTAACAAACCAAATAATATCAAAGTTTCAAAGTGTAATTGTACGTTCAATACTTGGGAACCAATCAAAATCCACAGTGATCAAATTTATTAATTGTGGTAATGTAAAGTGTAGCGAATTAGTATTTGACATCAGTAACTGATGTCAGATTGTGACAGCTACTCCTTTTGATGGATGGTAAAGAAAAATGCTGAAAGTCTTTTAGTGCAAAATTAATTTTTAAATCTTTTACGTAAAGGTTCAGGATGAATCTATACCAACTGTTGGTATAGATTCATCCTGAACCTTTACGTAAAAGATTTAAAAATTAATTTTGCACTAAAAGACTTTCAGCATTTTTCTTTACCATCCATCAAAAGGAGTAGCTGTCACAATTTGTAGGTATTCTCAACTGTCTATTCTAAAAAAATTCTAACGGTCCGTATTCCGTCTAAGTATTCCGTTGAAGTTTAACGGGTCAATACAATGAATATACAATAAAATAGAATTCCTGAAAATGAAACATGTGCCGCCTGCGAAATCGTAATAGAGCTACAAGTAAACAAATGGGCCTTAGGAAAATTGCATTTCAGAGTGTATGGAACAATTTGAGATCTCCCAAGATGTAAAAGCTGGAGAACATACAAGGAGAAGCTAGTTAGGTACCTACGCTAATCAAAATCAGTAAACTATTCAAAAGGTTATGTTACCATTATATTGCGTACTACTTGTATGTATATAATAACCAAAAAATCATAAAAGGCATTGAGCTGAATGGAAAAACTGGAAACTGGAAAGGACCGTCATAGTTAACAATGTACCACTCTACCAAACAACGGGTTGATAACGGAAGAACACAAACAAATAATAAATGCAGAAATAACTGCTGAGTAGAGGGATTGCGCTCGAGACAAAACTGAACGCTCAGGACGAACGCTAAACAAACTTGCGTGAGGTCAATCAAGATCGGGGTCCCTCTAAAGCATTAGAGCAGCACAGCTCTCAGTCAAATCCAGGACCTTCTGTAAGATATTTGTATTTAGTTGGTACAACTGGAGAAAAAGGGCGCTAAGGCGCGAAGACTGGACGACATTTTGTATTTTAATGAATCTTGTAATGTGGAGTTGGTTCTCAAGTAAAAGTTTAATCTCGTTGCAATAATTGTTTTTATTGACATTCTCCTGATCTTACGCCTTCAGGGTTGGAAGGTGACAGAAGAAAACGATTGCGCTGGATCCTCCCGCTTCTCTCTGCCCTAACTATAACACCGCAACCATTCATCTTCATGTTACAGACCATACCAGTTCAAATTCAAGAAGTACGAATGTTGCTGTCATTGTTGGTGATGTCTTTGATCCAAGCTGTTTTACTCTTGACTGTGTCTTAGCTCCTGACCTTAGAGCTGCTTCACTAGCTATCGTTGGCCTCAATGTTATTTCTTGGAACGCTGGGACTATAGTGCAGAGCTTACGATGCGTTAGATGTTCTGATGAGAACATCCATGCCCACGCTGCCAAGTCCATTATTAAGAATAAATCCAAGAAAGAACATCGGACCAACAAGCAGCAGCAGCGGTAGGAAAGAGGTGGGCTGGCCTAGTAGATCCACTCAACCGCATTCCCCAGACACTCAGCAGGAGTGACTCTGTGGCCAATTTCAGAGCACTCACAGGTCCTTACCTAATTACCCGGGCGCTCATCTACACAGCATTGTTGTCAGGACCACCCCCAACTGGGACCTGTTTCTCTCTTCCACACCGATAAACGCTGACCACCTTACGACCTGTCCTCTCTTGGAGGACGTGAGAAGATCCTTTAATTCTAACGACACCACATGGTCAAAAACAGTAAGACTTTATTGGACTGCAAGGGGCTTTAGTGCAAGTTCAAGTAAGGTAGCATTGTAATCCAAGAGCTCTTCAGCCCAACTCTTTGTGTTGAAATTTGTGATATTGATGGTCTGGTCACTCAAGTAAGTGCATTCACGGACGTTTCATAGGCAGAAAACGTAGGTTTTTCATTTATGAGGAAATTGGGAACCACATGCAAGAATAGGTGGATATCATCAAAGAAGTTTCTTCAAGTACTCATAGGTACCCAAAAATTAATTTCATTGACCAGAAAGGTGCGGAAGTATAGATGAACTTATTTAGGTCATACCGAGACACCTGCGTTTCCCCAGAGAGTGGCGTTGATGTACTTCTTCTCATCCTCTTTGATCGTCGGATGGGAGTCGGGATCTTCATAGACGAACCACATGAAGAAGACGGACCAAATGGCGCTGGCGATACCAAAGAAGTAGAAGATACTCGGCCAACCGCCAAAGAAGTCGGAATCTGAGAGAATACCGCTCAGAGGCATCGAGATTACTGTTCCGAATTGAGCACCTGTAACCGTCATTTTATTGCTATTAAGTTGCTTGTCAGAAATAGGTTGATTGTTATAATGGTTCAAATAGTAACAGATCAACAGTTTACCTGCATAGACAATTGCTCCCATCCGACTTCTCTCGTTAGGGGGAATCCATTTAGCCAACATGGCGTGAGTGCATGGTACTATAGGTCCCTGAAATGAGAAAACTATTTTAAAATTAAATTATATTAATTGAACCTTAACGTACCTACCGGTGGGATTACATTACATCCTACCCTTTCCACGTTTGTTACAGAAGTAATGGACAACTTCCACTAACTACTATACAGAAATTCATGAGGCGTGTAGGTGTCTGAATAGGTAGGCACATAAATAGGTAGAACTAAAGATGGCGTTATCAAATGTACCGGAAATTTCATTAAAAGTTATATTTGGCATCGAAACAAAATTCAACATGTTCAACATCCTCTCTACAACCCTGTTGATTCAGTTTGTTTGGCTTTGACACACATACCGTACGCGCCAACTGACAACGTGAAATTTTGGCCTTATTCTAGGGAGAGTACTCTATAAATAGTCAGGGCGGCCTTTATATTTCGCTGTTCCGATCAGTCCATTAAGGTCAAGAGTGACCTAAACTCAGGGTCCACGCGAAAACCTGGTGAACGCCAGAAATACAATTTTGGACCAACGACGGAGAGGCGATCCAAATTAACGAAACACCTGTCTCTGTACAGAGGCAAATGTGCTCATCAGTCTCCGACGACCGGACGCAACTAGTGGACAAACGTCAGAATGAAAAGCCATTTTTAAATTGAAATATCATGTAATTTCTCCCTTGATGGGAAAAACAACAGATCATGGATATATCTACGAGGTATAATATAGTCGTAGGTATTAATTTCTCCGTTAAGGGAGAAATTAGGTGAAGGATAAGTTTAAGAGCTAGGGCATTTTGAAAATCTCAATGGTTATGAATTGTTTATATCAGATTGCTATAAAACTCAAAAATGTTGTTTAGAAACCGTTAAAGGTATGAGATTTTGCTAATCGATCTTTGTATATACTATGATCGAGTGACCAGACAGAACAATTTTTAGCATGGAACATGCTTTAGCCATCACCTAACTGGGCAAAAACGTTGAAACTGTGGAACGAAAGTAGCGCGGAATTTTGTATGATTTTCACTTACAACCGACCCGTTTCTAGGGAAATATATAGTCGTTAGTTATCACCCCACGAAAATTGTTCGCCACTCGTTGAAAAGCCCTCAATTTATGCGTAAATTATATACTGCCAAAACAGCTGTTAGATGCAAACAACATTTGCGGTAAAAACCAACATCGATTTTGTGGATTATATTGATGTTGTTGGTTGGCTTGAATTTTACGAATGTAATCAAAGGATCTTGAAACCTAGGCGAGGCTTTTAGTTGCAATGTGTTCTTCGACGTTTTAGATGTTTCCGATTTCTTAATAATAAAAATATAACCTTTGGGACATCAATAGGTGAATGAAATGACGAGCGATTTGAAAAGCAGGCCCATCAAGAGCAAAATTAAAACAACAGAGAACGAATTCCTTGTAAAAGAAAACAGCAAATAAACAAAACACGGCTAAAGCATGTTCCATATTTTTTGAATTTTAGTCGAAGGCTCTAACCATCCGGGGGGGGGGGGGGGGCTTGCACACTGGCGAGGCCCGGAGGGCCGAGTTTTATTGGTCTCTAGGTACACTTTTCGGCGTGAAAAAACTTTGTACATTCATTTCTGGAGAGACATGTTGATATTAAAATATTTGTATAATCTTCAATGTAAGCAAATTTTTTCTCAGATGCGTGTTTTGTTGAAACTCAGTCGAAACTTTTCAAGTAATGAATTGCATCCAACAAACATTTTGAAATGGAGTACTCAGTTAAGTATCTATTGACATTATACACTGGATTTACCAGTATAATGGACTCGTACAACTCGAAAATCTTCACTCAGCTCAGCGAAAATTTGCTATCCTTCAACCATACAATGAAAATCATTTAGTTTTTCTTTGCCACTACCTGTAATTTCAGTTAAACTCAGGTGCCTACTCTTATAATAACTAAGAGGAAGCAATACAGTACCATAAATACCAACTCGTTCCTTCGTAAATGGAGCCCTCGGGCCTAAAGACATCATAACCCTGAGAAGACACGCGGATAGAATTTTTGGTTTGGATAAGCGTTATAAATCGGAACCTTTGAGGTTCGCAGACTGTACGTCACGTGTTTACCTTTCCCCTCGAAAAGTGAGGTGCAGCGGACCTCAAGCGAATTCCAGGGGTGATTAAAAGGCAGTAAACGAGCCACGCAAAGACATTCGTTTTTAGAGTTCCGACATAAACAGGATAACAAGGCAACGAACTGTCTAAACATTGAGTCATCCGCTTCCGACAATCGTTTGACAAATCGGTCTCTACATGGACAACCGAGGCAGTCAAAGGCCAGGCTTTCCAATAAAGGGTTCAAAAAGTTCACAGCAGTTTTGCCGTTAATGTTTTACTGCACTGGCTTCTGCGGATAAGTGATTGAACAAGAAGATTTGAGAAACCATAAATTTGTATCCATCATAAAGTTGTAAAATAATATTGAAAATTTGTTTTCACTAAAGTTAATACAGTCATTAATTACTATCTCACCCTTCTTTCTTCTGTCGTACAGAAAGGACTTGGGAATAAATTACTCAGAACGATAACGATGAATTTCAAGTTGGGAAATTGATTAAAATGACCCGCAAATAATAATTTGAAATGAAAGTAGTAATCTTCGAATAATTGGAACTTTTTTTCAATTTTTCGTACTCGTTCGACCTTTAAATGTCCAAAACCGAGAGAGAATTCTTGTGAAATGGGTACATAACGAAACAATTCTGAAGGAACATTGATTTGACTCAAATGATAAAAAAGCAGAACAACATATCTCAATTTGAGAGTGGTTCGACTTGATAACAGCAATAGGAACCGCTATTTACGGTTAGAATTTGATAAGGCACCAGCCAAGATCCAAGTAGTGCCTAGCTAACGTGTTCACAATAAAAATGAATATGATAATATGGATATCCAGGGCTCCAGAGAGTTCAATTTTTGAGATACCTAGCAATGAGTTTATTCTGTTTCTGGAGGTCGTTCCGGAGCATTTGATTAGGGCGCTTATGGAAAAACTGTGTTTTATAGATGTGGCCCTGTCATTCTAGATGTACTTAACATATCAAGTAACGATAATGATCAAAACCGGAGCTAGACGTTATCTGCTCACAGGATAGTTGCCAGAACGACTGTGTCTCACCTCTCCAAGACCCTGGATCAGCCGTACGAGGATGAGACTGATTTTCCCGTACTCGGCGGCAATGGGGACGAGCAGCCCGAAGATGGAGTTGATGAGCATCCCTCCACCTAGGAACCACTTGGAACCGTACTTTTTCGCCAGGATGCCGCAGGGGATTTGCGTGATGCAGTAGCCGTAGAAAAACGCACTAAGGATGTACGACTGCTCACCCGTCGACCAGTTGAACTTCCCTTCTTTCCCGTGCTGTGAGACAAGGAAAACATTATTGATTAATTATATTCAGCCTGGAGGAAATACACCTTGCGAAATATGCAGCAAATGAACCAACTGTGCTGTATGAGACAAAACTGTGACCAACATTGTAGTGTCATTCATCCTTCAAAACGCTTAAAGTATAAAACCTACCCCAGCGACTTGGTAATATTGATCAATAATAACTTTGTTTTGATGTTTTCTTTTATACCTAATTTTATACCACTTTAATAGGACCGTAAAAGCCATTGTTACTCATCGAGACTCCATATTCGGTTCAATATAAATACCCGGAGAACGTTATTGTGTTCCTTGGAATTGTGGAACTGAGGAATCAGATAGAATAAACGTCTGCCAAGTGGGTGTGGCACATAGCTTCCTCGTACTCATAACCCGATTATACAGATGATCCGGCGCATAGTAGTTAATCTCAAAACACCAATCTCTAAGTATCTTTCACTACCCTCATAGAGGACCATCTAAACGCTAATCTGAACAATCCTGAGAATCGGATGGAAAATGTAGAAGTTATGGATGTTTCAAGGAATTGACGATTGCGCATACGCAGCAACTACTATTTATCTGGGGGTGATGATTTTCATAGGGGATTGTCTACACGCCAATCCGAACAATCCTGGAAAACTTCATTAAATTCGGATGAAAATTGTAAGTGTTATGGCTGTTACGAGGACTTTACGTTTGCACAGAAGTTACTGTCAATTTTAAAGCATTGATTTTCATAGGGGACCATCTACAACTTAATCCGCATTATTCTTGAAAATTTCATCGAAATCGGATGAGAATTGTAGAACTTATGGCTGTGGCAAGGATTTCACGTTTGCGCACGCGCAGCGGTTACTATCAGTCCGGGGGTAATGATTTTCATTAGGGACGATCTACACGCCAACCCGCACAATCCCTGAAAAGTTCAACGAAATCAGGTGAGAATTGTAGGCTGTGGCAAGGATTTCATGACATACATACACACACACACAGACAGACAGTCATGGAAACAAAATCGTTCAGGAAGGTCTAAAACTTAAATCGCGAGTGGAAATTTCGATTCTGAAGAACTTTTTTTACAACCTTTAATAGTGAAAACAAAGCTTCCGCTACTTTGGTAGACTCGGAAGCAAAATCTGAAGGCCAACCTTAATCATCTAGTCTGGAAGCGAATCTACAACGTTTTTTGGGATATTGGCTAGTATCTATAAACATCGTAAAAGGACCAATAATTCCGATGGTCCATCACATCAAGGTTTGCATGATGGCGACATCACATACCTAAAGTCAACATTATTGTGATACATGATCTCATTTTGTAAAGTTTCTATTGGTTATGCTGATTGGATATCGGGAATATTTTCACGACAGTGCCGAATCTACCAGGCACCAGGGATGACTACGTCTACTCTCTATGGTGTGAACATGTAAATGCCATTCAGCGATTCAAATCTCTAATATTTCTTTCACAATAATTACCAAAATGTCTAGTATTAGCTACAAAATACGAAATTTCGATATGGTATTGTGTCAACACTACTCTCGTTAACATCCTGATAACTGCTTTCCTCGCTGTTGTAACGTCATTTTCAACAATGATCCCCTGGTAAGAGTTTACTGTCTCAAACTGTATAGCAATAATATAATATCGATAGAGAGCTTCTGTTTCAGATAAAAGTTCAAGGCTGCAATACCCGAGTTTATGGCCCTCCGCGCGTAACTTCCACATTTGTCATCCTTGTCAAATGGAATTTCGAGATATTGTGCGGATTGTGGTGGTACCCTTTCTAGTCTAGTTCCTAACCTTAATTTTGTTGATCCTTGATAAACCGTTATCAAGGCATAAAATGAAATTGAAACGACGGAGCTATGTGCTACACACTCGGCAGGCCTTTTTGATCCCGGTCATTTGAGCCTTTCCACGAGTACAGCTCGTGATAGCAAACATTTCCAAGTCTCAACTACGTCGTTGTTTCCACTTCGGTGATCTCTTTGAATCAGAGTTTCTTACATCTTCAAGGATGGGCATCCGGCGTTTAGAGAGAAAAAAAAAACGTGCAGAATCACCTCAGTCACTCCCCGCCAAGTTTTCCGTACAATGAGAGCTCTGGCAAAAATGATTGGGAGGGACCACCCAGCTAAACGTCCAGCTCCCACCTCCTTTCGATGACTCGGCCGTTTCTCGGATTCTGTCTCAAAAACGCCATCTACACGTCTGTACTTAATGCGGCTATTATTAAAGTAACATTTCTGGCATTTTCAGAACTTGATAAGAAATAGAACAATCACATTCAAGTACACAAGACAGGCGGAAGCACGAATTGTTCTAACTTGAAATTTTTCATTATGAATCATTCTTGAAAAAACCATCTCATGATAAATAGAATAATCAATGAAATGTTCAAATTTCCCGTTAGAACTCAGCAAGTATCAGTACAAAATTTAGGATATTCAGAATAACAATGAATTATATTGTTTAAACTTCAAAGTATGAGAATTTAAGAAGCAAATATATGCAAGCAACCCAACATGATGATGCTTTTTCTAAGATCAAGGCTACAACAGCTATACAGAATTTATGATGTTTTTGGTGAACTGATAACTTTTAGGTTAATTATTATTAAGCCAGAAGGAACCAACAAAGAATCATCTCTTAATGAATAATAACTTTAAAATTCCATGTTAAGATGTGAACTTTAGTTTTTGAGACCATTGCAAGAAATTGCCAGAAACGGAACTCCCACTTGCTTCTATAAAACTATAATATTTATTGGTACTGCATGAGATTCCAAGTTATGTTTGTCTTCTGTGAGCATCAGAAACATGAGTCAACAACTGAAAATCAAATCAACCTACATGATTAATGACGCTTCACCACTATTCAAAGATACCATTGAGCTAAAACACTGTAAGTAGGTCTCTACGAATCAAGAAACCATTGTTCATGGCACCTATTTAGTTTGGTGTGTACTGATTTGCTATTTAGTTCATAATCAGTTGTCTGCAGTAGTGGCTATTTGTTCACCAGGCAGAAATCTTGTTCCTCTTGCTGTTGGATTGATAATGACAACCAGAGGGTTGTTGAAAGCTCTCCGCAAATAAACAGTGATTGGATACCACATATGGCTCTTATTGTCAAATAAACCCCTTTTACCAGAATAGAAGAAGTCCAAAACCACAACATAATTTTGTAGGTATCATAATACGGGTACATGTACATGCTGTCGTGATTGCGCTAAAATTTCGTGTATATCTGCAAGTTTGAGTTATCTACACAGAAGTTGAAGGTCGGAATAGGAAGGTGGTGACCATCAATCCCTGACCTCTGCTAAACCCGTTCCGAAAGTCTGAGTTCATTCTGGACGTCTGTGAGGAGTCTTTGCTACTCCGTGGATACTCTTCACCTGTAAGTGTAGTATCCATGGTGAATGCTCGTCTGAGTCGAATGGCTAGCGGTCATCCTAGAAGGCGGGTGAAGGTCGGAGAGGTCCAACGTAAAGATGACCCAAATCTGCTCGGAAGATTTGCACAACCTTCGAATTCCAGATATTTTCCGATAAGTTCTACCAACCTACTCCACTTAGGAAGGGCTTCTCGTATGAAGACTGGTGTAGAACCGTATCAAAGTATTCCCAAAATGGTCCAGTCAATGAAGACCTCAGATAGTAGTGTACAAAAGTCAATTTGTGGGTGGTCAACTCTGTCGAATAGTTAATTATGTACGTAAGTTCGTAAATAACCTCCTTCAAAGGTGTTTTATAACATGAACCAAATTGGGGATCAGCAAACGTAGTGTAAGAGCAGAGGACTTGTAAATGCTATTAGTCTCCTCAAAGTTCTTGGCGTCGAAAATTAGGCTCCCTATTCTCATTCTTGTGTTTATTCAACAAAGAAGCCGCTCACCTACCGCGGTAAACATAACAATGTTTATCTCCTTTATCTTATCTAACGTTTTTTGAAAGGATAAGCGAAAGTGGCTCAGTTTTAGACCACAGAGTGCCGCGGGTGGTTTCCTTTGCGATCATACATTTCGCCAGCATGGCTCACTATTACTACTGCGAGGCTTGAAATACTCCTAGAGGTGATCCGGATAGTACCGGCTGAAATGCACTCGAGCCACGTTGTTTTTTAAACCCTTCTATTAAACGCCGTCCACCTGTGTTTTCCACGGTATTTTTGTACCTAGGATCGTAAATCTTATTTTTTTTCTTTGGCATGGAAGCTTGCAAAACCCAAATCGCAAGGAAGAAAAAAACCTTGCCTTGATGGTTACCGTACATCACCGGGATCCCTCCAAATTTGATGGACTAACAGAAATAGTGTGGTGTGGTTGTAGCACATGGCTTCTTTGTATTCAATAATGGTAGTATATTAAAATCATAATACCACCCAACTACTTCTCCAAACTCAGGGTCGATTATGAGAATGTAGTGGGGTCTCAGGCGTTCAGGTACCTACGTTTAAAGTGACTAAAATTCTTTATCTGTCTGAGATAGAATTAACCAAGCCGACAATCTCTAGATATTAAATCGAAATCGGTAGGAAATTGTGGAAATTTTTTGCATCATCAGCAAGGATTTCATTTTAGTGGCTACCAATATTATCCGATCACAATGAAATTCATAGGAGTTATCAAACGTCAACTCCGAGCAACCTTCTATTATGAAGCAAAATCAGACAGTTAGAGATCAAATAGACCACCATAGATCAGGAAGCGATATAAGTCCTCGGGCTCTTTTCAGATAGTAACAAACAAGAGAACTTTCTACTCAAACTATACCGTGGAAAACTGGTTGACGGGAAAAACTCGACAAATCCTTGAAAAATAAAGTTTTTCTTTGTTAATTCTGAATTAAACGAAATTGGGAAATGAAGTAAGTAATTAATGTACTTTCAAAATTTAGGATCATTGTCATAATATGAGTGATTGAAGGGCCAGGAGTCAATTGAACGACAACAAAACTTTCATAGCCGTTTCCCACAAAACTGAGTTTTTGAGATGTAGTCTCATAGTTCTTATAGTGTGACATGAATGACCACAAACATAATATTGATGACATATAACAACAATTAGAACAATAATGCTCCAATCGTCCTCCTATTTTACTCAATTTTTGAATTTCTCATTCGGTTCAATATATGAGAAAAAATGCTCAAAGAGTTAAGTATTTGGAAGATTAAATCAAAGTTGGATTGTTTACGGTTTTCTTGGGAAACAGCCTTATTGAGGATTTATATGAAACTGAGATTTTTCAATAGGCTTTCTCCATATTGAGGTGAAGATAGTTCACCTTTAATCATTCCTGAGGTATGGCACACTAACTGCAAGTTTTGTCCCATAAGTAGGAGAAGGATGATAACTAGGGTCTCTACTTTAGTCCATTTTAGCACATCCTAACATTTTCTTACCACAAAAAAAAAAAAGTTTATATCATAGGAACTCACGTGACTACTTTGATTGTTGAACTCCTGGTAGGATCCAGTGCCGCACTCGTTTGAGTTGATTTCTTCTTCTATGGGGAGGGCCGATTGGTTGACCATGGCAACGATGGCCACGGACATGTTCGTCCTCATCGTGTACGCGTTTGCCATCCCCAGGAACAGCATGGCTGTCACAACGTGCCGCGTTCCAAACCATCCTGCGGACAACCAAAAAAACCAATTATGTAGAATTCCTTGAGAAACAATGCTTGGTGTATTGTGACTTCATACCCAGCAAAAAATCTTACTCCAACTGATATTCCGTAATTATCACTGAACTGTAATCATCATGTTGATGTGAGTTTAATGATTTTTTTTTTTTGAAAAAACCAGGAGGTTCCAAAGTGTATTTCAGACGAAATGATGTATGCTTACGGGGCAACTGTTTCTTCTTTCTCAGGGAATGAAAGAAACGTTCCTCCGCTCCACGAAAGTTTATAGCAACATGGACACAATATTACTTATAGGAAAGAGGGAATCCACATTTTAAGGTATCACCACAGTGTAGTATAATATCCAGTCCGTGTAGTATCCATGTTTTATGGTAGCCACCCTATGGATGGAGGACAATATTATTGTACATGCGTATCCTCCTACGCACACTCCTCTTTTCATAATGAACCAGAAAACATGGAGACATCACCAGGGCGCCAGAATAAATTGAAATTGGATTTGACTGCAATACATATTGTTGATTCATCCTTCAGGCATGTATGTCAGCATCGCAGCTTTCCTAAACCCAACCAACCTCTATCTTCCATCCGGGGATAGGTGTACTTTAAAGGGGTCTCAGTCGGTCGCCGTTCGTTCTTAGTATTTCTTGAACTTAAAATAATACCTAAATCTTAAATTTCAAAGGATTTTAGAAATTCATTAGCGCACGGCCCTAGGGAATTGAAAAACTGAAATATTGCCGCTGGAATTATCAAAATTGAACGATAATTGCCTGAGAAAAATGGGAAAAACTACTGAATAAATGGGTTTTTCCATGTTTTCCCCATTTTTCGCCGGCAATTAGTGTTCGATTTTGACGATTCCAGCGGCAATATTTCAGTTTTTCAATTCCCAAGGCACATGCACTAATGAAATTGTAAAATCCTTGAAATTTTCAAGTTTAGCTAAATTTTATTGGAAAACATAACATAATAACTGAATTAACAGTTTTTTCCATATTTCTCTGGCAATTATAGTTCGATATTGATGATTCCAGCGGCAATATTTCAGTTTTTCAATTCCCTAGGGCCGTGCACTAATGAATTTCTAAAATCCTCTAAAATTTCAAATTTAGGTACAATTTTTAATGATTTTGCGCCTTCGATTTGGCGAAATACTGACCCGGAACAAGAAACGAACGTCGACCGACTGAGACCCCCTTAAAAATTATATTGATGTTATCATGAGAAAATTAAGTACATAAAATATAATCACTCTTATTTTCCAAGCCGTATTTGAGGGTTGTCAGAGCATAATTTTGATTATTAATTGATTACCTAGTTGTTAGATGATTGATCTGCCTACTTAAATTATAAATAGGTACTCCAACGCTAAAAGCTGTCCATAAAACGCTGACAAAAATTATTCTACAAATTAGGTAGCAGATTCGGACACGAAACTCACCATTCGAAAAGGTTGCGGTAAACGAGATTTTATTCACATTCAAATAATTATACAAAGTAGTCCATTTTCGCACAGAACGCCCTCATACGAGGATGAAGAAGCAAAATTACCAACAATCCCTCAATCTACTTTCAAATTAATGTGTGAGAATTCAAAAAACATTCGGAAAGGATTTTTTTCTTCTAACTGCAGCTGCTCAAGTGTATCACAACTCGGAGAGATGGGTAGGGTGTCATCGAGTTCTTATCCCGAAATGTAAATATCAACTCGTTCGGAAAATAAATAAGTAAACAATCTCGTCTAATTTTTCCCCTGGACGATGTCTCCTAGCGAAGGCTCAGCGTTACATAATGTTCCAGATTTAGTCGGAAATGTTTTTATTGAATTTTTACCGGTCACACGACGTGGCCAGTTGCACAATGAGGCGAGAACGGTTTAATCTGAAGGGATTCCCGCTGGTGTTCCGAGTATGAGGGAGATCGAGTTGGTACTGGCTACTTCCTCCTGAGAGTAGTAATTAAAACTCTCTGACGCATTCTTCCACCTCAGAAATCGATCAATCATTCTTTCCCTCAAGATTCAAGCAAATATCATCAGTGGTAAGTCAATCATGAAAGAGACCCATTCGTGCTCTGGTGAATGAGTGAATAAACGTATTTGCGAATAAAATCATGTTAATATATTTGTAGCCTTTTTCGCACGACTTATATTCTTTCACGTTTTTGGACAAAATTCTCTAATAATTTGACCTCAATGCGTCGTCCATTTTTGAACTGTGGTAAATATTTTTTTGAAAGTATAAAAGACTTCTTTAGAGAATTTTTACGCTGATTCAGGATGTTTTCATGTTTTCAGCAATTTCCACTAAATAATCCTTGTAAAATACGTTTCGGGCCCTATTTTTGAAAATTGAGCCCCTTAAAGTTGCCCAGGAATGCTGATCATCTTATAACTTATCCTTTATTTTGTGCACTCATTGATTGGTTGTACGCCCTAGTTTCGTAAGCTATCTTGAAGCTATGTACACTCGTACCAACGCATGCCGACATTTCACAAACATTTGCAAGTTTTCTTTAGCAACATTCCTCAAACCATTCAGTATGAGAAGTCGCAAGTATGACTGCCTATTTATAGAAGTGATTCTCCAAAAAGGTTGTGGTGGTCCCGTAAGTAAATTTCCAGAAATAGATTGTTCTTGGCCGATTTCCATTTGCGTCCGAACGTTCCCAGTCACATAAAAGAACTCTTACTTAACTCTGAAGCGCCTTGCACCGAGCAAACTAAGTAACATCCATACAATTTGCAATTTAAATACCTACGGATTTTTTCTTGGAGAAATAATTTTAGCTGAAAGAATTTTGTTGCTGATTTTAACGATTTACTGAGTGATTAAACATATTTAGTTATAAACGATCATATATACAGAAAAAAATATTTTTTTAAAAAGCAGGATATAGAATTTTACTCAGGAAAGACAAGTTTTAGCGTGAAGATCATTCTGTACAGTGGGTGGGGGATTTCAAATTCTGCAGACCCTACCTGATATTTCTGGTACCACAACTGTGGTTCCTTGATTTAGGGCACAATGTTTCCGAATTGTGCAACAATAAACGCCTCACTAAATTGGCTTACTAATCCAAATATTACTAGCCACAAATGAAAAACAAATCCTTCAAAACGAGCAAGAACCAGATTTTGAACCAAAGATACCAAAATAATGCATTTTTCATTTTAAGTGCTGCGAGTTCAACTGTAGACGTGGGTTCTAGTAAGGTGCTGAAGATATAGGATTTCAATATTATATATTATATCAGAGCTCCAGTGTTTTATTCATTGTCTAACGTGTAATGCTAATGGAGAGACCGATGACCCAGCGGCGAGAATGAAACCATATGAGACAATCCAGAATCCAAGGCTGCCCGTCTGTTTCCGTCCATCCCTTCTCAATGTCCCCCAGACCTCCTCTACCCCTCCTCAGTATTCCCTCCCGACCACCTCCATCCCTTCATCGTGGTTCTCGATTTAAATAATCCCGCTCGTCTCCCGCGGGACCCACGTGCTCCTCAGGCCGGGTATCCCTGGGTCGGCTTGGGCAGATTCCCATTATCGGATGACTCGTCTTACCCCCTCCACCCTTCCCTGTCACTCTCCACCACCTTTTTTTCTCGGCTTACAGCTGTCTTCATCTCTCTCACCTTGAAGCTCCATTCGTCCTTGTCTCTCCTTTGAAATGCTGAATTCTGGTTTCCCGCCTTCTTAATCACCTCGAACCTCATATGACGTCACCTTGAGATGCGGAGAGACGCTTTCAGGTGAATGTCGCTAAACTTCGTTGATTTTTTTTTTTTTTTTTTTAAGTTG
Organism: Apolygus lucorum; assembly: GCA_009739505.2. NCBI lineage: Eukaryota > Metazoa > Arthropoda > Insecta > Hemiptera > Miridae > Apolygus > Apolygus lucorum. The sequence continues at coordinate 27,318,047 of CM019182.2, read as the reverse complement.
ATACCAAATTTTATCAATTTCACTTCCACACAACCAACGATCCCTCCTAATCTGCTGATCTGTGACTGCTCAATAGACCCAACTGAGTTTCGATTCATCTTGTAACTCGGTTTCAACTCAAGGTAGGTACCATACGTTTAGACTGTTTTGTGTGGTTGGTATCTAATTACATAAAATCCCACCCGTATGTATCTATGTATCCCACCCCCCTCCCAAGTTGGGAAATAACTACTCCGTGCCGCCTCCACCCTCATAGAAGGCGGAAAAACCCTGTGTTTCAGGAAATACCTACTCTGTGCAATTTGACGAAGACATTCTATCCATACTTTCCGAATGCCATTTTTTGGAGGTTTCTGTTGATTCGCCTCCTCCTAAAGTCTCTAATTGCCTCCGTTAGTTACTATTTGCTTCATCGTACTTGACAGCCACTGGTGCTGAGCAGCACGGAGGCTCTTACGCCAAAGAAAATTAGGTTTGTTTATTCTTTTCTGTTCATTGTGTTCATTCATGTTTATTGAATGTTACGTTTCATGTTTTAACCTCAGGCCGTGACATCAATTTTTTTAAAAATTTAATTACGTATTTTATCTACAATTTATTTCTGCCTGCTTTCAGCAGGCTTTTCAGCTAGTCTTAAAACATTTCCACCTTCCGTATCATCAAGCCGTCATAATTCCGAAGCCAGTGTGCAGTATATAGGATCTACCTACACTTATGCTCCTCACAATCAAATTGTAGGATTTCGCTTCAATCATCTCCCTACTTGACTTACAGTTGACACTGGCTTCAAATGGCTCTCCACATCGAAAGACTAATTTTTGAACGCAAGATAGCTTGTTTTCATTTGATATATTAACCTAAAAAAACGCTTTTGAGAAAAGAGACTACCTAAGTGTCCATTAGTGACGAGGGAGCCGAAGATAATACGAAAAGTGGGATGTTGACAAACCCCATTCATATTCAGCCTCGGATCTTGAAGCGTTAATTACCTACCTAGTTTTCAAACGAATAGACCAATCATTGTTGCACCTGCCGCATTTTCTGAAAAATAAAACCTCCTTCCGTTACATACAAATTTCAACAAATCTCACATTGTAGTAATCCTTTTTCTACGCGCTATACTCGCAAAATTCGTAATATAAATCTTTTTTATCTTAGATGGTCACCCACAAGACTGGGCAACGAGTTCAACATCATCATTTTTCCAATGTAAATATTATTTGTGGCTTGAAAGTGAAAGTGTATCTATATTTGAGATGAAGTTGGATTCGCCAATTGGGGGAGAGCCAGATCAAACCATGACGAAAATGCCGAAGTTTCCGGAATTCGCCAACGGTCGATCTAATCTGTCATCGGAGAATTGCAACTTCAAATTTTCAAAATAAAATTCCCTTTGATCTTAATTTTCACTAAGGAAATATATATTTGCGAAGGCATTCCTACGTGGGAAGGTACCTACTTTTCTATTCCTAGATCAAACCAAAATTATTATTAAGTCGTTTCCTGATATAGGTTTTTCTTATTTATTTTTCTTAGTGCAGCAGAAGCGTTATTATTAGAATTCGCGCAGCATGTCAAAAAAAAAGTTGTCTTGCAAAATCTCTGAGTTTATCTGTCTGTAGTCAGTCCTTATTTCGGGTATGTCTACACGAACCCATTGCCAGATTTTGATAAAAATCAAATTAATTTCAGAATTAATGCAGATTAACCACATTCATGGGAGCAAACGTAAACACTATTTTTCTTTAATTTGGAGGAAGTTTGGGACTGGTCCAAAAATAAATGGATACTAGTTGCATCACGATAGGATCAGTTGGAGCGACCTTACAAGCGAAAAAAAGTCCACTCGTGTAGTATGAGTTGATGACCGAATTTTCAAAGAAATCTTCAAAGCTATGGTTAAGAAAACCGAAATATTAGCCATATGACAGAGTAGTCAGCCTTATGGTATGACATATAGCACTTAGACTGTGGTCCGAAAATTCTGGCCAATGAACTCATCCTTTCTTTGGTTATTACGAACATTTTGGCTTTTTAGATACCTCGCTTAAGTTATCGTCTTGAATTACACGAAAATACACAGAAAAAAGTGTTGAACTTCAGAAAACGTTTTAGAATGTTTCAAAACGGATCTCCATGAAGAAATTTTCCCATCCTTAACATTTTGAGGTCAACGCAATAGCTTCATTTTCTATGAAAACTCGCTAAAATAAAAAACAAAGGTCAACAAAATTGCGAATGACTTCTGAATTGCGTTGCTTGTTTTTACAAATGCCAGTACTACAATAAGTTTACTGTGAAAAGTTGATGAATTTCATTATGTTTATAGCTAATGATTATTCGTTCCGATTGTCAGTACGTTGTAATAAGGTATGTACAGGCAATTTCAAAGTAGGTCTCTGAGCGTTTCCTTTTAGTGTATTGCCATATATTTTTTCTATCCCAAATGTCATATATTTTTTGATTATGTCGGTTATATGCCGAAGCGATGTTCATGGCCACGTCCAATGTAATTCAATTACTTTCTCGCAATGCTATAGGTACCGCTAGCATAAATATGCCTCATTTTTTATCACAATTTTATTGTATCTAATAAACAGAAAATATGTATTTTTGTTGCAGTCAATTTTGAGTGATGAGCTCCACTAGATCATAAAAACCAAAACCCCAACTGGATGACCCTAAAAACGTAAAGTTTCTTGAAGAGAGCTTACTACAAGCAAATGAACAGCTAATAGTAAGACCGACCGACTGAATTTATAAAAAGATGGCCATAAAACGCAATTCAGACTACAGACGACGGTAAATTTACTGGGTTTGTTCGAGTGTTGTGGACTTAATGATAACTAACTCGATCCAATAACAATTACACCGTCTGCCGTCACTATGAACTCCAGACAGGTGATCATCTTCACCATAAAACGATACCTATGTTTTCCATGTAAGATAATCATGCTTTCATTAGGCGCCAATATGGTATTCAGGAACTCGAATAAATACGTGTAAATTATGAATGTTTCAAAAGGCGAAATTATATCCTTTGCAAGATAACGAATGAAGGATAAATTAATGTGTGTGTGTGCATGAATATGTGATAAATTATTATATTTTTAGAAAATACATTATGAAAAACATTCGAAAATAGCCGATGTGTTTACCACAACCTGACGATTGATTGGCTTACTGTCAGAAACACGAACGCAAATCTATGTACATTTCTCAACGATGAAGCATTTCATGGAACCATAGGAGTGGTATTTACTATTTTTCATCCTTTTTGTCCTAACTATATTCACGAAATTTCGAAAAAAAATGGTGGGGAATCGGAAACATAAACACATTGTGAAGCAGCAGTTTGTCTCCTTGAAAATTCTCCTTGTCTTGAAAATCAGTACATAATTCAACATTTCTCCAAGTACAGGTGTTTGGCGATTTCACATTTCGCTCATTTAATGCGAAAGTGTCATATCCAACAATTTTATATTTTCGGGTTTTTGAAGAAAATTATAATGTGTTGAATTGTACTTACATTAGAAAATTTTCAAGAAACGCAAAAGAAATTTCTTCATTAGAGGGAAAAACAATATATAATGGATATGTCCATTGTTTCTATGAACAAACAGGTAATAATATTATTGCTATGAAGTAATAGGTAATAGTAATAATAGGTAATAGTAATAGTAATAGTAATAATAGGTAATAGTAATAATAGTAATATTATTGCGTAATAATTATATTGCGTATAATTATTGTAATATTATTACTGCGATATATTATATCGCAGTGTTTTACAGAATCATAGCTACCGATATGTAGCTATGATTTTTTTTTTACTGGTATCGCGTTGTTATCCATGTCAAAAACTCTCTAGACGGGTTAAAATCTAGTGCATGAAGGCCACTTCTATGCTTGCAAAACTAGTCGCGAGATGGCCTTGTTTGCATTGTGTTACCGCTCCAACTCCTGTAAAATATTAGTGGAAACAGTGTCACATCTCAGATGATCACCAAATACAACTGACTTTGAGATAATACACTATTGCATTAAATGAGCGATTTATTGTCACCAATCCCAGAGCCCAGTCATAGAGCTTGAACCCAAAAATCAATAAAATAGAAACATGTACTTTCTGGTCACATTTCGTTGATTTTTGGGTGTGTGTTACGAAAGGGTGTGGTAGAACGTAATGAGTATGACGTCTAGGAACGAATTTGTATTATGCAGAAACCCACAAGACCGGTAGGTATTGAAGGTGAGGTAGCCCTGCAGCGCCGTTATTTTCAAATTCGACTTCTCAATGCAAGTAATATACTCTATACGTAGTAGCGTATAGTATAAGTAGTATACGCTTTTACGAATTGTGATGACATCGATAAGCAACAAACTTGGGACAAGTCCCAAGTTACCCTCCAAATTTGAGCGAAATTGAGCGACTAGATCGTGTGAATCAAAGTCGGAGTTTACGCTATTTTGGTCCAATAGAGTTTCATAAGTAGACGTCTAGAGGCAAACCCTACCAACCATAAAAACCACATAGAAATTGGAGGGTGATTTCATATAGAGGCATGGCGGGGACCAGAGATTAATCACAGCAGACGTACAGACTGACATACGACGATCCACGGTTATTCCAAGTTTTGAAAAGCAAAACGAGAGTAGACATTTTGATTTCGAAACACCCGTTTTTACATAATATTATTTCCTACGGCACCAATATAATTAATATTTTTTTTACTACCTTCGGTAGTGAGGAACTAATGATAAACTTATGAAAACATTTTTTTATTGAACCTTTTTTTAATTTATTGAACGTAAAACATCTCCTCTCCCATTTTGTGACATCCCTAACTTAACATAAATTTTTAACAGAAAAATTTGTGATTGAATGCAGAATTTAGGACCTGCTTGAGAGAAAAATGGAAATTTATTATCGATTTTGAAGCGCAATGTGGTGGTGATTTTTGAAACCATACCATGTGAGAAAGCTATACCGCCCACCGACTTGTCAACTAGCAGAAGGCTGTTGCTGAGTTCAGATTGTGGGCCAGTCAATTCTCCATTGATGAGACGAGTTCCGGTCATTCACCACAAGACCTGCCTCAGTGAGGTTTCATTTACCCCGTTAGTGTACCTTCCCGTGAATACAACACCTTGAAAAGCCCGCCAAGTGCACTTTTCCCTCGGAATTCTTAGCGAACTGATGTTTTTTCCTTTCACAGTATCCTCCTCCTTCTTAGTACCTCATGTTTTCAGCTCAGAGCCGTATTTTTTGCTCACTCTAAAAAACACATCGTGTAACGAATCATGACCTCCCATTATATGGATTTCGCGATAACTTATTACAGTTTAGTCAACTATTTATGGATAAAACGGATTAAAATAAATCCCTGCCTCCGATCAGACCGAATCTGCACTGTCAAGGTTGAATTTCTCAGCGCGTAAAATTTCTCACTAACATTATCTGTATCTAAAAAGGTGAATTGAACAGCTGACCTTTTCATTATATTTGTCACTCTCAAAAACTTTGAAAATTACTATTTTTAAATATCATAATATTTCAACTTTTGCATTGGATTTTTTTTTGAGATGGAGGTAAAGTAAACATCCATTTCAGGTTGGATTTTCCTCTGACTGCCATCGCGGACGTCATTAACTGTCTTCCAAAGGGAAGATCAGAATTAATTAAATAAAGGGTTGTTCTTTTGAAGATGGAGGCAATGGATCTCTTTTGTTTCATACTTTTATTCTTTGAGAATTTGATCGACTTCATTACAAGGATTTCGGGTGGACAAAGTGCTGAAACTATAAATTTTGCACCTTCTATTACTTTTAACCGCGCGATCCCTGAAAATGTCATCGAGATTGGACAGTATATGTGTAGGTACTCCTTCGCCCGCGACAAATGTATGCCGACACAAATATCACTAGACTCGGGGCAGGCCACTTTTATTTCGGATGGATTCATCATGTTACGAAGAACGAACTGTTGGTCCTACAAAGCTTTGAATGGCCCCATTCGATTCCAAAAATTACAATACTACTTTTGATAAAAAATCCTCATCTTAACAATTAAATTTGTCATGCTAGGGCGTAGAAAAAATTGATCCCTCTTTTTTCACCCCATACTGGAAGTAACTAAAATTTACTATTGGGGGTACACCTAGACCCCAATTAGACCTTATGTGAGATCTACGATCTATTAGTGCTGAGAATGAGAGAAATGGTTTTTGATCAATTTGTTCGACATTGATAATTTCCATCTTCCACGCATTGAAGCTGCACTGCTCACCCTACGTATTCATACAAAGCCTACGAAGAAACGGTTTACTTCCTTTTGGTTTATTATTTTCATGTTACAGGATTCATCATGTTACAGGGAACGAACGGATGGTCCTACAGAGCTCTTAATGGCCCCATTCGATTCTAAAAATACAATACTACTTTTAATGAAAAATCCTCATCTTAACAATGAAATTTTTCATGCTAGGGCGTTGAAAAAATTGAACCCCCTTTTTTCACCCCATACTGGAAGTAACTAAAATTTACTATTGGGGGTACACCTAGACCCCAATTAGACCTTATGTGAGATCTACGATCTATTAGTGCTGAGAATGAGAGAAATGGTTTTTGATCAATTTGTTCGACATTGATAATTTCCATCTTTCACGCAATGAAGCTGCTCACCCTACTATTCACACAAAGCTTGCGAAGAAACGGTTTACTTCCTTTTGGTTTATTATTTTCATGTTACAGGATTCATCATGTTACAGGGAACGAACGGATGGTCCTACAGAGCTCTGAATGGCCCCATTCGATTCTAAAAATACAATACTACTTTTGATGAAAAATCCTCATCTTAACAATGAAATTTTCCATGCTAGGGCGTTGAAAAAATTGAACCCCCTTTTTCACCCCATACTGGAAGTAACTAAAATTTACTATTAGAGGTACGCCTAGACCCCAATTAGTGCCCTTATGTGAGAACTACGATCTATTAGCGCTTAGAATGAGAGAAATGGTTTTTGATCAATTTGTTCGACATTGATAATTTCCATCTTCCACGCATTGAAGCTGCACTGCTCACCCTAATATTCAAACAAAGCCTTCCAAGAAACGGTTTACTTTCTTTTGGTTTATTATTTTCAATGATGAACCTTTGGAATCGACCAAGAAAAAAAAAAATTGTTAACCCCCCTTAAAAGTTTGTTGACTTAGGTACGTTTCAAAGTACGTAGAATCCAAAAATCGATTAAAAATTTGGCCGTCCGTCCGCCGTACGCGGTACTTTCCTCAGTTAGTATGGACCGATTTTGATGAAATGTGGTATGTAGGCTCCATTTGGGGTCTAGTTGTGCCCCGAAGATTTTGGTTGTAGGTCACTTCTAAGGGTTGAAAAATAAGGGTTAAAATTTTGAAAACGCCCTAACTCAAAAAATGTTGATATAAAGGTACTGTTTTTCCATCAATTTAAGATACATAGTGTTGAATAATTCAACACTATGTATCTTAAATTATTGGTCAAATTTTTAGAGCCCAGTAAGACAAACCGTTCGCTCCTTGCGATAACTTAAAGGTTGGACTTACGATAAATCAGAAACGTGATTGGAAATCGCAATAGAGGCCTAATCTCCGTTCAAATTTTAGCTGACCAAAATGCGATTGATGTATTTCTCCATGTTAGTTCGGCAAAGCCGTGTTCTTTGTTGTGATAATTTGCAGCATTTTTGTACCTTCTTTTCACTCTGTATGTTCTATTTTTTCATATTTTTATGATCTCTCCACATTCTACACTTCTTTAGGGAGAATTAAGAAGAAAATATATTCCGTGTATTTTCACTTCCTGCAAAAATGTAGTAAATACAACGACGATTCGTTGAATTTTCTTCACCCTCCACAATGTGACTGCAATGTAGATAATTAGGGGGCCAAAAAGTGATCATATTATTGCTATTGAATATCGAATCGCTGTGCGAAGGACGTGAAAATGATAGGAAAAGAATAATCAAGCACGTTGAACGTAAATAATACGAAGCGGGAAAAAGCTTTGTCCTGCGGCGATCTGACGTAGTCGCTATTGTATCTCCGGAAATGTCAAGTAGAAAGTTACCGGCAAAACGGATCGTGTGACGGACGAAGCGGTAAAACGATAGCCCCCCCCCCCCCCCCAACCACCCTTATACTTACACTAGGAAAAAACTACGATGAAAGACGAGGAAATGACGTTAGCACATCAAGAATTGAAGAGTCGAAAAATTGATCTCTAGAATGATAACACCGGTTATCATTCATCGGATGAAAACAACGACTGTCGAGCTGGGAGGACAGTACAGCTTCCTCATAAAGAAAAAGATGAAATGAAAGAATCTGCAAGTTCGAGAGTAATTGCAATGATCAGAACCCCCCCGCCTTCGCACTAACACCAACTAGATCTCTGTGAACGTCGACTTACAGAATAGCAAAAATCGATTTCCTCTATCGATTAGTATCGTATGAGGCAATTTTCTAGCAAACTCTACTAATTTCCTGAATATTTTCGAAGTCAAAATGCCTCATTTTGCCTGTAAAAGTGTTTCACCGTCACAAAAATAACTGCTGCTACGGCTTTTTGAAGGAGAAACACCTCAAGTTCAACGGAAGTGCTACTAGAACGCCTTCACGTCGAGATAACAAATAAACGCAACCCACCAATTTAATTTATGTGAAAACACGTGAAGGAGAAACGCCTTAAGCATTTAATTTCACAAATCTGATCTCAAATCTGACACCAATTTCACCGACTTTTTGTGGAGTTGAGGCATCCATATCCTTTAAAGTATGTGCAAGTAAACAATTGATTTGAAAAGGATATTTTTGAAATTTGGAGTTCACCATCGAAAAGAGCAGGTAGAAAAATGGGGGGGGGGGGGTTGACTAAAAGATCCCATTTTCGTAAACATTGAAGATGAGGCGTTTTTTTCTATAACATCTTAACTCCAGTTGATGGTTTCCTACACACAGAAACAACATCGCGATTGAAATGTATTCTTATTAGATAAAACGTTGTGCGAAAAACCAAATCAAAAAATCCGTCAGTTCGCCATACGCTTAATTTAGACTAAAATTGATGAAATTTAGTTAAGGGCACTAATGGGGGGTGCGCCTGATTTTTTTTTTTTTTTTTTGATTTTTTAATCGATAGTAGACCTCATCCTGAGAATTTTGACACCAGCCGTTTTCATTTTGAATGAGTAGATCCTTTTCTATGATTTTCAAAATTTCGAATGTTTATGACGCCCACTGTGGCTCCATAAACATTCAAAACTTCGAAAAATCACAGAAAAAGGTCTTCTCACGCTAGAAGGTCGCGGTTGGTGTCAAAATGTTCAGAATGAGGTGTAGTTTAGATTAAAAATAACAATAAACAGTTTTTCCGACTCATGCGCACACCCCATTGTAGTCTAGGTGTGCTTCCAACTTTTGGTTACTTTCAGTGAATTCTAAAAGTTGAAAAATAGGGTGTAAAATTTGAAATGCCCTATCATGAAAACTTTCATCGTTAAGATGACGATTCTTCATCAAATAAAAATAGTGTTGTAATTTTAGAATCGAATGAGACCATTCAGACGCTACAGGATGATGTAAGAAAGATAAAAGAAAAGAGCACGAATAGAACCTCGAAGTTCCACAGACCGCCGCTAGAATGAAGTAAAGGCTGAAGAACACAAATATTGGGAACATCCACACAAATATTGGGCTAAAATTAATTTTATTCCAACAATATTGACAACAATCAAACGTTGCGTAATAATTTGCAGCGTTTTTTGTTTCAATCGTTTTCGCAGCTGTCACCACTCAAACACAAACAAATTCAGATTAATTAAGGAAACAGTGGGTTTTCATGTACGCACTTCTCACTTAAGAGATAATTATACATATGCGTTACTTAGTAGGTATGATCAAGAGAATATAAAGAGCTAGAAAGTGTCATGCAATCATTATTGGGTGATGCTCATCATTGAAACAAAATGAAAGGATTAGTAGACTCATTGTTTCCAATTATCAAGGTAAAAAAAATCCTCCAAAAACTAAATTTTCACACTCGTTTCACGTTTCAGGCCCTGCTGAAAAAATTTGTTTTCGTGTCTTTCAGTGTATCTGCCTTTGGTGGTCTCTGTGTCCCCGAAATCCTTCTTATGAGCAAAACCATACGAAGTTACTGTCGATTTCGGTGACCTTTTCAGGGATTGATCGGGTTGAAATTTAAAATGAAAATTATCGCCCCCGGATTATTAGTAGCTGCTGCGCATGCGCAAATGTAAAACTCTTTCAACAGTCAAAATTCCATAATATTCTCAGACATTCTGATTGAGACATACATTTCTGCTTGATTCCCAATCATCGTGTGATCATCAAATCGGTAGGTGGTGGTGAGTACTTGGAGATTTAATTTTCGAGATTGTTTACTTTGAACCGTTTCCACCCATACGATATGAGGAAGCTATGTGCCACATCCACTCGGCAAACGTTTTTCATTGTGCCCCAAATTTGAAAGAAATCGGAGCTAATAAAATTATGTATTGCCATAGTTATTTATTCGAAAATCGAAAGGCTTAGGTTAAAATATGAAACTACATGACTCATTTCGGCCATAAACACCCAACCTAATTGAGCCTTCGTGTACCAGGAAGTGGCGGCGAGTTATCGTTCAAGGACAATGTGAGCCTAATTTCACTAAAAACTGTAAGAATGCTGGGATCCTCTCCGTGTTTGTTCAACACTTTTGATACCAATGAGTGATTTCCCAGAACTTTGTCTATATCACGTCGAAACGATCGCGGTAATGACTATACAGCAATATTATCTACCCCAACCGTGAAGGTTTCCCTGAAACAATTTTGGGTGGAAACTTTTTTTTCTTCAAATTTTCGAAGACATTTCCGATTAATTTAAAAAGACAGCATTAAAATGTGTAAAGAAGGAATAAAAAATGTTTACTTTAACAAGTCTGTGTGTCTTCGTCTGAACAAGTTGGGTGAGCAGAGTTGATTCATCACGTAGAATATAAAAGTCATCTGATTCTCAGATGAAACACCTTATGATCTTCGCAACCAAATCTGCTGATAGTTTACTGTATTGACAAAAACAAATTCAATCAAGTCTTCATGGAGAAATACTCCCCCAAATTCAAAGAAACTCGAACCATCAGGTCGTGAGAAACCGATGTTTTAGAGAAATCACAGCAAAATTATCAACGCGCACTCGCTCGTTGATGTGATGATGGCGATGCAATTTATTGGGTACCATCCAGGGCTTCGATAACAGGAATTTTCTCACAAACCTAAAATGTCATCAATCCGACTCTGACCACAAACGGACTCAAAATTGTTCAGGAAGCTCTGAAAAAGCGCAGAAGTCCCTTCAGAAAAAGCTGTCGGAGAGTTTTGATTGGATGGGAGAGCTTCGAAGCCCCCTACCGACAATAGTGAGGAAGCAAGACAAACATGCATACAATCATATCTCCAAGCAGAATTACCTCCAAATTTAAATAAAATCGAACCATCAGGTGGTGAGAAACTGATGTTTTTAGAGAAATGACAGCAAAATTATCAACGCGCACTCGTTCGTTGATGTGATGGTGGCGATGCAATTTATTGGGTACCATCCAGGGCTTCGATAACAGGAATTTTCTCACAAACCTAAAATGTCATCAATCCGACTCTGACCACATACAGACTCAAAACTGTTCAGGAAGCTCTGAAAGAGCTCAGAAGTCGCTTCAGAAAAAGCTGTCAGAGAGTTTTGATTGGGTGGGAGAGCTTCGAAGCCCCCTTACCGACAATAGTGAGGAAGCAAGACAAACATACATACCTACAATCATTTCTCCACGAAGAAACCCCCAAATTTAAATAAAATCGAACCATCAAGTGGTGAGAAACTGATGTTTTTAGAGAAATCACAGCAAAATTATCAACGAGCACTCGCTCGTTGATGTGATGATGGCGATGCAATTTATTGGGTACCATCCAGGGCTTCGATAACAGGAATTTTCTCACAAACCTAAAATGTCATCAATCCGACTCTGACCACAAACGGACTCAAAATTGTTCAGGAAGCTCTGAAAAAGCGCGGAAGTCCCTTCAGAAAAAGCTGTCGGAGAGTTTTGATTGGATGGGAGAGCTTCGAAGCCCCCTACCGACAATAGTGAGGAAGCAAGACAAACATACATACAATCATATCTCCACAAAGAATTACCTCCAAATTTGAATAAAATCGAACCATCAGGTGGTGAGAAACTGATGCGTTTAGAGAAATGACAGCAAACTTATCAAAAATTAGCTCACTCGCTCGATGATGGGATGATGGCGAGGCAATTTATTGGGTACCATCCAGAGCTTCGATAACAGGAATTTTCTCACAAACCTGAAATGTCATTAATCTGACTCTGACCACAAACGGACTCAAAATTGTTCAGGAAGCTCTGAAAGAGCTCAGAAGTCCCTTCAGAAAAAGCTGTCAAAGAGTTTTGATTGGATGGGAGAGCTTCGAAGCCCCCTACCGACAATAGTGAGGAAGCAAGACAAACATACATACAATCATATCTCCACGAAGAATTACCTCCAAATTTAAATAAAATCGAACCATCAGGTGGTGAGAAACTGATGTTTTTAGAGAAATCACAGCAAAATTATCAATAATTAGCTCACTCGCTCGATGATGTGATGGTGGCGAGGCAATTTATTGGGTACCATCCAGAGCTTCGATAACAGGAATTTTCTCACAAACCAGAAATTTCATCTCACTATTGTACAGGAAGCTCTGAAAGAGCTGACAGAGAGTTTTGATTGGGTGGGAGAGCTTCGAAGCTCCCTACCGACAGTAGTGAGGAAGCAAGACGGCTTTGCGATGCAAAATCGATGACAAATTCATGAAAATTGCCAAGTTGAGGGGCATAAAAATACACTAAGTAGGAGTAAAAGGAAAGTTTGCGCTCACTTAGTTTTGATAATTCAACTTGTCATTCTCTTCTTCATCCAAACATACCACATTACTGGCACTTGAATTCATACATTGTCCACATTTTCCAGAGTTTCCTATTTCATTGCCATTTTAATCCATCATTACTCATCACAACCATGTGCTTTCTATATTGAGTAACCTCTCCAGCCCTTCAGGTTGCAGGTTTTCTTTCCATCGGGAAGTTATCAACATCCTTGGTATCATTCGTTAGGTACTTCCATGTGCATTATTCATTATATCTAAGCACACATATGTGTTCAAGATTGTTTTTTCTTCTATTATACAATTTAACCCATTTCCGGCCACTGATGCGTTTTCGTATCGACTTATTTTAATATTGAAAATAGTGGAAAATCTTAGAAGATCGTAGAAGAATTTTTTCTTGTTCATGCTGTTCCTAAACTTGTCTAAAAAAATTCTTCGACGTTCGGGAGCTCGATGCGATTTTGGATTTTTTTTTTTTTTTTAAAGGAGGTATTTTGGCAGAAAGCATGATTATGGTGGCACAAATCCGATCCTGGGCGATTGAGCGTTCTGGGTCACGAGTCGAAACGGATTCCGGTCCATAAAACAGATTTTCACATTTTACCAACAACAATGAATTGTATAAATCACATCGATTTGGAAGACTGGGGGCTCTTAAATCCCATTACATTGTAAAACTCATAACATTTGGAGTATTTTCGCTCTGAATTGGTAAGCAAATTATGCCTTATTTCGGCAGCCATCCAAAACAGTTCAACAACTGTTCTGTAAAACAGTTCATCCTCCTCCTCCTCTCACTAATCTGTTATTTCTACCCTTGGCTTGAAATGGGTTAATTAAATTTAGCTCCGTTCTTCACCAAATCAGTGGAGTTCATGAGTGTCTTTTGCCTGCCAGCTTTGAGGAGGCACACTCAGAAGGGCCCAAGGATTAAGGTATTCTACCTGTTCTACCTCAAAACCTGATACTTGGTGGAAATCCCATGAGAAGAATTCTTCACAGGATGAAATTTTAGTGGCGGAAACTACCTCTTTGGAGTCTTTTGGAGAACATCTCATCCCACCATCGATTCCTGCCTACAACTGGACCAGAATCTCTAGAAATGGCTCACTTGGAGGTCTTGGAACTACACCCACCACCTACCTGCCTGGATCTGTGGTGCATCTACTAGTACCTACTATTGTATATGTACAATAGAAAACACTTTCTTCTCTCGTTAACTTTCTTACTTTTATTAAGCATCTACTAGTACCTACTATTGTATATGTACAATAGAAAACACTTTCTTCTCTCGTTAACTTTTTTACTTTTATTAAGCATCTACTAGTACCTACTATTGTATATGTACAATAGAAAACACTTTCTTCTCTCGTTAACTTTTTTACTTTTAATAAACTTTTTTCTTACAATTGAAACTATACAACCATCTCAAAACATACATCATCACATGAACACTAATTTAGGGCCAAAATATCACATGACGAAATTAAACTCTGAAATATTAAATTTCGATGCCATATGAAATCATAATGAATAAATAAATCTCGCTTTCCAGCCCAAAGAAGCGCCTTGGTCTTCATCTCTTCAATTTCAAGAGAATACTGACGGGTTTGCGGGAATACTGAAGGAGTTGTCCTTGAGAAAGCAGTAAACACAACCGAAAAGTTATGCGTTTGAATGATCGAATTTCCCTCATCCTGATTTCTCGATTGCTGCATCCCACGATTGAGTATGAGGGAGAACTCGTTTTCTTCATTTTTCGCCTCTTCCAATAAACATGTATATTTTGGATATTCGTTGACTTGTTAGGGATCTTCCACCTGCCTGGGCAAAAACTCATTTCTTGTTTCAATAGTATAAGAGATTCTTTGATGGAAGTGCTGGGTCTGTTGCCGTTTGTGAAAGAGTTTGGATTGGTTTGAGTTCTCAGTTCAGTATTATATGTGTTTATTAATTTCTTGCCGATATCAGTTGTACGAGTGATGGCTGTTTTTCCAAAGTTAACAATCTTAACTCTCATCATTTCAATAATTCCTTGTTCATTTTTTGTGGTGTTAATTTCAAGTAATGTGTTATTTGAATTTGATCTTGTTTCCCGCTTACTAATATCGTACCTCTTAGAGATGTCAACAATGGGTTTCCAGGTTCCAGGTTTAATTGCAATGCTATTTTTGGGTCCTAATTTCTTCGATTCCTTCAATCGTCTTTCCGGTTCTCCTTCCTGAAATAGCGCGCGCAAATCTCCTCCTTCACTCCACAAGTCCAAACCTTCACACTCCTGACGCCATATCTGCTGTTCTCTAGCAATTAAATTTTGAAGTGCTTCCTTTTTATTCCGTAATTCCGCTCGCTTTCTTTCAACAAATTTGCGTTTGATGATTTGTTCGTATTCAAGCACTATCGAATTCAAAAGCTCGTTGTTCAAATTTTGTTCATACTCATCCACCACTGTTTCGAGAAATTCGATGGATCGAGTCCTTATTTGCACCAGTACACTGTAAATGTTCATAATTGCTCGTATACGTTCTCGTTTTACTTCCACGGATCAAAACCACGCTCTATCTACCACTTTTTATATTGTTTATTTACAATAGAAAACACTTTTCTTCTCTCGTTAACTTTTTTTGCTTTTATTAAGCTCAATAAACTTTTTTCTTATAATTGAAACTATAAAACCATCTCAAAACCTCATCACATGAACACTAATTTAGGGCCAAAATATCACATGACGAAATTAAACTCTGAAATATTAAATTTTGATGCTATATGAAATCATAATGAATAAATAAATCTCGCTTTCGCGACACCTACCTATTTGGCCTATGGAGATGGAGATTTGACCTATGGAGATCCATCTTACCACACAGATAAGCCTATTTATAAGACCAAGCAGAGGGTTCTGTCGTTGTAAAGTTCTAAAAGCGACATTTCTCTATCATTAGGTAGGTTCCTGCTGGAACACAGGCTTTGTCACAGCTATTTAAGCCTGAACCACTCAGGGCCGGTTTCACCACTGTGGATGAACCTCCGATCATCTTAAGCCAGGATTCAAAATAGATCCACGGATCAGGATCTTGACCGTTTCACGAAAGAGTTTCATCCATGGATCAAGGTTAATCCTAGTTTATTTAGTTAGCATCGAAATTGCTATCCCCAGCACGATAACGCTCGCGATGAAGGAGCATGGAAGAAGTAATAGCATGGAACTATAATAATTTTGTCCGTGGATACTTACGTCTTGTCCGCCGTTGTTTGTGTTTTGACAAATAAGTGAGAGATGACAACTCTATTTTTTGTTACAATCTCGCAGGTTTCGGTACACAGCTTCCCCGGTTCTCGTTGATTCTGTTTGTTTATGGCTGGATTGTTCCGTTTTCGAAAGTTTTTATATCAATTTTGCGATCCTAAAGTACTCGAGACAGTAAAAATGGTTTACCATTAGTGCTACGGCATATTATAGTAGTGATTCCAAGTCAGGAAGGCCGGGTAACGATCCTTCCGCGAAGTTCTACAGATTTCTCCAGTCGTGTTTATTTCTACGTGAAAATGTTCTAAACTGGAATGACCAACAAGGGAAATCTTAAAGGCTGTTTCAAATGTAACATTTGTTGAACGTGGATAATTCGTTGCAACGAAATGACTCCAAGTTTCAAAAAGTCCGTCAAATCTACAAGGATACCTACTATGATTCGCTCAGTGAAACGCCCATAATTTTCGCCTAAAACGCCTCAATTTTCGGGAACCTTTAGTTAAATAGTTGAAATTGTACAGTTACGTTGCAACTGCATGTATTATTGTACCTACAATTAGAATCATCCCTTATTTTTATCAATAAATTGTTTGAACCTTTCTGTTTACTTTCTTTCTTTGTTTACCTTGGCAATGATCCCTTTCAATCCAACTCTACTGGGTGAGTATACACCTTGGGCTTTGTTCTTATTTAAATAATTTAAATTTCAATACTAGTTTTCGTTGTCTGGATTTCATTCCATTTTTGAAATAACGGAGATTTTTGACGCATTATATTTTTATCATTAAATGATCGCAAATTCTACGATGAATTAATAATTTTTGGTTGCACCTCTCTATGTTATTATTAGGATAAACGACAAAGAAATTGGTAACAATATAAAACGTAACTAGACTGGATCATCGACAAACTTTCAACCCATAGTAATATGATAAATTGTTAACCAGGTACCTCAACAGGACTCACATAATATAAATATTATTTATTTATATTATTATTCATTAAATACACAGCTTTTAAAAATTGATTTAAGGATTGACCCAAAGTCCTGTGCAAATAACTTTGTTTCCAGTGTGTCATTCACTAGCGAGCCTTCTCTTCATTTTTCGAACTCCATTCAGTGTACACGTTGCTGAAACAAGATTCAGACATGAATAAATATTAAATTAATTCAATTTATTATTAACTTTACTTTTTTGACATAAATTTGGTATATTATTTTCAATTATGAATTCATGGAATCGATCCAGAAAAAAAGTGTAACCTCTCCTCTTTTCACTTTTCCATTTTCCCATCAAGATAAATATTCGTTAAAATTTATTACAAGTTAGGGTGAGACTTACATAGGATGGAACAATAACAATATATCAACAACACATGTGTATAAAAAAAAAAACCAAGTCCCAAGTTTCTTTGTATTTTGAGGTGATGAATCCGAAATGATCTCCGTTTTTCTAGAGATATGGTCAATTTTAAGGGTTATGCGTGATTTTGAGAAAGAAGATTTTAAACGGAATCCAAAACTTAAAAAAAAATACATTTCTTTCTGGAAATTTGATGCTGATTACGAACACAAAAGTATTTATGTGAGTTGGGATCTCAAATCTTGTCAAACCTATAGGTAAGTACTTTTTGCAAACAAAAACGCGAGAATTTGTCATTTTTCTGTTCTTAGAAAATAGTTTTTGCCCCTAGATTAGAGAGGTATGGCAAATTAAAAAATGCTAAAGGCGACACTCAAGCGTTCAGAGCAGGCCATTCCCCTTTGAATGAGACCCATCGTAGCTTTGTAATTTCATAGTAGGAGAGCTGCGGTTTTTGGAAAAATTAACGAATAATAAAAGATAATAGAACATTACAAAATAAAAAGGTTCACTTACCAGAAATGTTGTTTCTTATAGTAGGCAGGTACATCTTCAACTTGGGCCCCAAATGTCATTCATCTGCTTGCAGTTAAGTACTAGTATAGAACGATAATGGTGCCACTTTCGGAGAGTTTTCTCTACCAGTGTGATCAACTCACACTCTTTTCTCTCAACTCACAATTTGTTTCTTTTCAGAACACGTCGAACGTCCAAGAACGTCGTCAAAACACCGACAGTGTTTGCAACTACGATCGTATTGGGTAGGACGACTACATCATTTTCGTTTAGACGAACCACTTTAATTGGGACCCGGACCGCCATTCTAAGTAAAAACAACGTCCTTTTAAAGAAATTACACAAATTAAAACCAAAAAACCCGACAAATACATTAGAAAAGGAGATACAATGCACTAAAATGTAAACAGAATTTGAATTTGTAAACAAAAAACAATATGGCGGCGCCTTTTTCGTAAAGATCCACGGATCAGAAGAGTTAAACCACCCTCCGGGGTGGATCAAGTTAAATCGTGATAAGGCCGAGTTAAATCGTGATAACGCGTTCGTGAAACAGTCCTTTCTCGAAATCCGGGATTTAAATCTCTGTCGTGGATCAACTCTAGTTAATCCACTGTGGTGAAACCGGCCCTCAGAGTATACTTATTTATAACTTGTTTCATCCATTAATGAGTATTTTTAGATGTTTTATCTGACTTTGCTCAAGCACCTACAACTTCTATCTTTTGATCTGTCATCTACATCTGAAGCAATCGAATTCCTAGGGATATTTCAAAGAGAACCTACTGCCTACCTATCTAAGTTACCATACAGTTCAACTATTCCATCAAAGCAGTTCTGGACACGATCAGCATCCAAAGTTTTAGGTCTTTGTACATCACATCAGTACGACAGAAGCCTGCCATGAAACACGATAAGCTTGAACTTAGATCTCAACTGCTGATCAAATTTGAGCAAAATCGACCGACTATTGGTTCAATGGCGTTGAAATTCTGTAAGATAATTGGACAATAATCACTGACAACCAAAATTGTCTAAAAAGCACTAAGATGCAAAACTGAATTCTATGAATTTGGTGTTTCATAAAATTTGTCCTACCATTGATAGTGAGGAATCAAAATTGCGCAAAATTTCAAGAATTTGTTGATTTTTATGAAAATTTCCGCGTAATGAGTAAATGCCTCAAGGCATTTTTTTTTTTCCAAAACAAAAATAATGACAACTACCGAATAATTTTGGTCAATTCTTTATAAATTCAACTCAAATTTGAATTTTATGGGGTTTATTTTTCATGCAATTTGACTGGCGAGTTGAGGAGTGTTACGTGGGGTCGTGGTCGGGTTAACCGGTTGCCGCCGGAATCTCATGAGGGGAACACGTGGGGTCTACGAAACGGAGAAATGAATGAATGAGTAGTGAGCGTGGTTAGTGTGTGCGGGTTAGTGTTGAAGTTCGTGGCGGATTAGGGATTAATGCGAGGAACATAAACATTTCGGGGAGGAAGGTTACCTTTAGGTTGCTTGGCCTCGTCTTCTCTCACCAAGCCGGGTTGATTCCACACTAACACGTGCTTCGGGCCTCCGCTCTTGATAGGCATCTTGCGTTTAACACTACCGGCGTTCCACTGGCACAAGCGGGGGGGCGCGAGAGAGACGACGTGGAAGGGGAAGAGACGTCTGAGGTCTGAGCCGCCCGCCGGGAGTCCACGAGGAGTTTTTTCAGCGGGTTTCGCCGGGATCGGACGCTTTATCTTCGCGTTTCGGCACTCCGGGAAGATTATCAAGGAGGGACGGGGGGAGGGGAGTGTTTGTGGGACACAAGGAGCTGAGCTGGTGGGACAGATTGGTGCGCCTGTGGGACAGAGGGAGAGGAGGCAGGGAAAACCCACTGATAAGTAAAATAATAGAGGGGGATGGGAGATCCTGGTGGAGGTATTTGGACTTTTTCCGACCAAGTGACTCACTAAGAGGCTAACTAGGTAGGCACTTTTGCTGGTTAAGTGACTCACTAGTCTACTAAATCTGGGAGACAACTTAGCTGGTTAAGTGACTCACTAGAAGACTAACGAGGGAGAAGCTTTTGCAGGATAAGTGACTCACTAAGAGGCTAACTAGGTAGGCACTTTTGCTGGTTAAGTGACTCACAGGTAGACTAACGAGGGTGACACTTTTGCTGGTTAAGTGACTCACTAGTAGGCTGACAAGGGAGACTGTTTTGCTGGTTAAGTGACTCACTAGTAGGCTGACAAGTGAGACTCTTTTGCTGGTTAAGTGACTCACTGGTAGACTAACGAGAGTGACACTTTAGCTGGTTAAGTGACTCACTAGTAGACTAACGAGGGAGAACCTTTTGCAGGATAAGTGACTCACTAGTAGGCTGACGAGGTAGGCACTTTTGCTGGTTAAGTGACTCACTGGTAGACTAACGAGAGTGACACTTTAGCTGGTTAAGTGACTCACTAGTAGACTAACGAGGGAGAAGCTTTTGCAGGATAAGTGACTCACTACTAGACTAACGAGGGTGACACTTTAGCTGGTTAAGTGACTCACTAGTAGACTAACGAGGGAGAAGCTTTTGCAGGATAAGTGACTCACTACTAGACTAACGAGGGAGAAGCTTTTGCTGGTTAAGTGACTCACTAGTAGGCTGACGAGGGAGACTCTTTTGCTGGTTAAGTGACTCACTAGTAGGCTGACGAGGGAGACTCTTTTGCTGGTTGTGACTCACTAGTAGGCTAACAAGGGTGACATTTTACCTGGTTAAGTGACTCACTAGTAGACTAACGAGGGAGAAGCTTTTGCAGGATAAGTGACTCACTAGTAGACTAACGAGGGAGAAGCTTTTGCAGGATAAGTGACTCACTACTAGACTAACGAGGGAGAAGCTTTTGCAGGATAAGTGACTCACTAGTAGGCTGACGAGGAAGACACTTTTGCTGGTTGAGTGACTCACTAGTAGGCTGACGAGGAAGACACTTTTGCTGGTTAAGTGACTCACAGGTAGACTAACGAGGGTGACACTTTTGCTGGTTAAGTGACTCACTAGTAGGCTGACAAGGGAGACTGTTTTGCTGGTTAAGTGACTCACTAGTAGACTAACGAGGGAGAAGCTTTTGCAGGATAAGTGACTCACTACTAGACTAACGAGGGAGGAGCTTTTGCAGGATAAGTGACTCACTAGTAGACTAACGAGGGAGAAGCTTTTGCAGGATAAGTGACTCACTAGTAGACTAACGAGGGAGAAGCTTTTGCAGGATAAGTGACTCACTAGTAGGCTGACAAGGGAGACTCTTTTGCTGGTTAAGTGACTCACTAGTAGGCTGACGAGGGTGACTCTTTTGCTGGTTAAGTGACTCACTAGTAGACTAACGAGGGAGAAGCTTTTGCAGGATAAGTGACTCAATAGTAGGCTGACAAGGGAGACTCTTTTGCTGGTTAAGTGACTCACTAGTAGGCTGACAAGGGAGACTCTTTTGCTGGTTAAGTGACTCACTAGTAGGCTAACGACTAACTCTGGGAGACAATCTGGCTGGTTAAGAGACTCACTAGTAGGCTAACGAGGGAGTAACTTTTGCAGGATGACTCACTAGTAGACTGACTCGGGTAACACTTTTACTGGATAATTGACTCACTACTAAGTTAATGATAAAATGACGTAGATCAGGACATAAACACACTAGTAGGCTATAAGAATGATACTTTTGCTGGATAAGTGATTCACTACTAGATCAGGACTGAGACACACTAGTGAGCAGATACTAGGACACTATGCTAGAGGTACTAGTAGGCTAACTAGGAAGAGTATTTTGCAAAATAAGTGACTCTCTAACAGGCTAACTAGGAAGGGTATTTTGCAGGATAAGTGACCAACTCAAGACAAACGAGGGTGACACTTTTGCTGGTTAAGTGACTCACTGCTAGATCAGAACTGAGACACTCTAGTAGGCAGATACTAGGCAGATATGTTAGAGGTACTAGTAGGCTAACTAGGAAGAGTATTTTGCAAAATAAGTGACTCTCTAACAGGCTAACTAGGAAGGGTATTTTGCAGGATAAGTGACTCACTAGTTAAAACTCACTTGACTCACCAGGACTAATGAGAGAAGGAACTTAGGAGGAATCTTTTGCAAGGTAGGTGTCACTCACTAGTGACTAGTGGGCTAACGAGAGGACTTTTGCAGAGCTAGTAATATGCTAGTAGGCTGTAGAGGAAATGTCTCTTACAGATACGTGAATCTCTAATAGGCTAACTGGGAAGAGTCTTTTGCGGAGAAATTCACTCACTAGTGGGCTAACAATAGAATGACTTTAGGGGGGGGGGGGGGCTAGGAATACACTAGTGGGCTAACGAGGAAGAGTCTTTTGCTGGATGAGTCACTAGTGGGCTAACGAGGAATCAATCGTAGGAAGGAGGACTGACCAACTGGACTAGTGAGTGGTACAAATTGTGGAAAGAACTGGATTTTGGCTTCACTGCGAGTAGTTGGAGACTCAAAAGTTAGAAATTTGGGACTTCGCTGGTACAAGTTGAAATCCAGTTGGCGATTTGTCCGTTTTCTGATGAACTTGGAACTCGTTTCTCAAATTTTGAACACCCAGGAATTCTCTTCACTCTGAATGAATTTCACAAAAGTTATTCATCGTCATTTCGCAATATTTTTCCATCCACACTTCTCTATTTATAGAGTTCTATTTACTAAACTAAAGGTCAAAGGCTTGAGAGAGCCACTCGAAAACAAGAATAATGCGCAAACGATCGAACTAAGAAAATATTCGTCAAGTGATTGAGGCAAGTTTTGTTTCAAACTGTCATTTATATCTTTCCCAATAAGTTGAAATATTCATTGAGCGAGGTACCTAACCTACCTTCCGAGCGTTTTTCGATAGTTTTGATGATTCGATACTTGTATTTCACAAATTGATGTAGCTGCCAAATGTAGATGCATTTGATCAGAATATAAGGTTTTCCATTAATCCCTTGGAAATTTGAACACATTTTGGATGTAGAAAGGTACGGATGTCAAGTAGCAACTTTTGGACTTGTGACCGGGGGTACAAGACCCGTACAAACGTCATCATCGATTAAACTACTGTTTGAACGAAGAATGGAGTTTAGCGCAGGGGTAAAAGTTCCTAAAATGCGCTTACAGTTTATTTTCTTTTTCTTTTTTTAATGACGTAGGAGGTCTTTAATGAGTTGATATACAAACTCCTTCCACTGCGACCAATAAGATCGATTGTGGAGTGCCTCCAGGCTATGTTAACCCACTAAGAAGGGTTTACTGAACACCCCTTCTCCCCACTTTTTTGCAAAGCAGAGAAGATCGGTGTATGCCACCTTAGAGATGGTGTCAGGAGCTTCATGACATCACTTCCGAGGATTGTGTATCTATCTCGACCCAGTGCTTCTCAGTGGCACATGATGAGTTCGGCATCTTCTGTTTCCATGTCGCAGAAGCGGCAGATGTCCGGTGTTAGTTTCCCTATCTTCTTTAGGTGATAGCGAAGTGGGCAGTGACCTGTTAGCAGACCCACAAGTATTCTGACGTCCTTCTTAGGTTCTATAAGTTATTTAGCTCGTTTCTTAGAGAACGTCACAAATAGTTTTGCCTGTCTCAGGCCTGGGAGGTTCTGCCAGTATTCTACTCGCTCATTTCTTTCCCAGTTGTTAACCACAGTCTGTAAGCAGCTTTTGGTGGTTCCCAGGAATGGTTCCGACCCAATTGGCAGGGACTCTGAGCCTCTTTTCGCAAGAAGATCAGCAGTTTCATTACCCTTATAACCTTCATGTCCAGGGATCCATAGTAGCGTGACCTGGTTGTCCTGGGCCACAGGTTCAACGGTATTCTGGCATTCCCAGACCAGCTTCGAGGTTATAGTGTATGAAGCAATGGCCTTCAGGGCAGCCTGACTGTCTGACAAAATGTAAACTTTGGCTCTGTTGAGATGCTTGTTCAGTATTTCTTCAGCACACAGTTGAATTGCATGGACCTCTGCTGAAAGATTGTGGCATTCGCCCCGAGAGACTTTACAAGGCTGGCCGAAGGACCTCTAATGCTTATGCCAGATGACTGATCCATCTGTATACCACGCAAGAGAGTCCGGTGCAAGGTTGGGCACCCCCTTTTTCCTTGAAAGGTATTTCAAAGTTTAGTTTTTCTATCATAAGATCAGAGACTGTCAGAGCCATTCCACCTTCATATTTCTCAAGAATTGTGTGGTGGTTGACCCTGGATCCCGGTCTTATGTATCCCAGCCGCAGCAGCCTAGCAGCCCCCCAGAAGGCCACTCTTTGTACATGGATATGTAGCGGCGAGAGATCCAGAAGTACCTCCATTGCTGCGGTAGCAAGTGGGCATAATGCCGGTGATTCCCAAACATGCTTGTCTTTGGACTTTGTTGAAGATCCTCTGGACAGCTACTTGGTTGGTTTTGGGCCACCAGATAAGGGCAGAATTAGAGACTAAGGGCCTGATGATGGCTATACATAACCATAGTACCTACCTATCATCTTTGGCTTTAGTACCCAGGTTTTGCTAAACATTCTCTGTCCAGTCCATAGGATGTATCTCGCCTTGTTGGCAATCTTTCCTATGTGTGAGTTCCATATTAATTTATGGTCCATGGTAACCCCAGGTACTTAACTTCCGCTTACAGTTCATAATAAGAGCTAAACAAAAGTTGAACGGTCGCTGGTGGCCATTTAAGCTCCGATTAACGGGTAATGAAACACTAGAAACTGTTACCAATGTGGTGAAGTATTTCGGTTGAGATTGAATTTCAATAAATTTATTGCAATAGCTGCTCAATTGTGTCATTATTTACTGATGATTTTAACGAAGAAGTTACAAAGTATATTCTGCAGTTACAACTATGTATAAATATGCATTGAATTTATGGAGTTGGAAAAAGAATCCAACAATTTAAATTAGGAAAATATTCCAGCGTATTATCCAAGATTCAAGGCGTAATATTAACTAATCAAAAGATTATTTCATGAAAGAGGTATTTCATGAACAAAATCAAAAGAGGTAAAGTTATAAAAATTTTAAAAAAGGTAAATAGGTAATTTGTGTATTTTTGGAAAAAATTTACAGAATAGGTACTTATCTAAAATATTATTATTATTTTTTTTTTTTCCAAAAAACATTTTTTATCGAGGTTTTGAGCAAAATTGAATGCTTTTATTTGGGCGAACGTTGTTTCGCTGCGTAGTGCGATCTTGGGGCTGTTGTTGGTGTAGATCGTCGAGGCAGATGTAGTGTAGGTGGTCAAGGTTTTTTTTTTTCTAGTTGCGGAGTAATGGCAGAGGGGCTCCGTCTTCTAGACCTAGACCTGGGGAATTGTTCCAGTGAGGGTTTAGGCCCCTCACTTTCATTCGTGAACCCCGCATTCTCAAATTCACTGCCCTTATAAGAGCGAATTGGACTCTCGTTCGGACCCATCCTATCACTTGTGATCTGGGCTTGGCCCACTTTTCAGATAGGGTAGACGCCAACCTGTGAAGGAATTGATCAAATACCTTGTGAAGCACTCCCTCACAAGAGCTGACTAGTGGGGAGAATGAGCCTCGATGGTCTTCTGCCGCTCCGTCGTACTTCCGATGCTTCTCTCTGGCAGCAGTATCGGCGATTGAGCTCCAGTCTTGAGACAGGTAAGAGGAGGCGTCGGCATTTATTATGCGGTTGTCAAAAAACGCAACTCTCTCCCTGTCCCAGACCCCGTGAGCTTTGAAGTCTGCCACAAGAACAGGCATCCCTCCTGTTTCTTCTTGCAGGACTGGCTCTAGCATCACTCCCCGCCAAGCCAGTGCTGCCATGCTTGCACATTCGTCTCGGACGGCGTCATGACCCTGCTTCACTAGGCCTCCTTTTTTGCAGTTAAGCGCGTGGGGCACGCTCATCGCACTCCCACATCCATCGCAATTCATGGGGAGCCCTTCGATTTCCCAACCATATCTGTGATGGAGTGCATCTCTGAGCGGAGAGATCAAACCCGTCAGATTTTAGAGGGAGCACGGTGAGCCACTGGGATGCGTTGCCTTCGACTATTCTGTTCAGCTTTCGCTTTGCAAACAGTGGGAGTGCGCCGATGATGGAATCTCTTCTAGCTAGCTCTCTTTCTTTTTTCTCCGTTTGTTTCACAAATATTATTGATTTGTGATACGTCTCTTGTGAAATTATTGATGTGAGGGGGGTCCCGGTCGGTCGACGTTTGTTCCTTGTTCCGGGTTAGTATTTTGCCAAATTGAAGGCGCAAAACTTTAAAAGTTGTACCTAAATTTGAAATTTTGAAGGATTTTAGAAATTCATCAGTGCACAGCCCTAGGGAATTGAAAAACTGAAAGATTGCCGCTGGAATCATCAAAATCGAACAATTATTGCCAGAGAAATAAGGGAAAACTCGTTAATTCAGTCATGTTTATCCCATAAAATATAGCTAAACTTGACATTTTCAAGGATTTTAGAAATTCATTGGTGCATGGACCTTGGGAATTGAAAAAATGAAAGATTGAGAAATATGGAAAAACCCGTTCATTCAGAAGTTTCTCCCATTTTTCTTTGGCAATAATTTTTCGATTTTGATGATTCCAGCGGCAATCTTACAATCTTTCAATTCCCTTGAGCCGCGCACTAACGAATTTATAAAATCCTTTAAAATTTCAAATTTAAGTACAACTTTTCAAGTTTTTGCGCCTTCAATGTCGGTAAATACTAAAAACGAACGGCGACCGACTGAGACCCCCGTTATAAGTGTATCGCCTAATAAGTTCCTTTGTCGTTAAACTCCAGTGTCATCTGGTGACAATAATTCGCTAAGTAAGAAAAACACTGCAAATTATTACACAACGGTTTATTATTTTTCTGTATAGATCATTCCCCTGCAAAGAGCACAGCATAGGAGCCCATAGCAGCCATATTTTCGCCTACCAACCATATTTTTGCGCATCCTTCAGTATCAGAAAGAACCCCTCCACTTTCAAAAGTGACTGACAATAACCAAAAGCTTCGGGCCACAAATAAACCCCATGTAACCAAATTTCATCAAAATCGGTCCATGGTAAGTAAGGAAAGTGCCGCGTACGGCAGGCGGACGGTACATTTTTATTAGATTTTCGAATTCTACGTATACCTTGAAACGTAAATCGTTAAATTTTCTGGATTCCAAAGATTCATTTGATAATAACAAATAAAAAAAACGCATTTTATTAGCCTCATTTTGGAAGTCGGCCAAATTTCCTTTAGTGAACATTCCTAACTTCTAGACCTCACAGGAAGTGAACGGTTGGTTCTACAGAGCAACAATACCTTTATATTTTAGAGTTTTTGAGCTAGGGCGTTTTGAAAATTTCAGCCCTTATTTTTCAACCCATAAACCAAATATCATCAAAATCCGTCCATAGTAACAGGAAAATATCCTAATATTCTCTACAATAAGAGTAGGTAGGGACCTACTCCGGGGGGTACTAGCAAGTTTGCTATTGAAGATGTGCTGAGGGGATTGAAACCAGATAGGCTAGAAAAAGGTACCGAATATTTTTAGTTCTTGACAACCATTAATTAAACTAGCTAATTGTATACCTATTTGATTTTTGTTTTATTCGTAATTTCAAGGAGTGCTGACTAAACTCAATAGGGCGCAAATTGTTATACATTTTCAAAAACTCAGCAGTTGGATTTTCGATTTTGGTGCATGCATTCATCCGATGCAGATGGACTTTATTGGGGACCGTCTCGGTCGCATCGAGCCTGGAAATTTCATCGAAATTGGTCAATGATTTCTGAAAGTAATATTGCCGGTGACAGCGAGGCTACGACAGACCACAGACCTATGAAACTGAAATGGGAGTGAAAATTATAATTTTGGGGCACCCAAATTTGGCCTCCTGGACGAAAACAACGCTTCCTTATCTTCTATTGTCTCGTTATGTTGGTACTTATCCGACAGTTTGTGTTTAATGACGTCATAAATTACATTGGTGGAGTTCGAGTCCGGTTCTTACTCTGCGGGTAAATAACCAGTTTTCGTGGTGTAGCGGTTATCACATCTGCCTAACACGCAGAAGGTCCCCAGTTCGATCCTGGGCGAAAACACATATTTTGCCTCTCGCTGGTTACATCTTTATCAAAGTCCATTTCTGTTAATTTTCAACATCATGAAATCCGAAACATTTTTTCAACGGCATGTCTCTCAAATTTCCCAGAAATGTGTCCAAAAATCTGAAATACCAGGGAGATTCCTACCTAAAATCCCATCTCATAGGATCACTTCTACTTCTACGTACTCATAAAATTCATAAAACTAAACCTGCCCAGCGATCATAAATATTAGCTTCAAGTTGTAAACTGTTCAGTAGAAACTATAGGTGAGATACATTCCAATAGGAGGGTACCAAGGTGTTGATGTTTCCACATTTAGACTTCAGAGTTTTGTTGTTTCAGAGTTTTGGAATGGAATGAGACCAACCTGATCTTCGTATGACAAATAAGGGAAATAACCAATGGTTTTAGTAAATAAGAATAGTAATCTCCTTTGCGAGACCTCCTATGGCGCCATATCTCAAAAACTACCGAATAATTGACCATCTCGTATCAATCTCAACTCGATTTTGTACGGGTACCTAGTCATGATTAAGTGAATTGAATACCTGTTTTAATGAATATCTATTCTTTCTCATTTTCAGTTCAAATCCGATAATCTCCCTCTCCATAAATCTGAACACTGTAATCAGGCAATATTCAGTATATTTGGAACTTTAACCCATTTCCGGCCACTGATGCGTTTTCGCATCGTCATATTTTATGATTTTTTTTTAAATATTGAAAATAGTGGAAAATCTTTGCAAAAGAATTTTTTGTCGTTCATGCTGTTCCTAACATTTTCAGAAAAAAATTTTTTGACGTTCGGGAGCTGAATGCGATTTTGGAAATTTTTTGAAAATGAGGCCTTTTGGCCAAAGCCATGATTATGGTGGCTCAAATTCGATTCTGGAAGAGTGAGCGTTCTGGGCCATGTGTTGAAAGAGATTCCGATCCTCAGGCTTTAACATTTTACCAAAAACAATGAACTGGATAAATCATATCGCTTTGGAAAACTCTCAAATCTCATTAAAAAGTAAAATTCATAAAATATCGAGTATTTTTGCTCTCGATTGGTGAGCAAATGATGCTTTATTTCGGCCGGCATTCTGTAAAACAGTTCATCCTCCTCTCCTCATTATTCAATTATTTCTACCCTAGGCTTGAAATGGGTTAATTGATGGCAGTCGTTATACTTTGAAACATTAGGCACTACGTGAATAGATGAGTATAGAACGGTTATTAGTGAAGAATATCGACGCTCCGCAGGGAAAAGGACCTTTACTCCATGATGGTCAAAATTGACTTACACAATCATAGTTGTTTTTTTTTTCGTTTTTCGATCCTCTACAAGATGGAGAAGAAGTAAGTTTGAATAACATAAAAATACTCCGCAGCTTCACCTACAGTTTTTACGGCATGATTCCTCACGAAGAGGACAGCAGAAGAGTCCAAGTGGAGAAGAAGCCGTGATCTTTGCCCATAAGTAATCAATATTTACCTTTTTGTAATATTTTCCCACATTTAATGAGTAGAAGATCGGTCAGTAGAATTCGATACGAGTCGTCGATGATAAAAAAGATTCTACCAGGAAGGTGCAACACACAGATTCCTCGTTTCCATAACCCGATGCGTAGTAGCTTCTCTCAAAATATCAATCTCTGCGTACCTTTCACTACCTTCATAGGAGACCATCCACTCACCCATCCACACAATCCCTGAAAAATTCATCGAATTGAAGTAGTTGTGGCTCTTACAAGGTCTTCACATCTGCACATGCGCAGAGGCTACTATCATAATCTCTGAAAATTTCTTCGAAATTGGATGGAAAATGTAGGAGTTATTGGTGTTAGAAGGTATTTATTTAGAAGCCAGCATGGTTTGCGCATGTGCGGCGGCTGCTATCGATCCAAGAGCGATGATTTTCATATGGGACCATTTACACCCCAACCCGCTCCTATAACTCCAATCAGTTCAATTTCTATGAATCTCATCGAAATCGGTTGGATTATGTAGGAGTTATGGCTGTTACAAATTGGAAGTGAATACTTCGATAGACTCGGAAGCAATAAAGCAAGTATTTCGATGTGCAGCAGGCTGACCGGTTGAAGGGCTAATTATGCCACCCTGACAACTCGTTTTGAAATAGAAATGCCTTTTAGTTCGGATCTCTCTTTCTGTTGGTATGTCAATTCGGCCACGACCCCACGGTGATTTGCAATTGGCGAAACAGTTCAGTGATTCGTTGTTTGTTTTCCTACGTTTATTTCAAGCACGCGTATTAACCTTCATCTAAGTTCACCCTTAATGGGGAAAATAATAACAAGACATATCCAAGATCTATTGTTTTTCCCGTCAAGGGAGTAATTATTATAATTTTTAAAAAAATTATTAGGAATAATATTATTATTAGTCCTTTTCCCTGCCGAGCGTTGATATGTGAATACAGGGAATAGTGGATAACCATGGATGTTAGTATCAAAACGAGCTTGATATTGTATCATGATGCAATTATCATTATTGCCGTGATGCAATTATCGCAACCAATTCACAGAAGAGGTGTTCTTAAAAACCCAAAAGCTACTCCACAATACTGTCTGATATTCATTGTGGCTATATCGACGGGTAAACCCATTTAGTTCTACCTATTTGCGTAACATTCCTTGAATCGGCAAATGTTTGTACATCCTTTCGAATCAATCTTCGTCCCCTCTACGAATATAATTGAATAAGACAAAAAACATGCTCAAATGTCGTAAACTCCCGCAATTCGCATTTCAACGTCTGCCACTCCACGTTCTAGAAATAGTTTCATAAACTATCGTCATTACTACATCAGAGGATAGTTTACACAATGTTATCAATTATCATTGAGTTGTGGTTCAAGTTGTTGCAAAAAATGTTTGGGTACTTTTCACAACCTGGTGAAAAACTCGGTCTCAAATTAAAAATTAATATTTCAAAAAATGTTTCAACGATTTGGATTATTTGGATTTAGATAAGGCAAAGGAATAAAACACGAAAAAATTCTCTTTCTTGCAAGTGTGTTAATGAAACAAATTTATAAGAAAAATATTTACCTAAAACAGTATTTACACTTACTATTCTTACAAGGCATTTTTGGTTGATTTCAAAAACATCATTATAAACCAACTTACCTATTAAACTTGCAATTTCCACTAAAAATTTTAGAATAAAATCCTTTTGGTTTATTATTTTCAATAATGAACCTTTGGAATCGACCAAGAAAAAAAAATGTTAACACCCCCTCAGAATTTGATGGTTTACGTTTCAAGAAACGTAGAATCCAAAAAACGAATAAAAATTTGGCCGTCAGTCCGCCGTACGCGGCACTTTTGCCACTTAGCATTGACCGATTTTGATGAAATTTGGTATGTAGGCTC
This sequence comes from Apolygus lucorum, assembly GCA_009739505.2. Taxonomy (NCBI): domain Eukaryota; kingdom Metazoa; phylum Arthropoda; class Insecta; order Hemiptera; family Miridae; genus Apolygus; species Apolygus lucorum. The sequence continues at coordinate 27,286,454 of CM019182.2, read as the reverse complement.
CATTTGGGGTCTAGTTGTGCCCCGAAGCTTTTGGTTGATGTAGGTCACTTCTAAGGGTTCCAAAATCAATTTTGAAATTTTGAAAACGCCCTAACTCAAAAAATTTCGATATAAAGATATTGTTTCTCCTTCAATTTAGGATTCTATAGAATTTTTAGAATTTTCTGAGACCACGCGGAGCTTTGTAGGACAAACCGTTCGCTCCCTACGAAACTTTTAAGGGTTTATATTGAAATATATATATATAAATCAAAACACGAGTGTGAATCGCAAAAGAGGCCTAATCTCCGTTCAAATTAGAGCTGACCAAAATGCAATCGACGGTTGATGATTTTGATTTTTTTTTTAATTTTTTAAATTTTTTTTATTTTTTTAATTTTTATTTTCATTTTTGGTTTATTATTTTCAATAATGAACCTTTGGAATCGACCAAGAAAAAAAAAATTTTAACACCCCCTCAAAATTTGATGGTTTACGTTTCAAGGTACGTAGAATCCAAAAATCGAATAAAAATTTGGCCGTCCGTCCGCCGTCCGCCGTACGCCGTACGCCGTCCGCCGTACGCGGCACTTTTGCCACTTAGCATTGACCGATTTTGATGAAATTTGGTATGTAGGCTTCATTTAGGGTCTAGTTGTGCCCCGAAGCTTTTGGTTGATGTAGGTCACTTCTAAGGGTTCAAAATCAATTTTGAAATTTTGAAAACGCCCTAACTCAAAAAAATTTGATATAAAGGTATTATTTTTCCTTCAATTTAAGATTCTATAGAATTTTTAGAATTTTTTGAGACCACGCGGAGCTCTGTAGGACAAACCGTTCGCTCCCTACGAAAATTTAAGGGTTTATATTGAAATATATACATATAAATCAAAATACGAGTGTGAATCGCAAAAGAGGCCTAATCTCCATTCAAATTAGAGCTGACCGAAATGCGATCGATGGTTGGTGATTTTGATTTTTTTTCTTTGATTTTTTTTTTGGTTTTTTTTTGATTTTTGGTTTATTATTTTCAATAATAAGCCTTTGGAATCGAGCAAGAAAAAAATTTTTAACCCCCCCTCAAAATTTGATGTTTTACGTTTCAAGGTACGTAGAATACGAAAATCGAATAAAAAAAATTTTTCCTTCATATTGGATGGTTGGTGATTTTGTAGTCGAGTGATCTATATAGAAAAATAATAAACCATTGTGTAATAATTTGCAGCGTTTTTCCCTTCATATTGGATGGTTGGTGATTTTTTAGACGAGTGATCTATATAGAAAAATAATAAACCATTGTGTAATAATTTGCAGCGTTTTTGTTTTTCGAAATGTTTGATCTTTATTGACTGAAACATGACGTAGAATGCTTCAAAAACTAATGGTCAAAGATTTCTTTCAATAAATTGTGAAAAGTTTTTCTTTTTTTTTCTTTCACAGAGAACTGCATTGTTTGAGACATTAAGATGCGCTCTAACTGTAGAGCTAGTATTTTTCTAGTAAAAAATATACTCATACTTTACTTTTTCTTCTATTTTCGAGATTTGATATGAAGCAGCACCCCTCGATTATTCCTTTCGACCTGATGCCTCAAAAATGTCCTACCACAAATTTGGGAAGAGCCCTGAACCAGAATTGAGTGATCATTAGAGCGTCCACCTCAGTGGGGCTGTACAGGGAATGTAGGTCTAGAAAAGGAAATCTATTGGGACCAAGACACCACAAAAATGTAGTTATTTCACGAGGGAAAAAACAAGGTGTATTACTGGAGGAGGTTTTTGAATGAGTATCAATTTCATTGCTAATAGAATAACATTGTTCACGCTAATCACACAGAGATAGGAAATCATCGGCTAAATATTGGTAAATAATAATTATTCATATTAACGCAACAATGTTAATTTAATTGTTTTCGAGTGATCTCACCCCAGTGCCTCTGCAATGATTTCCGATTAAGAAACATTCGTTTTTATGTCACAAATCATCACAACGCCCAGATGACAACAATCGCACTTGGGACTCGATAATATCACTCGGTTCATCGGCAGCATTCGCGAATTAACTGATAACTCTAACGACCTCAGTGACGACTAAACTGACAGAAAAACCCTCGCCACACAGAAATGAACCAAGAGAATACAACTGTTCATTAGCATAGATTACAATAAGGCCGTGAATCGCGAGTGATTAGCGACTTCCACCTGGCCACGACCTACACTCGTACCGAAATACACACACATACATGCAACTAAACAAACATAGTCGGTGGAAGAATGTTCGAGTGCCAAAAGCGAATACCCACACGACTGAAAGTGTTTCAGATACATCCTAAACGGCGGTGAAACAAGCCACAGTGTCTGATACAGCACTTCAAGTCTCTTCTTACCGAGACATCAATGAAAGTTGAAAACAAATCAGTAGAAACACCAAATTTTCCTTTTGACAAGTTATCTGAGGTTGCACAAGGTGTCCAAGAAAGATACGGCCAAACTTCAAGGGTCGATTCTACAAGGTATTTCCAACAAAAAATGTCTCTTAGCAATTTTCTTTTAACCCCTTGTTTTTTCAATTTAAAGATTTCTTTCGTATGTTGAACCTTGTCTAACTAAAATGATAGTAGCTCCCTTATTTTACGTGAAAATTCAAATAAGATTACACCGTTGAAAAGAACATTAGATTTTCCATCAGATGAACCACAACAAACATTTTTAACCTCGCATCTAGTTAGATTTTTTTCTAGTCCAAATTTGAAACTTTGCAATGTTTGAGTTTTTTTCACGAAATTCACAAGAGATTCTCACCCATTTTCTGTAGAGGAAGTTCGGTGCGGTTTTCAGCAAAAACATCCTCGAAATTTCAGGTTTCCAACGACGTAATCAAAAACTATTTTACAGTCAAATTTAGAGGAGAAATCTGTGTTTGATCGAGCAGAAACGTGGATTTTTTTTTCAACTAAATCGACGTTTTGACGGGAGGATTTGTGGTTGGATGGAGGGTGATAGGAGCGCCGGTGGAGGAGACCCCCGAATCCTCCCGTCAAAACGTCCATTTCGTTAGAAAAAAAATCCACATTTTTGCGCTTTCAAACACAGATTTCTCCCCTACATTTGACTGTATTTTTTTCTGATTATACCGCTGAAAACCTGAAAATTTAGGATGTTTTTGCTGAAAACCGCATCGAATTTCCTCTACACAAAATGGGTGAGAATCTCTTGAGAATTTCATTAAAAAAGACTCAAAAATTGCAAAGTTTGGATTGGAAAAAATCTAACTAGATGCAAGGTTAAAAATGTGTGTTGTAGCTCATCTGATGGAAAATCTAATGCTCTTTTCAACGGTGTAATCAGACTCGAATTTTCTCGTAAAATAAGGGAGCTACTATCATTTTAGTGAGAATTGAAAAAAAAAACTTGAAAAAACAAGGGGTTAAAAGAAAATTGCTAGGAGACATTTTTTTTTGAAATACCTTGTAGAATTGACCCCTGAAGTTTGGTCGTATCTTTCTCGGACACCTTGTATAATTTTGGGAAATTTTGCAGCGTTCAAAAAAAATGGTAATTTTATGAAGGAACATCCACTGTGAATTCAAATTCCATGTTTTCTCCTGTTTTTCTGCTTCCGGTTTCAAGGGAAAACATTGATTGTCAATCCGCTGCAGCTCCTTCTAGACGAAATACTCCAGCCAATGGATGAACATAAAATGCATGGAAGAGGGCAGAATATTTGACTTCAAGGTTGTGTTTGCACCTAGTAGTGGTAGTTGTAATAGGGAGTAGAATACTTAGTAGGTGAATCGGCCATAGGTGGGCTTAAACCACTCTCTAGGTCATATTAAATTTTAACATAACTGATTAGTTGAAACGTTCAAAAGTCTGATAAAAAATCATTGTCTCGCATAATTTCATCTACGACCTTCGTGAACTTTGTTTTGTTCATTTGCATTATTTTATATCTTACTTGCTGCTTGTATTTTGCTTTGCGCATGCGCGTTCTCCAAAACTCATATAATAATAAACAAAAAATGGTAAAAATTAAGAAGTGAAAAAGATTAATCAAACAATTTCAAACTTTCATGCACATCGAACGACCAACGGAAATCAACGCGCACCGGCTGACTGGAAACTTAGTTGACATTTTTCGTAAAATATATACCTACCTACCTAGTTTTTCCTCAACAGTCAAATATTTGAACATCGACTAACCATTGTGTAATGATAGGTGTGAAGGAAGATAACGTAACATGAATTCGTCAGTGGTGTAGATTAGGATTCATCTGGCACCCATGTATTTACATTGTCCCCTTTAGGGCAGAAGGACCAAAGGAATTTCATTTGAAATTGGTCGACAGTAAAATTTACTTTATTTCAATAAAGTAAAGTGCCGCGTACGGCAGACGGACCGAAAGATTGTTTTAAAAAGTAAACTATCAACATTTTGAGGGGTTTAAATTGTTTTCTTGTTCGGAATGGTCTTTGGTATGAAAATAATAAACCAAAATAAAGGCAATTGTAAATACTGATACATTTCGTAGAAGATATAGTCATTATGTAATTTACTAAAATAGATTTTTTTTTGAATTGATGGTCGGGATTCAGCCAATAGAAATCTTGAAACTTTTTATTGAGTAACTCCCGACGTAGGATGACATTAATCCAATACTTAATGCCCGACATACATCCTTATGACGGAAAATTTGAGATTTTCTCAACTCACCTACTACATTATCTACTCTCAACTACGAGTACAAAAACATCATTAAATGATCTCAAATTTTGAGCATTGCATGCGATGCCTAAGTATCAATTACCTAAAAATAACCCCAGGGCAGTATTTTAGTTGCAATTATTCAACTAATTTCCACACTGCAAGTCATTATATGATGAGGTTTATCGTTCTTCTAGGTTGACAGATGGTTTTATAATGAGATGAACATCATGCCGTGCGTTATGTAAAAGAGGTTACGTGTGTAGTCAGTTAACCACACTTGTGTTCGCACGTGTCGAATTTCAACAGCGGAAAATTTGAGTTGAGAGTCGAGTGAAGCTTAGGACTTAATTGGGACACAATTTCCATCGTTACTCATCTTTCACCAACCAATTATGAAGAGAAGTAATGGTTATTGAGGCCTATGAAGGCTGTACAGGTTCCTTCACAACTTTGCACAGGAACCTGTTCGTCTCATGTATTACAGACATTTATAATATGAAGGAAACATCCTTCCCCAAGAGTTTGATCAAAATTTAATAAAGATATTCGAAGATATGAACGAAACCAGTCTAATATGTGCATGTCTGTTTGTCTGTAAATGATTGAAACACAGACGCTCGCTATAGCAAAATTTAGATAACGAATTAACACGAAATTAGTGTATTGGCAGAGCCAAAAAGCTCCACAATAAAAGATAAATTAAAATTCATTAAAAAAAACTAATCTCGCTTTTGAGGAGATCTGCAGATCGAAAGATTTAGCGGGAACGTAAAACGTGGCTGCTGTTTCGACAAAATAAATAATAAAACTATAAAACTAGCGAATTGCAAATTACATCTGTCTTGAAAGCCATCTATAGCCATCTATTTTCTATAGCGCTCTAAGAGTTGAGGAGTTTTCTTTCAAACGGAACTAATTTCATTGCGAAAGAAGTTGTCTAGGGTTCCCAAACTTTCCAAATAGTTTATTCATAGAACTTTCGATTGTAAGACCAAATTTCGAAATGTTGGCAAGTGTTTTGAGGGAGACATGGCCATTTCTTATTTGGATTATGGGATTATGAAATTATGTAAATGAGACAAACATTTTGGTTCTCGTTTTGATTCGGCCTCTAAATTTGTGACATCGTATTGTTTGATTAAAACTTGTGGGTTATCATTCAGTCTTGTAAACACCGTTATCATATCTGCCTCTTTTTATACGGAAGGAATAGGAAGTGGTTCCTATATCAACGGACGGATATCGTATCGTCCTTCAGCCTGACAGGGAAACTCGGGCTATTATCCCATCAAGCTGTCGCGGATCACAAAACCCCGGTGATCCAAAAAATGATGTTCGGAAATGATTGTCACATCCTGTTTGCGCACTTTTTACATGGATCATTCATTGTGCTTTTGGTTTGTAAATCATTCTAAAATCATTAAATGACTGTCATTAAATGACCGTCACTTGATTTTTTTTACGGTATTGCAATTTTAGAATGTTATTATGCTATTATGTTAAATTTTAACATCCGTCAACATATTGGTTGGTACAGTTTAAACTTTGTAACGACATGTTGTTAAGGGTTGCAGGTTAAGCTAGGAGTTTTTAAGGGAGCTGAATTTTTTTTTTTTTTTCGATTGGTTCCTATGAGGCCTCTTGTAGGTATAAGTTGTTTTGAAATTTTTTAAGTCAATTCACGTATGATTTTCCAGCAATGATCAATTTTAGCTCAAGTTGGGCTGAACAAACAAACAAACTAGCAAACTGAGTTCTTATAACCTACATAAGAAAAAATTCAACGCCAAATCTAAATTTTACACAAATCAAAAACCTCGAAAGAGCAGTCCACTGTATGACGTTTGACAATCATTTGATTAGTTATAATCCATGATCTTTCACTCCATTCAGCCTTCCAAAAACCAAATTAATTATTCCAAATTAATAGAACGCAGCGAAGGGTTAAAAAATTCTGCGTCGAATGAGATCAATCCCAGATCACGTACAAGGAACCTGTGATTTCTTAATCTTTTCGAGAATTTTCATTTTAAGATTCTTAGGGGCGAAAGGTAAGACTCATCGTTAGGTCTAAAATGTTTACAGTGTCTCCTTATAGTTTTCTATCAACGTTTAAAAGACGTATGATATAACTTTTGCCTAGAATTGCAGGCTCTGCCATCATTATAGGGATGGGTGATAGTCGATAGTTACTATAAAAAAAATCGATAGTGCTTTTTTCTGTTGTTGAACATCTCAGCATTTGGAGAGTTGTGATAATTCTGAGACGAGCGGTGCAGCCTCAACTCCGGGAATTCCATGTGAAAGAACTCAAGAAGTTGAGGCTAGTGTCAGTATTTTATCACCTGCTGTACCTATATTGTGAGTACCTCATTTCGAGAAATTAGATATTCACCACTTGTGGAAAGACACCTTCTAACTCTCTCCCTGTCTCTTCAGGCAATATGTGGCTCAAGGAGCAATGCTAAAATGGAAATTATTTTTATACATTTTAAATAAATTCGTTTTTTGTTTCAAATCTTTGTGTAATCTTATGAATATACCGAATCCTGCAAGTAACAGATAATTCAATTCAATTACAGTAAATTCTCCATCGGACATGTAGGTAAGGAGTAGGGAGAGCCACTATCGAAAAACTATCGACCTATCAATAGTGCTGAACTATCGGCTGTCGCCCATCCCTACATCCTTATTAAAATTTAATACGGTAATTTACAACATTTAATGTTGTAAATTTTACAACATCAAGAAGGCTTAGGCCATGAAAAAATCAATTCCAGTAGGTACAGATTGTTATCTGGAATTAACGAAATCAAGAACTTAAAAGGGACCTACATATTTCCACTTGAGAATGCTGGGGCGAGCGGGCGTGTCTGGAAAAAGAATGGAGCAGGAATTCCAGTGTAAACACATTTGGGTACCTATCGAAATTCAATGACAGTCACAGACAATCAACTGAGTGGATCGCAAAGTGAGTCAGCTTGTCGATGATCCAGCCGTCTTTTCCACCAAATTGGGGTCTACAACTGCGCACTCGTTCTACGTCAAAGAAAACGGGGCTAGAAAGCCGACCTTGGCACCGGCACATGACACCCGGTGTCGTTTTACAGCTGGTGGCGCCTTCCAGAGAGGCTAAAGACCGCAACGACATCTGTCATCACCTCGGATGAGTTATTCGCCGTGAGAAGGTAGTTGAGAGGACCACCGCCAGTATGGGACACCTCCAGGCACGGCACAGACTACGACGATATCGACCTCTGACGGTAAATCCAGACACTACTGTGGTGTACTACAAATCCAGAAGGTTGCGCTAGCATTCTCCATTCTTGCCGCCAAAAGTTTACCGTAATTAAATACAAGAAGTAGGTAGGTACATTAAGTATAAGGTGTTTGTGTACCTACGTATTTTAAAAAATAAACTCTAGCCCTTCTGAACTCGCGTCATTTTACGCACGTGAACACTCGCCCCGGGTTATTTTGGCCTGAGCCAGTTTAAATTTAAATTTCGAGGGCTAGGGTAAAGGTTTCAAAAAAATAAATAGGTACATATTTTGAAAGAAGGGCTGATTCTTGTTATTTTATGCCAAAAATTATCAACTAAGGATTACTTTATATTTATATTTTAAAATGAGGTAGGATAATATCCTACCTTACACTACGTATATAATGTTCCCTTAACCTGTATTTTTCGTATCAAGCAAAGTTTGAGCATAATTTACATCATATCTTGGTAGACTCATTACCTACTACTATAATCCTGCTAATTTTTTGTCGAACGGTTGGATCCTGAAAACCCTCAAAACGGGTCTCAGTCGGTCGCCGTCCGTTCTTAGTATTTCGTAAAATTGAAGGGGGAAAAACTTGAAAAGTTTTTTCTAAATTTGAAACATTAAAGGATTTTAGAAATACATTAGTGCACGGCCCTAGGGAATTGAAAAACTGAAATATTGCCGCTGGAATCATCAAAATCGAACAATAGTTGCCAAAGAAAACGCTGCAAATTATTACACAATGGTTTATTATTTTTCTATAGATCACTCGTCTGCAAAGCCACCAACCATTCAACATGAAGAAAAACATCGATCGTATTTCGGTCACCTATAACTTGAACGGAGATTAGGCCTCTTTTGCGATTCACACTCGTGTTTCTGATTTATCGTAAGTCCAAACCTTAAATCCTCGTAGAGAGCGAACGGTTTGTCCTACAGAGCTCCGGGTGGTCTCAAAAAATTTTTTAAACTCCATAGCATCTTAAATTGAAGGAAAAACAATACCTTTACATCGAAATCTTTTGAGTTAGGGCGTTTTCAAAATTTCAAAATTCATTTTGGAACCCTTAGACGTAACCTACATCAACCAAAATCTTCGGGGCACAACTAAACCCTAAATGGAGCCTACACACCAAATTTCATCAAAATCGGTCAATCCTAAGTGGCAAAAGTGCCGCGTACGCCGCGGCGTACGGCGGACGGACTTTTACTGGATTTTTTTACTGGATTTTTTTACCAAATTTTTACTGGATTTTTGGACTCTACGTACCTTGAAACGTAAACCATAAAATTTTTAACCATCAACAACCATCAAAAGAAAAATTTTCTTGGTCGATTCCAAAGGTTCATTATTGAAAAAATTAAACCAAAATGGGAAAAACTTTTGAATAAACAGGTTTTCCCATGTTTTTTTCTTATTTGTTTGGCAATTATTGTTCGATTCTGATGATTCCAGCGGCAATCTTTCAGTTTTTCAATTCGTAAGGGCCGTGCACTAATGAATTTTTAAAATCCTTAAAAATTTCCAATGTAAGTACAATTTTTCAAGTTTTGCCCCTTCTATTTGGCCAAATACTGACCCGGAACGAGGAACAAACATCGACCGACTGAGACGCAAAAAAAAAGGCGCAAATGGATGTGCAAAATATCGTTGTCCAAAAATCTTAATTTGGGGGGTTTCATTCAGAACAAGTGATGTATAAGGAGTCTCTCATTGTACTAAATTAAACTAGATAAATTATCTCAATCTTACACTAGAGTAAGAAACTAGAAGATCTGTATCACACCATTAATTAAATCACATTCAGTAAAAAAAAAAACTTGGAAAATGCATCCACTGGAGTCTACGTTCTTTTAAATCCTGCACGGGATCCTGGAATCCTGGATAATACTGACATGTCCGTCTAGCTAATCTGGAGGATTAGCAAATTGTTTGGAGGAGGGGGAAGGTATTTTTCCAAGAAATATTTGCGGGGAACTGGACGTTCGGGTCACCATGACCCGACGCGAGTGCTCAAGGGATATGTAACTTCCACAACAATTTTTATACATTTATCTACAGAATTATGGCAAAGTAACGGAAGTATATCTCCCTAGCCAAGCTATTGAGTATTATCAAGGAACTAAAAAATACACATTTTAATTTCAGTTTTCATGTTTTTTCCCCCGAGAATTTTGATGGTATTAGTTTGTTTTTCTCTCTAAAAGTTGATTTATGGATTTTAAATTAAATCCTTCAATACCACTATTAGAACAATGACGAATTTCTCATCTATTTGATAATTCATTATTACTCAAATCTTTTGTATCTAGGCAGTCCTCATTCAAGTGTCCATATCTCCTCATTTTCAAGACCTCAAATCCGGAATCGAATCCACCTGGGCCTCATGGCTGTTGAGATGATGGCTTGTTAAAATGCAATTTCGAGCCTCCATGAGAGGCTGTAGTGAGAACATTAGTATTACATAAGCGCCAACCTTCAAGTTCAATCTAAGCCTTCTTGTAGGTAGGTAGATAGTTTTCGTTGGAATGCAAGCGCATTATTTATTGTGTTAATTCAGAATTTTCATAAAGTCATCTTCCAAATAAAGAGGAAACGTATATTTATGGATATGCCTCGCCCAATTCATTGCATCCGTACCGATCGAATTATCCAAACCTATGTAGGTACAGTATCTTTTTCTGTTTCGAGTGAACTAATATTGTTGTTTCAAATCAATACTTACTCCTATTCTCAATGAATCAATCCCCTTTTTGGTACATTAACAGTTTTCTAAATGTTTGCTCCAGAGTCTACCAAGGTAGCGGAAACATTGGTTTTACTTTTCAAGGTTGAACAAAAATAATGTCCTCCAAAATCAAAATTTCCAGTCGAGTTTTACGTTTTAGTCTTCCCTGATCAATTTTGGTTTCTTGTCTGTCCATCTGTGTGACTCAAAAATCTCACAGATTTGGGTCACGATTGAAGAACTGGCAGTAGGTTTGAAAAGGGCGCGGGATAGGTCCGCAGCATCACCATCAGCAGCTCCACTAGTTTCGCCAGGGGTGCCTGAATCCTAGTTATACCTATCAAAAAGGGTACAATCTGTGTGTCCACAAATCCTTGTAACAGGCGAAACTATACGAAGTTACGGTCTGATTCGATGACATTTTCAGGGATTGTGAGGGTCGGCTTCTAGATGCTCCTCTATGAAATGTGAAATCCCAAGTAAGCATAACTTTTACAGTTTCCATTCGATTTCGGAGGGATTTTCAAGGGTAATGTGGTTGAGGCTCTGGTTGGTTCTTTATAAATGTCATTGTCGTGGGATCATCAAATTTGTAGGTAGTGGAATGTTGAAGATTGAAGGAAAGATTGAAGTTTTGAGATTATCTGCTATGAATTGTGTAATTTGCACAATCGTGATATGTGTACGAGAAGCTATGTGCCACATCCACTTGGTAGACGTTTTACCACCAATACGGTCATAATATGCCCTCATGATGGGCCCTATCAAAAAAAAACGGTAATGTTTACAACGAAAAAAACCTCAGCTACTCTCAACCATTAAGGCTGACGTTGAAGTTGAAATTTGATCTGTACGAAATCCTATCGAGGTCACTTAGCTCAAGCATTGTGTAAATAAACAGCGTAGTTGGTTCATTGTTTTACAAAACAGATCTGTTATTCTTTATTTTGTTCCTTAGTCTGTTACTGGTGTAACCAGACATGTTAACCTAACACGCACCACCGGTTCGACTGATTGAGAGAATTTGGCTTAATTCGGAATAGTTTCTCAATCAAAATTTGGTACTTATTATGATCTCCTTAGTACTTAATAAGTATTATATACTTAGAGTATATATAATAAATATACTCTAAGTATATGTATTATAATTACATTGAGGTTTCACTTACACCAGGTAGATGGATCCGCTGCACAAATACCTACCATTTATCTGTATGACTCACATAATCCAGCAAACAAACGGTTCGCAATATGTTGCAGGCAGTAGAACACAAGTAGGCGCGATATTTACCTGGAACAAACAGAGGGATAATCATTGTTAGTGAATTGCAATAAACGAACATGGAATGTGAAAATCTGAGTATGTCTATATTCCAGTACAAATGCGTCACTCACTACTGGGAATCTTGACTTAACTTTATTATCTTCCTATACCTATCTACATTCATAAAAATTTAATTTATAAAATATTTAATTTATGAAAAATTTTAACGTTGATTGAAATGGACTCGAGTACTGTGAGCTCACTGGTAATAATTTAAGGTGAGGAAGAAGAAGAAAAACGCTGCAAATTATTACACAATGGTTTATTATTTTTCTATATAGATCACTCGTCTACAAAATCACCAACCATCCAATATGAAGGAAAAAAAAATGAAAATAAAAATTAAAAAAAACCCCAAAAAAATCAAAATCACCAACTATCGATCGCATTTTGGTCAGCTCTAATTTGAACGGAGATTAGGCCTCTTTTGCGATTCACACTCGTGTTTTGATTTATATATATATCTCAATATAAACACTTAAATTTTCGTAGGGAGCGAACGGTTTGTCCTACAGAGCTCCGCGTGGTCTCAAAAAATTCTAAAAATTCTATAGAATCTTAATTTGAAGGAAAAACAATACCTTTATATCAAAATTTTTTGAGTTAGGGCGTTTTCAAAATTTCAAAATTGATTTTGGAACCCTTAGAAGTGACCTACATCAACCAAAAGCTTCGGGGCACAACTAGACCCCAAATGGAGCCTACGTACCAAATTTTATCAAAATCGGTTAATGCTAAGTGGCAAAACTGCCGCGTACGGCGTACGGCGGACGGACAGCCAAATTTTTATTCGATTTTTGGATTCTACTTACCTTGAAACGTAAACCATCAAATTTTGAGGGGGTGTCAAATTTTTTTTTTCTTGGTCGATTCCAAAGGTTCATTGTTGAAAATAATAAACCAAAACCGTATAAAATAAACAAAATTATTGAACTGAAATTGTTACAGTAGGTACTTATCCACGTTTTTTAACCTATAATCTATATTATTTGTCCTCGATTACTACATTAATTTAAATTGCCAACGTTAATACTGCTGATCATTAAAAAAGAAAAGAATTAGCAAAATAATTCTGAAAAAAGAAGAAAAAAATTGCTTTTGCAAGTCATTTGATTGAATCGAATCATAAATTCGCATTTGATCTCACAAACGGCTGAAGTTTAAAATGATCATTACTTCATTAGACACAACTAATGTGTCTCATTATGAGCCCTCTTTCACTTTGTCCACCTTGATTGGCATTCGTGGTTCGACCAGTTGCCTTTCTCTTCTCTGAACCAACAGAATTTGAATTCTCCTTCTTATCTCCATGTTTCTTCATTCAAGCTTCTCTTTCTTAGGCTTTCTTCTCCACATTCCTTCTTTTTTTCTTGACCGATGGTATTAAAGTTCTCTTTCATCAGCGACTACTTATAATTCTTAGCATTGGAACAAAACTCCAAAAGGACGATTTTTGAGGAGAGCTGTTTAATTTCAAAAAAGTTGTCATTTAAGCAAATGACAGGATCTTGAGACAAAATTGACATTCAGTTTTTGGTTTTTTCACTATCCTCAGAACCTCACGAAGCTAACTTAGGGGTTCTCATTCGCCCAGAAGCTCGATAACACCCCCAATGTGGGACCTCTTCATCACCTATTACCAGATATCATAGTATTGCACAAGATCTTTGTTAAATAATAGTATCCTAAACCAAAAAAATTCATTATTGCAAAAAATAGTACATCAAACGACTATTTTGAATTTCAGGAAGACTATTGATTAGATTTTTAACACTTTTCGAAAAATAAAATAACAGAATTCAATGCTTATTTTGAGTAGTAGGAAATATTTTTTGGAAGAACAAACGCACTTTACTAGTCGTGGTCTGCCATGGGATAGAAAATAGGTACCTTCTTCCATGGCTATGATAACTGAGATGTAGCGGTTTTCTCCATAACCTCCAGATTGAGTGGGGGGGGGGGGGGGGAGAGAGATCTCTTACAGCGCATTTTGGCGTCAGGAATACCATGAAAAGTCAAAACAATAGTGAGATCACACTTATGTGATTTAGCACAAATTCTCCCCTTATTTTCAGTGGGTGTAACTCATAAATGGCGATTTTGGAATGGTAATAGTCTTGTTCCGAAGCAATGAATTATTTTAAATTGTGCTTTTTGTGATGAACCAGCAGATATTGTTGGTTATTACTGTTGGCCTAACCATCTTTGAAAACTCAAAATTTCCGAGGAAATAGATACCTAATGTTTGTAATTTACACTGTTTTTGTTGAAATGGGTTTCCAGAACTTGGTCACGAATGAATAAACTGGTTCGTATAGAAATGGCATCATTTCTAACCAAGGAGCTGACCTATTAAATGCAATGCTGATAAAATTAACCTAAAGGTAACCCAAATTACCTAATAGTTTCAAGTTGTAATTTCTGACTACCTACCTATTCAAAGATAATCGACAAGTTGATGTGGTGTTTTCACTTCTATTGTTCCCGGTGGCATTCGATAAGCCGTATCTCCTCGTTCTATTCTCCTTCGGGGCGGATCTGCCAAAGGTAGGGCTTTAGAGATATAACTATGGTAGGTACTCCTGGTCCTATCTTGACTAGCGATTCGCGTCGGACTCTTTGTTCGCTTCGAACTCTTGAGCGCACTAAGAACCAATTAAATTTATCTTTGAAGGCGTCACGCAACTTGGAGGTTGCGGAAGGCAAGTTCAAAGACCTGGGCTCGAACCTACCACAAATTCAGTGCCAAGAGGTCCTGCGAAATCTCCCTCTATCTGTGAAATCACTGTGCTGTGTTGGTTACGCAAAACCCATTCTACACATAACTAACATATTTCTAATATCAAAAAGAATCTAATATTTCACTTTTAGGGCCTACCATCAAAAGAAGTCCACTATCAAATCAAAGGCAACTAAATCGTGATGAGGCCTAGTTGATCCGTGATAACACGTTGGTGAAACAGTCTTTTCGGACTGGGGGGGAGGGGGACGTAGTCCTGTGTTGCGGATAAACTCAAGGTAATCAGCGTTGGGAAACAGGCCCCTATAGTTCTTCTTCCACTATAATATAAATTCAATCTCAAAAATTGAAAATTCTCGAAAAAAATGGAAATAATATAATAAATAATTTATACTATAAATTAAATTATATTATATTATAATTATATAATATTATTATACAGTGAATGTTATTAGTTGTGCCCAATCCGTTTGGGGTGACGAGGAAAGTACGAGTATTTTATGAGGTTTTTCCTTGAATTTTTAACCAAGGGGTTGATTATATTTAACTGGAAGACGTTATTGAAAATTCACAAGCTGACTCAGGTTGAATGAAAGGAATTTTTTCCAGTCGTGCAGGTACGTAATGGAATATGAAAAAAAGAAAATATATCTAACATCCTGGATCTTACAGTTTTTCACCACCATCAGGTAGAGATATGTCCCTAATTATTTAAGATCTCTAATTTATGTAAAATGTATCTCTTATTTATTTATCTTGGCCATGTAGATAGAGAAATGATGGCAGTATCTAGTCAACTTTTTTGTTTAAATACAAGGGAATTAGTATTTCTTTACTTAGTATCTAGAAAAGAAACCTCCTGATTTGAGTCCAGTCAACTGAGCAATATTATTTTCATAGTTTTGTCATAGGTATATTACGTATTTTTTAATATGCCCCTGGTAATTTAATTAGGGGCGTCCTTCAAAACTACACCATCCCATAATCTGTGATACTGACCTATCTAGTAGATACATTTTCGCTCGAAATTTGTGGGTACCTAGTTGAAGGAGACAGCTGATGACGTCCGCGACGCCAAGAATGGCAGTCGGACGAAAATTCAACCTGAAATGGTTGCTTACTTTACTTACTACTTTACTTACCTAGTTGAAGGTTGGCTCCAAGACGACTGCCAGCAAATTTTCCATTTAGATTGGTGGCTACCGCCCATAAGCGAACTTGAAATTCAGAGTAAGAGGTGAAATTTCGGTACCTTCCATATGACCAATTTTGATGAAGTTTTCTATCGCTGGGCTCGTTTTATATTTCTTCTGGCCAACTGTGTTTTGTAACATGGACACTTAAAAATACTTTTAAAACCCTTCTTGATGAAAACCCATTATTTGCATCTATTATCATAGATTATTACATGGATAGGACACCTAGACTTCTTGTGTATGAAAAGGTTCTAGTCTTTTGAATCGAGTGCCGAAAATAGTCCCTTGAGAGGGTCTTTTTGCTCATTTCAGTGAATTACAGAGAAGTATTTTCACTCAAAGCACATGGAGTGGCCGTATTAGGTCTCTCGAATATACGGGAAGAGGTCCAATGTCTTTCCCGAGGTCTGTCCCCCTTGAGATGGACGACTTCTATTTCTAAAGGTTTTTTCTCAAAGGTTTTCATTCATTGACCAAACAACGTTTTTTTTCAAAGGTCGGTCGAGTATAATGTTATTTCGATTCATTTTGTTCTCTCATTACTCTGTGAATAATATTAAATACATTACCGCATATAAATTATAATTTGTGCAAACAATTTGTGTATCCTCCATGTTACAAGAAGAGCGATATCTGAGAGGTGCAGTATACCGAATCCAATATGAATTTTCAGACCATTATAACTGCATGGTACAAGTACCTACTAGAGATGGGTATGTTGCCAAATGTTCTGTTATCAAACAATTGCAAAACAGGAAATTTGAGAAAGATTATTAGAATGGATTCTTATTAGACTATTCAGATCTAACTATTGAAATAACAAACATGAGTACTGTTGGGAGATACAACATTTACACAAGTTTTGAACAACAAAAAAAAGGTATATAAATGGAACATTTTATTTGATATAGTTGTATATGGTCACGATTGTAACCTCAAAAACATGATACAATTTTCAATTGTTATGAACATATGGAAATTACAGCGTTTAATACCAGTAGTTAGTTGGAGGGAGGAAAAATCAAAACAAGAAGCCAATTTCCCCCAAATGGCTCTCTAACTTTTTTGATGAAACATCGTATTTTTTATGTCCATTACAATAAATGATTTCATGGAATGTTTGCTTCCAGAAAATCCACTTTATGGGCATATACGTATAAACAGTTTCAAATGTACATCTTCTACAGGAAAATATCCGTAAAGCCTACTCCAGAGTTGAAAGACGCAAATTGAGTTTTTGAAATTCTTCCGGAGAGGAAATCCACCCAATGATTTTTCTGTCATATTTTCAAAGGTAGACGAGAATTCTATCGGAAGTCCGACTGGAAATTGGGTGAAGGTATGTGACAGATATGAAGTGTGTAGCGTAGCGGATAAACAGTAGCAGATGGGAACAAGGACCTCCCCTAAATATAGGACCTGTCTGGTGGTGGGGGGAGTCCCTATTCTATTTATTGATGCTTCTAATCGCAATATTTTTCCGACTGCCACGTGAGTCGTGGGCGACCAAGACGGAAATGATATATTCGATATATTCTGGTATGTAAGTGTTCATATATGAACTAAATACGAATGTGTTCTAATAAGCAAGGTCCCCTAGGCCATAAAAAAACAATATACTCCATTTTATAGATTTTCTTTCATTTCGGATTCTACACGCTTTCATCTTTATTTTTACATACCCTCAATGTCTTTCTATGTTTTTCGTGGAGCGTGGGACGACCGGACAAAACTTTGTATCTGAGAAAATCACTCGGGAACCAAAAGCTCAAGTTAACTTATGAAGTCTTTTGACGGAGTTCACAGAATACCTAGAAAAAATTAATATGTTTAAAAACAATAAGTTAACTAATTTAAAAAACTAAAAATACAATTTTCAAGAAAAAAAATAAAAACAAAAATTGGTCAATATTTGATTTTTTTTTAAGCAAAGCCCTCGTGCCAAGCAAAAATGACGGACCCAAGAGGATTTTATAAAAAGTTTTAAGTTCAAACCTATTTAAATACCCCAAATAAAGGTTTCATGTATCGTTCTACGAAATGGAAGACTACAAGAAGGAAGAAAGTAGGTACATACCTAATTATAATAATCACACTGTTCAACGAGCTGACCTAAAATTCCGCTAGTCAAGGTTTTGTTTCAGTCAATAATTGTGTTCGTGACCACAATCCTAGTTTCGCTTTTCAGTGTCAGGTGAGGTAGAAGTGATTATATAAAACGAATATTAGGTAGGCTACGGTTACCTACTTCATTGTCCAAATTAGGGCAAATATTGCGGTTGCGCACTCAACGGTTTTCCTCATTCTTCATTTTAGTGCTCAAAGTCACCAAATGACTGTTTTGTCATACGTAAAGTAGTATAATGTATGGTAATATAATCAGACAAGACCTGCCGGTTCGTATTCTGCACGTAATAAGTTGAAGGTAAGTAATAA
This sequence comes from Apolygus lucorum, assembly GCA_009739505.2. Taxonomy (NCBI): domain Eukaryota; kingdom Metazoa; phylum Arthropoda; class Insecta; order Hemiptera; family Miridae; genus Apolygus; species Apolygus lucorum. The sequence continues at coordinate 27,268,074 of CM019182.2, read as the reverse complement.
TTGGTTGAAAGAAAAAACGCTGCAAATTATTACACAAAGGTTTATTACTTTTCTATATAGATCACTCGTCTGCAAAGAACTTGACTTTGCCATTATCACCACCTACCAACCATACTACCCATGCTACCCATACTACCATACTACCTACCTACCACGCAGCTACAGCGATCGCATTTGGTCAGCTAACATTTGAACGGGGATTAGGCCTCTTTTGCTATTCACACCAATGTTTCTGATTTGTCGTAAGTCCAACCCTTAAGTTCTTGTAGGAGCGAACGGTTTGTTCTACAGAAATCCGCGTGGTCTCTAAAAACTCTAAAAATTCAATACTATCTTAAATTGATGGAAAAACAATACCTTTATATCGAAAATTTTTGAGCTAGGGCGTTTTAAAAATTTCAACCCTTAGAAATGACCGACATCAACCAAAAGATTTGGGGCACAACTAGACCCCAATTAGAGCCTATACCAATTTTATTTATTTTATTTTATTTTACTTTTTTTTTGTCATTGACATGGATAAGTATAATCAGTTGGCATGGGATCAAATTTAATTGAATCTTTATTAGAAATACGTTTTACAAACACCTAATTTCATAATGATGATAATTGTGTACGTCTCGTTGCGAAAAGAAAAGCAGTCATAGCACGTCCTTCCAACATCTTTTCACATTTATCAATTAATCTCGCGGTCAAACGAGAAAAAAAAATTGAAAAGAGGAATGCCTTGACTTTGCTTGTCTTGACTGATTATTCATTTGGCTCTACGAAATCTTCCCACGAGCTTACTGGGTTACAGTCTGCTGCCTTTGCATACGTTAGCATAAGATTAGGTAGTTTTTTGTCATCACGCTTGTAGAATGTCCAGTTTCACTCGTTCGCTCGAGGGGATTTGTAAAAACTATTGATTAGTGGTTAGGGACACAACCAATCAACTTGAGAGTAATATTTTCAGGCTAAAAACGGGGCAACTAAATTACGATTACGAGCGTGGGTTCACTGAACAATAATATAGAGAATGCAGGCGATAGTAACAATTTTGTGGGCGCTTGTCATTTTCCACAACGTACCATCGTTTCTTCTACAAAAATGGAGTAGAGACTAACAAAAAGTTTACCACTTACTTACTTACTTAATAATATGCTGTACGTTCCTTTGGAATATCATCATGATCGTAAGTACTACATCGATTCATTTACTTAAATGTAAAAACCATGCTTAAAAAGTCCACATTATTTATTTTTTTTAGTTTTCCAATTTTATTTGTAAGTAAATTAGTTTCTAACTTAGTTGAAAGTTTATTTTTATTTTTCTTCTTAATTTATATCTTGATTAGAGAGAGAGAAAAAACTCTTTATTGAACATTTTAGAAGGAATAAAGGTGGGCAACGACTCCAGTAGTTGTCGAAACGTAGGTAATGGATTTGCCGAAAGTTCAAATTGAGATGCCATAAGTTCAAATTGGTATGCCAAAAGTTTGCTAAAAATTCAAATTAATTTATGCCAAAGGGGTTTTGGTTTATTATTTTCAATAATGAACCTTTGGAATCGACCAAGAAAAAAAAATTTAACACCCCCTCAAAATTTGATGGTTTACGTTTCAAGGTACGTAGAATCCAAAAATCGAATAAAAATTTGGCCGTCCGTCCGCCGTACGCGGCACTTTTGCAACTTAGCATTAACCGATTTTGATGAAATTTGGTATGTAGGCTCCATTTGGGGTCTAGTTGTGCCCCGAAGCTTTTGGTTAATGTAGGTCACTTTTAAGGGTTCCAAAATCAATTTTGAAATTTTGAAAACGCCCTAACTCAAAAAATTTCGATATAAAGGTATTGTTTTTCCTTCAATTTAGGATTCTATAGAATTTTTAGAATTTTTTGAGACCACGCGGAGCTTTGTAGGACAAACCGTCCGCTCCCTACGAAAATTTAAGGGTTTATATTGAAATAGACATATATAAATCAAAACACGAGTGTGAATCGCAAAAGAGGCCTCATCTCCGTTCAAATTAGAGCTGACCAAGATGCAATCAATGGTTGGTGATTTTGATTTTTTTTTTTTTTTTCTTCTCTTCATATTGGATGGTTGGTGATTTTGTAGACGAGTGATCTATATAGAAAAATAATAAACCATTGTGTAATAATTTGCAGCGTTTTTCTTTTGCGAGCGAGTGTGAATGTGTGAGGCGTTAATCTTGTGGGAGCCAAATTGCTGCTCCATCCTCCAGTCCGATCATAATTAGGTATAAATCTCATCTCAAAGTTGTAGTTAAATGTTCATCACATCGGTACCTAATTATCATCGGAATTGAAACTCACCTCATCACTGAGTTAACAACATTGAAGAGTTATTACTGTGCGTGGAGCATCTGCAATGAAAATGGCACAGACAGACAAACAGCATTGGTTCTATGAGGAATGAGGCTAGAAATAGGGATGTCAGATTCTTCAAAATGAATCGATTAACCTGTGTTATTACCTGTATCTTTCATATTGATTTTTTTTTTATTCTTGACAATTTATGTCACGAAAAAGCTGTATTACCTAGGTACTGCTTAAATGACAACCAACTAATTTTTCTTTCCATCAATTATATAAATGGGGATAATTGAATGACGTCATGAATTATAAGTTCCATCATGATAGGTGGAAGTGGTGGTGGTGTTTCTCATATATTGGTCATTACGTTGTGATAAGCAGTGATCTTTATAAATTTTCCTTCCCCATTGTAGTTGTGATTGTTATTGGTTGTAGTGATTGTAGTTTATGACAATTCATTCCCTCAAACAGCAAATGAAAAGAATCAGATCGATTACCGAATTTTTAAATTGATTCTCCGATTCATCAGAGAGGAAAAAATAAACCAAAAATACCAATAGTTTTCAAAAGAATCGTTTTTTTAAATCGATAGTTTTTTGCCATACTTAGCTAGAAATCAACCTTATCTTCGCCATCAGACCCCTGCGTTTGGCCAAGAAGAAAAATTAAAAAACTAAATACATAAAATGAAAGAAAAAATTCCAATTATAGGAATTTTATCCCCGCAAAAATATCTATCAAAAGAAAAGGGGTTTCCTTTGATAACTGTGTTTTGCTGATAGGTATATTCTGTCAAAATGAAGTTGATTGTTTACGTTGCACAAAAATATGTTTGGTTGGTACCTGATCATAATGAAAAATAAAAAACCCCGTTTTGCTTGAGGGCTGGTGACCTATACAGACAAATAATAAACCGAAGTTTAATAATTTGCAGCGTTTTTACGTCGTAAGGTTACAAAATACTGTGGTCCATCAAATACTTGTCACTCTCTGAATGCCTCGTACGTGCGATACAATCGAGGAAGGAGCCAGTATAACAAATGGGGAGATAGATGATCGTCTTTTCAACGCTTTCGCCGACAAAGGCTATAAGAGATGGATCTCAAAGGGAAATCGGAACGGTTCTGAAAGAAATCTACGATCCGCGATAGGAGGCACAACATGCTAATTGAAGTGCGTGGAGGTCGGCAAAATGACGCGACGCACGTGACCTGACTTGGTGACTCACAATCGAAAGAATCGCCGAGTATGAAAGAACGGAGTGCGAGACGAGTGCATACAACTTTTTCGACGAAGACATTGAAAAAATAAAATAAAATAAAATGGTGCTAAACGTCACTACTTTCCTTGCCCATTGAAAACCGATTGAAAATTATCCCGTATTACAATGTATTGGAATTTACACTGCAATGATCAGAACGGGACTCGTCCAAAAAAAACCATTTTCGAGTGTTCTCGCATCAAAGTTATTTCTGGAGATGCAAAGTTAAATTAACAGGTATTACTTTTGTACCCTCAAAACCTATTCAAATTTCGCTTCAAAAAATTGTGAGGCTGGTTCTTTTTTCAAGAATAAGGAATCGCTAAGCAGCATTAATCTAGGTGATGATCAATTTTATAAATATTTCTACTTCAACTGAAATTTTGCAATTGATTCTACTGCCAACGCATAACTAGTTTTGAAGATT